>JBBDGT010000461.1:55011-414398 GCA_037306005.1 Rhinophrynus dorsalis | reverse complement strand
TCCCACACCCTAGCACTCCTACCCTATGTATCACAAACCCTTAACTCAGCCAATTCCAGGTATAGCCAACCTACTCCCATCTCCCACACCCTAGGCCTACAACCCTTCCAATGACAGCCCTACATCAGCCAATTCTAGGTACTTTCCAACCCAAAACCAACCACTCACACCCTAGGCCTTGTAACCATCGCCACCTCAGCCATAACAACCCCAGCCCTAACCCCAAAAACCACCGAAACCAACCCTACTAAACCCCCAGGCCCTAAACCTAGTATCCCCACTATCGCTACTCCATTCCCCATCCCTAACCCTGGACATTGGAGACCTAGCCTTCCCAACCCTAGCTATAACAACCCTAAAAAACCACAGCCCTAGACACGTGAACCCCTAAAAACCCTTCTTGGTGGACCCTAGACCCCTAACCGTAAAGGTAGTAGTATCAGGGGAACCACATGAAAACAGCCCTAAACTTCCCTATTCCAAGCTCTATTCCATGTTAAAAATGGTGCCTATACCTTTAAATTTCCGCTCCCAGACAACACTCGCTGCAATACAGGGCGACCAATGAGCAGTATACCACCCATGTCTACTTGACCTATGTTCATATCAACCACCTACTAACCTTTCTTCCTCCCGCCCCCCCCAACCCTCGGAACCCTCACCCCCCAACCCTTGCTACCCTCGCTACCCTCGGTTCAAAAAATTCTTTCAGAACCGGGTCAAACCGGTCTAGATCCCTTCCCCTGCCTCTAATCTATACACCTATATGCTTGAAAAGCTCCTCGGAGCCGTAGTTCCGATGGTCCAGCTTCCTAAGTAAATCCCCATTGAAACACATTGGCTCCATTATTTCCTATGGCTCCATTACTTCCTATGGGACTCTTTTTTCACAGCGCTGAAAAACACACATAATTCCATTATACGGTCTCGTGGCACCATCTACTGACCAAAAACAGCAGTTGCAGATTACATGTTAACTTGTGTCTGTGTTTTCTTATACAACGCTGCCTCTTGTGGACTTGGACAGCCATGACAGGTAAATTTCTATAGACGCAACGTGGCCTCGACTTCGCTCGATGTAAACAAGGAAGTCACAAGAGCGAGGAGTGACAAACACCTCTGAATTGCCTGAAAAGCCTCTTCTGGACCTGGAAAACCTGGAGAATTCCTGTAACAAGTAAGTCTTTAAGTAAGTATTACTAATACTATCTCGTACATAAGAGATAGCAACTAATGAACATGATTCCTTATTACTAATCACTAACTACTCGCAAATCACGCAATTTGGGCACAATATCTTACCTCCACTCATACTTTCTATCTCCCATCTGGGCTATACCCAAAGCCCACTTTTCCAACCCAAAAAACCCAATCCCAAACAACATCACTCCTTCACCAATAAATCCACCCCATACCAATTATCACTAAGTAACTCCAATCCACCCCATCTTACCCATACCTTTTCTGGACCCTTCTGCTACTCTATCCCTATCCCAACCAACTCCACATACCCTTGAAATCCTAAGTTAAGCAACCCAATATGGTACAAACCCCTAACTACCTCCCATACCCTAGGTATCCTACCTGTACTATTCCTGCTACTCAGCTATACCAACCCACTTCTCCTACCCTTACCCTAGGACTCCTATTTAACACATATCCCAACCCGCAAAACACAAGTAAGAATGATGGAGAAACAAGAAGAAGAACAGGTAAGAATGATGGCAAAAACCCATGCAAACCACAAGTAAAATTGATGGAAACAGGGGAAGAAACATGAGTAAAGAATGATGGGAACAGGAGAAGAAAAACAAGTTAAGAATGACAGAAAAATTAGAAGAAAACAAGCCATTCCTGGCAGAAAAAGACCAGAACATGAGTGAAAAAACACTTAAAAATGACGGGAGAACAAGGGATGACAGGTGAGTAATACCGGGTAAAGTATCACACAAAAAGAAGACAAAAACCAGACAAAAACAAGAAAGAATGATGGGAGAAACAAGAAAAAAAGCAGCCCAAAAATGACAGAAAAACAGCCAAAAATTGATGGAGAAACAAGACAAAAATGACAGAAAAATTTGATGAAAAAACCAAAAAAAAAAAAAGGAGAAAAAAACCAAAATTTGAAGAAAAAAAAATAAAAATAAAAAATAATCCTATTCCTGAACCAAAACACCAGACCCCAAACCCTAGAACTCCAAACCTAGCAGTCACAAACCTAAGTGACAGAACCCTATGTAAAACCTATTCTAGCTATGCCCAATCCACAACAGCCACCCACACCCTAGCACTCTAACCCTATATATCACAGCCGTACATGAGCCAATTCTAGGTAATTCCAACCCAAAACCAGACCCCCAGACCCCAGCACTCCTACCTAACAACCAGAGCCCTATATGAGCCAATTCCAGGTGTAGCCAACCTACTCCCAACTCCCACACCCTAGCACTCCTACCCTATGTATCACAAACCCTTAACTCAGCCAATTCCAGGTATAGCCAACCTACTCCCATCTCCCACACCCTAGGCCTACAACCCTTCCAATGACAGCCCTACATCAGCCAATTCTAGGTACTTTCCAACCCAAAACCAACCACTCACACCCTAGGCCTTGTAACCATCGCCACCTCAGCCATAACAACCCCAGCCCTAACCCCAAAAACCACCGAAACCAACCCTACTAAACCCCCAGGCCCTAAACCTAGTATCCCCACTATCGCTACTCCATTCCCCATCCCTAACCCTGGACATTGGAGACCTAGCCTTCCCAACCCTAGCTATAACAACCCTAAAAAACCACAGCCCTAGACACGTGAACCCCTAAAAACCCTTCTTGGTGGACCCTAGACCCCTAACCGTAAAGGTAGTAGTATCAGGGGAACCACATGAAAACAGCCCTAAACTTCCCTATTCCAAGCTCTATTCCATGTTAAAAATGGTGCCTATACCTTTAAATTTCCGCTCCCAGACAACACTCGCTGCAATACAGGGCGACCAATGAGCAGTATACCACCCATGTCTACTTGACCTATGTTCATATCAACCACCTACTAACCTTTCTTCCTCCCGCCCCCCCCAACCCTCGGAACCCTCACCCCCCAACCCTTGCTACCCTCGCTACCCTCGGTTCAAAAAATTCTTTCAGAACCGGGTCAAACCGGTCTAGATCCCTTCCCCTGCCTCTAATCTATACACCTATATGCTTGAAAAGCTCCTCGGAGCCGTAGTTCCGATGGTCCAGCTTCCTAAGTAAATCCCCATTGAAACACATTGGCTCCATTATTTCCTATGGCTCCATTACTTCCTATGGGACTCTTTTTTCACAGCGCTGAAAAACACACATAATTCCATTATACGGTCTCGTGGCACCATCTACTGACCAAAAACAGCAGTTGCAGATTACATGTTAACTTGTGTCTGTGTTTTCTTATACAACGCTGCCTCTTGTGGACTTGGACAGCCATGACAGGTAAATTTCTATAGACGCAACGTGGCCTCGACTTCGCTCGATGTAAACAAGGAAGTCACAAGAGCGAGGAGTGACAAACACCTCTGAATTGCCTGAAAAGCCTCTTCTGGACCTGGAAAACCTGGAGAATTCCTGTAACAAGTAAGTCTTTAAGTAAGTATTACTAATACTATCTCGTACATAAGAGATAGCAACTAATGAACATGATTCCTTATTACTAATCACTAACTACTCGCAAATCACGCAATTTGGGCACAATATCTTACCTCCACTCATACTTTCTATCTCCCATCTGGGCTATACCCAAAGCCCACTTTTCCAACCCAAAAAACCCAATCCCAAACAACATCACTCCTTCACCAATAAATCCACCCCATACCAATTATCACTAAGTAACTCCAATCCACCCCATCTTACCCATACCTTTTCTGGACCCTTCTGCTACTCTATCCCTATCCCAACCAACTCCACATACCCTTGAAATCCTAAGTTAAGCAACCCAATATGGTACAAACCCCTAACTACCTCCCATACCCTAGGTATCCTACCTGTACTATTCCTGCTACTCAGCTATACCAACCCACTTCTCCTACCCTTACCCTAGGACTCCTATTTAACACATATCCCAACCCGCAAAACACAAGTAAGAATGATGGAGAAACAAGAAGAAGAACAGGTAAGAATGATGGCAAAAACCCATGCAAACCACAAGTAAAATTGATGGAAACAGGGGAAGAAACATGAGTAAAGAATGATGGGAACAGGAGAAGAAAAACAAGTTAAGAATGACAGAAAAATTAGAAGAAAACAAGCCATTCCTGGCAGAAAAAGACCAGAACATGAGTGAAAAAACACTTAAAAATGACGGGAGAACAAGGGATGACAGGTGAGTAATACCGGGTAAAGTATCACACAAAAAGAAGACAAAAACCAGACAAAAACAAGAAAGAATGATGGGAGAAACAAGAAAAAAAGCAGCCCAAAAATGACAGAAAAACAGCCAAAAATTGATGGAGAAACAAGACAAAAATGACAGAAAAATTTGATGAAAAAACCAAAAAAAAAAAAAGGAGAAAAAAACCAAAATTTGAAGAAAAAAAAATAAAAATAAAAAATAATCCTATTCCTGAACCAAAACACCAGACCCCAAACCCTAGAACTCCAAACCTAGCAGTCACAAACCTAAGTGACAGAACCCTATGTAAAACCTATTCTAGCTATGCCCAATCCACAACAGCCACCCACACCCTAGCACTCTAACCCTATATATCACAGCCGTACATGAGCCAATTCTAGGTAATTCCAACCCAAAACCAGACCCCCAGACCCCAGCACTCCTACCTAACAACCAGAGCCCTATATGAGCCAATTCCAGGTGTAGCCAACCTACTCCCAACTCCCACACCCTAGCACTCCTACCCTATGTATCACAAACCCTTAACTCAGCCAATTCCAGGTATAGCCAACCTACTCCCATCTCCCACACCCTAGGCCTACAACCCTTCCAATGACAGCCCTACATCAGCCAATTCTAGGTACTTTCCAACCCAAAACCAACCACTCACACCCTAGGCCTTGTAACCATCGCCACCTCAGCCATAACAACCCCAGCCCTAACCCCAAAAACCACCGAAACCAACCCTACTAAACCCCCAGGCCCTAAACCTAGTATCCCCACTATCGCTACTCCATTCCCCATCCCTAACCCTGGACATTGGAGACCTAGCCTTCCCAACCCTAGCTATAACAACCCTAAAAAACCACAGCCCTAGACACGTGAACCCCTAAAAACCCTTCTTGGTGGACCCTAGACCCCTAACCGTAAAGGTAGTAGTATCAGGGGAACCACATGAAAACAGCCCTAAACTTCCCTATTCCAAGCTCTATTCCATGTTAAAAATGGTGCCTATACCTTTAAATTTCCGCTCCCAGACAACACTCGCTGCAATACAGGGCGACCAATGAGCAGTATACCACCCATGTCTACTTGACCTATGTTCATATCAACCACCTACTAACCTTTCTTCCTCCCGCCCCCCCCAACCCTCGGAACCCTCACCCCCCAACCCTTGCTACCCTCGCTACCCTCGGTTCAAAAGAATGATGGAGAAACAAGAAGAAGAACAGGTAAGAATGATGGCAAAAACCCATGCAAACCACAAGTAAAATTGATGGAAACAGGGGAAGAAACATGAGTAAAGAATGATGGGAACAGGAGAAGAAAAACAAGTTAAGAATGACAGAAAAATTAGAAGAAAACAAGCCATTCCTGGCAGAAAAAGACCAGAACATGAGTGAAAAAACACTTAAAAATGACGGGAGAACAAGGGATGACAGGTGAGTAATACCGGGTAAAGTATCACACAAAAAGAAGACAAAAACCAGACAAAAACAAGAAAGAATGATGGGAGAAACAAGAAAAAAAGCAGCCCAAAAATGACAGAAAAACAGCCAAAAATTGATGGAGAAACAAGACAAAAATGACAGAAAAATTTGATGAAAAAACCAAAAAAAAAAAAAGGAGAAAAAAACCAAAATTTGAAGAAAAAAAAATAAAAATAAAAAATAATCCTATTCCTGAACCAAAACACCAGACCCCAAACCCTAGAACTCCAAACCTAGCAGTCACAAACCTAAGTGACAGAACCCTATGTAAAACCTATTCTAGCTATGCCCAATCCACAACAGCCACCCACACCCTAGCACTCTAACCCTATATATCACAGCCGTACATGAGCCAATTCTAGGTAATTCCAACCCAAAACCAGACCCCCAGACCCCAGCACTCCTACCTAACAACCAGAGCCCTATATGAGCCAATTCCAGGTGTAGCCAACCTACTCCCAACTCCCACACCCTAGCACTCCTACCCTATGTATCACAAACCCTTAACTCAGCCAATTCCAGGTATAGCCAACCTACTCCCATCTCCCACACCCTAGGCCTACAACCCTTCCAATGACAGCCCTACATCAGCCAATTCTAGGTACTTTCCAACCCAAAACCAACCACTCACACCCTAGGCCTTGTAACCATCGCCACCTCAGCCATAACAACCCCAGCCCTAACCCCAAAAACCACCGAAACCAACCCTACTAAACCCCCAGGCCCTAAACCTAGTATCCCCACTATCGCTACTCCATTCCCCATCCCTAACCCTGGACATTGGAGACCTAGCCTTCCCAACCCTAGCTATAACAACCCTAAAAAACCACAGCCCTAGACACGTGAACCCCTAAAAACCCTTCTTGGTGGACCCTAGACCCCTAACCGTAAAGGTAGTAGTATCAGGGGAACCACATGAAAACAGCCCTAAACTTCCCTATTCCAAGCTCTATTCCATGTTAAAAATGGTGCCTATACCTTTAAATTTCCGCTCCCAGACAACACTCGCTGCAATACAGGGCGACCAATGAGCAGTATACCACCCATGTCTACTTGACCTATGTTCATATCAACCACCTACTAACCTTTCTTCCTCCCGCCCCCCCCAACCCTCGGAACCCTCACCCCCCAACCCTTGCTACCCTCGCTACCCTCGGTTCAAAAAATTCTTTCAGAACCGGGTCAAACCGGTCTAGATCCCTTCCCCTGCCTCTAATCTATACACCTATATGCTTGAAAAGCTCCTCGGAGCCGTAGTTCCGATGGTCCAGCTTCCTAAGTAAATCCCCATTGAAACACATTGGCTCCATTATTTCCTATGGCTCCATTACTTCCTATGGGACTCTTTTTTCACAGCGCTGAAAAACACACATAATTCCATTATACGGTCTCGTGGCACCATCTACTGACCAAAAACAGCAGTTGCAGATTACATGTTAACTTGTGTCTGTGTTTTCTTATACAACGCTGCCTCTTGTGGACTTGGACAGCCATGACAGGTAAATTTCTATAGACGCAACGTGGCCTCGACTTCGCTCGATGTAAACAAGGAAGTCACAAGAGCGAGGAGTGACAAACACCTCTGAATTGCCTGAAAAGCCTCTTCTGGACCTGGAAAACCTGGAGAATTCCTGTAACAAGTAAGTCTTTAAGTAAGTATTACTAATACTATCTCGTACATAAGAGATAGCAACTAATGAACATGATTCCTTATTACTAATCACTAACTACTCGCAAATCACGCAATTTGGGCACAATATCTTACCTCCACTCATACTTTCTATCTCCCATCTGGGCTATACCCAAAGCCCACTTTTCCAACCCAAAAAACCCAATCCCAAACAACATCACTCCTTCACCAATAAATCCACCCCATACCAATTATCACTAAGTAACTCCAATCCACCCCATCTTACCCATACCTTTTCTGGACCCTTCTGCTACTCTATCCCTATCCCAACCAACTCCACATACCCTTGAAATCCTAAGTTAAGCAACCCAATATGGTACAAACCCCTAACTACCTCCCATACCCTAGGTATCCTACCTGTACTATTCCTGCTACTCAGCTATACCAACCCACTTCTCCTACCCTTACCCTAGGACTCCTATTTAACACATATCCCAACCCGCAAAACACAAGTAAGAATGATGGAGAAACAAGAAGAAGAACAGGTAAGAATGATGGCAAAAACCCATGCAAACCACAAGTAAAATTGATGGAAACAGGGGAAGAAACATGAGTAAAGAATGATGGGAACAGGAGAAGAAAAACAAGTTAAGAATGACAGAAAAATTAGAAGAAAACAAGCCATTCCTGGCAGAAAAAGACCAGAACATGAGTGAAAAAACACTTAAAAATGACGGGAGAACAAGGGATGACAGGTGAGTAATACCGGGTAAAGTATCACACAAAAAGAAGACAAAAACCAGACAAAAACAAGAAAGAATGATGGGAGAAACAAGAAAAAAAGCAGCCCAAAAATGACAGAAAAACAGCCAAAAATTGATGGAGAAACAAGACAAAAATGACAGAAAAATTTGATGAAAAAACCAAAAAAAAAAAAAGGAGAAAAAAACCAAAATTTGAAGAAAAAAAAATAAAAATAAAAAATAATCCTATTCCTGAACCAAAACACCAGACCCCAAACCCTAGAACTCCAAACCTAGCAGTCACAAACCTAAGTGACAGAACCCTATGTAAAACCTATTCTAGCTATGCCCAATCCACAACAGCCACCCACACCCTAGCACTCTAACCCTATATATCACAGCCGTACATGAGCCAATTCTAGGTAATTCCAACCCAAAACCAGACCCCCAGACCCCAGCACTCCTACCTAACAACCAGAGCCCTATATGAGCCAATTCCAGGTGTAGCCAACCTACTCCCAACTCCCACACCCTAGCACTCCTACCCTATGTATCACAAACCCTTAACTCAGCCAATTCCAGGTATAGCCAACCTACTCCCATCTCCCACACCCTAGGCCTACAACCCTTCCAATGACAGCCCTACATCAGCCAATTCTAGGTACTTTCCAACCCAAAACCAACCACTCACACCCTAGGCCTTGTAACCATCGCCACCTCAGCCATAACAACCCCAGCCCTAACCCCAAAAACCACCGAAACCAACCCTACTAAACCCCCAGGCCCTAAACCTAGTATCCCCACTATCGCTACTCCATTCCCCATCCCTAACCCTGGACATTGGAGACCTAGCCTTCCCAACCCTAGCTATAACAACCCTAAAAAACCACAGCCCTAGACACGTGAACCCCTAAAAACCCTTCTTGGTGGACCCTAGACCCCTAACCGTAAAGGTAGTAGTATCAGGGGAACCACATGAAAACAGCCCTAAACTTCCCTATTCCAAGCTCTATTCCATGTTAAAAATGGTGCCTATACCTTTAAATTTCCGCTCCCAGACAACACTCGCTGCAATACAGGGCGACCAATGAGCAGTATACCACCCATGTCTACTTGACCTATGTTCATATCAACCACCTACTAACCTTTCTTCCTCCCGCCCCCCCCAACCCTCGGAACCCTCACCCCCCAACCCTTGCTACCCTCGCTACCCTCGGTTCAAAAAATTCTTTCAGAACCGGGTCAAACCGGTCTAGATCCCTTCCCCTGCCTCTAATCTATACACCTATATGCTTGAAAAGCTCCTCGGAGCCGTAGTTCCGATGGTCCAGCTTCCTAAGTAAATCCCCATTGAAACACATTGGCTCCATTATTTCCTATGGCTCCATTACTTCCTATGGGACTCTTTTTTCACAGCGCTGAAAAACACACATAATTCCATTATACGGTCTCGTGGCACCATCTACTGACCAAAAACAGCAGTTGCAGATTACATGTTAACTTGTGTCTGTGTTTTCTTATACAACGCTGCCTCTTGTGGACTTGGACAGCCATGACAGGTAAATTTCTATAGACGCAACGTGGCCTCGACTTCGCTCGATGTAAACAAGGAAGTCACAAGAGCGAGGAGTGACAAACACCTCTGAATTGCCTGAAAAGCCTCTTCTGGACCTGGAAAACCTGGAGAATTCCTGTAACAAGTAAGTCTTTAAGTAAGTATTACTAATACTATCTCGTACATAAGAGATAGCAACTAATGAACATGATTCCTTATTACTAATCACTAACTACTCGCAAATCACGCAATTTGGGCACAATATCTTACCTCCACTCATACTTTCTATCTCCCATCTGGGCTATACCCAAAGCCCACTTTTCCAACCCAAAAAACCCAATCCCAAACAACATCACTCCTTCACCAATAAATCCACCCCATACCAATTATCACTAAGTAACTCCAATCCACCCCATCTTACCCATACCTTTTCTGGACCCTTCTGCTACTCTATCCCTATCCCAACCAACTCCACATACCCTTGAAATCCTAAGTTAAGCAACCCAATATGGTACAAACCCCTAACTACCTCCCATACCCTAGGTATCCTACCTGTACTATTCCTGCTACTCAGCTATACCAACCCACTTCTCCTACCCTTACCCTAGGACTCCTATTTAACACATATCCCAACCCGCAAAACACAAGTAAGAATGATGGAGAAACAAGAAGAAGAACAGGTAAGAATGATGGCAAAAACCCATGCAAACCACAAGTAAAATTGATGGAAACAGGGGAAGAAACATGAGTAAAGAATGATGGGAACAGGAGAAGAAAAACAAGTTAAGAATGACAGAAAAATTAGAAGAAAACAAGCCATTCCTGGCAGAAAAAGACCAGAACATGAGTGAAAAAACACTTAAAAATGACGGGAGAACAAGGGATGACAGGTGAGTAATACCGGGTAAAGTATCACACAAAAAGAAGACAAAAACCAGACAAAAACAAGAAAGAATGATGGGAGAAACAAGAAAAAAAGCAGCCCAAAAATGACAGAAAAACAGCCAAAAATTGATGGAGAAACAAGACAAAAATGACAGAAAAATTTGATGAAAAAACCAAAAAAAAAAAAAGGAGAAAAAAACCAAAATTTGAAGAAAAAAAAATAAAAATAAAAAATAATCCTATTCCTGAACCAAAACACCAGACCCCAAACCCTAGAACTCCAAACCTAGCAGTCACAAACCTAAGTGACAGAACCCTATGTAAAACCTATTCTAGCTATGCCCAATCCACAACAGCCACCCACACCCTAGCACTCTAACCCTATATATCACAGCCGTACATGAGCCAATTCTAGGTAATTCCAACCCAAAACCAGACCCCCAGACCCCAGCACTCCTACCTAACAACCAGAGCCCTATATGAGCCAATTCCAGGTGTAGCCAACCTACTCCCAACTCCCACACCCTAGCACTCCTACCCTATGTATCACAAACCCTTAACTCAGCCAATTCCAGGTATAGCCAACCTACTCCCATCTCCCACACCCTAGGCCTACAACCCTTCCAATGACAGCCCTACATCAGCCAATTCTAGGTACTTTCCAACCCAAAACCAACCACTCACACCCTAGGCCTTGTAACCATCGCCACCTCAGCCATAACAACCCCAGCCCTAACCCCAAAAACCACCGAAACCAACCCTACTAAACCCCCAGGCCCTAAACCTAGTATCCCCACTATCGCTACTCCATTCCCCATCCCTAACCCTGGACATTGGAGACCTAGCCTTCCCAACCCTAGCTATAACAACCCTAAAAAACCACAGCCCTAGACACGTGAACCCCTAAAAACCCTTCTTGGTGGACCCTAGACCCCTAACCGTAAAGGTAGTAGTATCAGGGGAACCACATGAAAACAGCCCTAAACTTCCCTATTCCAAGCTCTATTCCATGTTAAAAATGGTGCCTATACCTTTAAATTTCCGCTCCCAGACAACACTCGCTGCAATACAGGGCGACCAATGAGCAGTATACCACCCATGTCTACTTGACCTATGTTCATATCAACCACCTACTAACCTTTCTTCCTCCCGCCCCCCCCAACCCTCGGAACCCTCACCCCCCAACCCTTGCTACCCTCGCTACCCTCGGTTCAAAAAATTCTTTCAGAACCGGGTCAAACCGGTCTAGATCCCTTCCCCTGCCTCTAATCTATACACCTATATGCTTGAAAAGCTCCTCGGAGCCGTAGTTCCGATGGTCCAGCTTCCTAAGTAAATCCCCATTGAAACACATTGGCTCCATTATTTCCTATGGCTCCATTACTTCCTATGGGACTCTTTTTTCACAGCGCTGAAAAACACACATAATTCCATTATACGGTCTCGTGGCACCATCTACTGACCAAAAACAGCAGTTGCAGATTACATGTTAACTTGTGTCTGTGTTTTCTTATACAACGCTGCCTCTTGTGGACTTGGACAGCCATGACAGGTAAATTTCTATAGACGCAACGTGGCCTCGACTTCGCTCGATGTAAACAAGGAAGTCACAAGAGCGAGGAGTGACAAACACCTCTGAATTGCCTGAAAAGCCTCTTCTGGACCTGGAAAACCTGGAGAATTCCTGTAACAAGTAAGTCTTTAAGTAAGTATTACTAATACTATCTCGTACATAAGAGATAGCAACTAATGAACATGATTCCTTATTACTAATCACTAACTACTCGCAAATCACGCAATTTGGGCACAATATCTTACCTCCACTCATACTTTCTATCTCCCATCTGGGCTATACCCAAAGCCCACTTTTCCAACCCAAAAAACCCAATCCCAAACAACATCACTCCTTCACCAATAAATCCACCCCATACCAATTATCACTAAGTAACTCCAATCCACCCCATCTTACCCATACCTTTTCTGGACCCTTCTGCTACTCTATCCCTATCCCAACCAACTCCACATACCCTTGAAATCCTAAGTTAAGCAACCCAATATGGTACAAACCCCTAACTACCTCCCATACCCTAGGTATCCTACCTGTACTATTCCTGCTACTCAGCTATACCAACCCACTTCTCCTACCCTTACCCTAGGACTCCTATTTAACACATATCCCAACCCGCAAAACACAAGTAAGAATGATGGAGAAACAAGAAGAAGAACAGGTAAGAATGATGGCAAAAACCCATGCAAACCACAAGTAAAATTGATGGAAACAGGGGAAGAAACATGAGTAAAGAATGATGGGAACAGGAGAAGAAAAACAAGTTAAGAATGACAGAAAAATTAGAAGAAAACAAGCCATTCCTGGCAGAAAAAGACCAGAACATGAGTGAAAAAACACTTAAAAATGACGGGAGAACAAGGGATGACAGGTGAGTAATACCGGGTAAAGTATCACACAAAAAGAAGACAAAAACCAGACAAAAACAAGAAAGAATGATGGGAGAAACAAGAAAAAAAGCAGCCCAAAAATGACAGAAAAACAGCCAAAAATTGATGGAGAAACAAGACAAAAATGACAGAAAAATTTGATGAAAAAACCAAAAAAAAAAAAAGGAGAAAAAAACCAAAATTTGAAGAAAAAAAAATAAAAATAAAAAATAATCCTATTCCTGAACCAAAACACCAGACCCCAAACCCTAGAACTCCAAACCTAGCAGTCACAAACCTAAGTGACAGAACCCTATGTAAAACCTATTCTAGCTATGCCCAATCCACAACAGCCACCCACACCCTAGCACTCTAACCCTATATATCACAGCCGTACATGAGCCAATTCTAGGTAATTCCAACCCAAAACCAGACCCCCAGACCCCAGCACTCCTACCTAACAACCAGAGCCCTATATGAGCCAATTCCAGGTGTAGCCAACCTACTCCCAACTCCCACACCCTAGCACTCCTACCCTATGTATCACAAACCCTTAACTCAGCCAATTCCAGGTATAGCCAACCTACTCCCATCTCCCACACCCTAGGCCTACAACCCTTCCAATGACAGCCCTACATCAGCCAATTCTAGGTACTTTCCAACCCAAAACCAACCACTCACACCCTAGGCCTTGTAACCATCGCCACCTCAGCCATAACAACCCCAGCCCTAACCCCAAAAACCACCGAAACCAACCCTACTAAACCCCCAGGCCCTAAACCTAGTATCCCCACTATCGCTACTCCATTCCCCATCCCTAACCCTGGACATTGGAGACCTAGCCTTCCCAACCCTAGCTATAACAACCCTAAAAAACCACAGCCCTAGACACGTGAACCCCTAAAAACCCTTCTTGGTGGACCCTAGACCCCTAACCGTAAAGGTAGTAGTATCAGGGGAACCACATGAAAACAGCCCTAAACTTCCCTATTCCAAGCTCTATTCCATGTTAAAAATGGTGCCTATACCTTTAAATTTCCGCTCCCAGACAACACTCGCTGCAATACAGGGCGACCAATGAGCAGTATACCACCCATGTCTACTTGACCTATGTTCATATCAACCACCTACTAACCTTTCTTCCTCCCGCCCCCCCCAACCCTCGGAACCCTCACCCCCCAACCCTTGCTACCCTCGCTACCCTCGGTTCAAAAAATTCTTTCAGAACCGGGTCAAACCGGTCTAGATCCCTTCCCCTGCCTCTAATCTATACACCTATATGCTTGAAAAGCTCCTCGGAGCCGTAGTTCCGATGGTCCAGCTTCCTAAGTAAATCCCCATTGAAACACATTGGCTCCATTATTTCCTATGGCTCCATTACTTCCTATGGGACTCTTTTTTCACAGCGCTGAAAAACACACATAATTCCATTATACGGTCTCGTGGCACCATCTACTGACCAAAAACAGCAGTTGCAGATTACATGTTAACTTGTGTCTGTGTTTTCTTATACAACGCTGCCTCTTGTGGACTTGGACAGCCATGACAGGTAAATTTCTATAGACGCAACGTGGCCTCGACTTCGCTCGATGTAAACAAGGAAGTCACAAGAGCGAGGAGTGACAAACACCTCTGAATTGCCTGAAAAGCCTCTTCTGGACCTGGAAAACCTGGAGAATTCCTGTAACAAGTAAGTCTTTAAGTAAGTATTACTAATACTATCTCGTACATAAGAGATAGCAACTAATGAACATGATTCCTTATTACTAATCACTAACTACTCGCAAATCACGCAATTTGGGCACAATATCTTACCTCCACTCATACTTTCTATCTCCCATCTGGGCTATACCCAAAGCCCACTTTTCCAACCCAAAAAACCCAATCCCAAACAACATCACTCCTTCACCAATAAATCCACCCCATACCAATTATCACTAAGTAACTCCAATCCACCCCATCTTACCCATACCTTTTCTGGACCCTTCTGCTACTCTATCCCTATCCCAACCAACTCCACATACCCTTGAAATCCTAAGTTAAGCAACCCAATATGGTACAAACCCCTAACTACCTCCCATACCCTAGGTATCCTACCTGTACTATTCCTGCTACTCAGCTATACCAACCCACTTCTCCTACCCTTACCCTAGGACTCCTATTTAACACATATCCCAACCCGCAAAACACAAGTAAGAATGATGGAGAAACAAGAAGAAGAACAGGTAAGAATGATGGCAAAAACCCATGCAAACCACAAGTAAAATTGATGGAAACAGGGGAAGAAACATGAGTAAAGAATGATGGGAACAGGAGAAGAAAAACAAGTTAAGAATGACAGAAAAATTAGAAGAAAACAAGCCATTCCTGGCAGAAAAAGACCAGAACATGAGTGAAAAAACACTTAAAAATGACGGGAGAACAAGGGATGACAGGTGAGTAATACCGGGTAAAGTATCACACAAAAAGAAGACAAAAACCAGACAAAAACAAGAAAGAATGATGGGAGAAACAAGAAAAAAAGCAGCCCAAAAATGACAGAAAAACAGCCAAAAATTGATGGAGAAACAAGACAAAAATGACAGAAAAATTTGATGAAAAAACCAAAAAAAAAAAAAGGAGAAAAAAACCAAAATTTGAAGAAAAAAAAATAAAAATAAAAAATAATCCTATTCCTGAACCAAAACACCAGACCCCAAACCCTAGAACTCCAAACCTAGCAGTCACAAACCTAAGTGACAGAACCCTATGTAAAACCTATTCTAGCTATGCCCAATCCACAACAGCCACCCACACCCTAGCACTCTAACCCTATATATCACAGCCGTACATGAGCCAATTCTAGGTAATTCCAACCCAAAACCAGACCCCCAGACCCCAGCACTCCTACCTAACAACCAGAGCCCTATATGAGCCAATTCCAGGTGTAGCCAACCTACTCCCAACTCCCACACCCTAGCACTCCTACCCTATGTATCACAAACCCTTAACTCAGCCAATTCCAGGTATAGCCAACCTACTCCCATCTCCCACACCCTAGGCCTACAACCCTTCCAATGACAGCCCTACATCAGCCAATTCTAGGTACTTTCCAACCCAAAACCAACCACTCACACCCTAGGCCTTGTAACCATCGCCACCTCAGCCATAACAACCCCAGCCCTAACCCCAAAAACCACCGAAACCAACCCTACTAAACCCCCAGGCCCTAAACCTAGTATCCCCACTATCGCTACTCCATTCCCCATCCCTAACCCTGGACATTGGAGACCTAGCCTTCCCAACCCTAGCTATAACAACCCTAAAAAACCACAGCCCTAGACACGTGAACCCCTAAAAACCCTTCTTGGTGGACCCTAGACCCCTAACCGTAAAGGTAGTAGTATCAGGGGAACCACATGAAAACAGCCCTAAACTTCCCTATTCCAAGCTCTATTCCATGTTAAAAATGGTGCCTATACCTTTAAATTTCCGCTCCCAGACAACACTCGCTGCAATACAGGGCGACCAATGAGCAGTATACCACCCATGTCTACTTGACCTATGTTCATATCAACCACCTACTAACCTTTCTTCCTCCCGCCCCCCCCAACCCTCGGAACCCTCACCCCCCAACCCTTGCTACCCTCGCTACCCTCGGTTCAAAAAATTCTTTCAGAACCGGGTCAAACCGGTCTAGATCCCTTCCCCTGCCTCTAATCTATACACCTATATGCTTGAAAAGCTCCTCGGAGCCGTAGTTCCGATGGTCCAGCTTCCTAAGTAAATCCCCATTGAAACACATTGGCTCCATTATTTCCTATGGCTCCATTACTTCCTATGGGACTCTTTTTTCACAGCGCTGAAAAACACACATAATTCCATTATACGGTCTCGTGGCACCATCTACTGACCAAAAACAGCAGTTGCAGATTACATGTTAACTTGTGTCTGTGTTTTCTTATACAACGCTGCCTCTTGTGGACTTGGACAGCCATGACAGGTAAATTTCTATAGACGCAACGTGGCCTCGACTTCGCTCGATGTAAACAAGGAAGTCACAAGAGCGAGGAGTGACAAACACCTCTGAATTGCCTGAAAAGCCTCTTCTGGACCTGGAAAACCTGGAGAATTCCTGTAACAAGTAAGTCTTTAAGTAAGTATTACTAATACTATCTCGTACATAAGAGATAGCAACTAATGAACATGATTCCTTATTACTAATCACTAACTACTCGCAAATCACGCAATTTGGGCACAATATCTTACCTCCACTCATACTTTCTATCTCCCATCTGGGCTATACCCAAAGCCCACTTTTCCAACCCAAAAAACCCAATCCCAAACAACATCACTCCTTCACCAATAAATCCACCCCATACCAATTATCACTAAGTAACTCCAATCCACCCCATCTTACCCATACCTTTTCTGGACCCTTCTGCTACTCTATCCCTATCCCAACCAACTCCACATACCCTTGAAATCCTAAGTTAAGCAACCCAATATGGTACAAACCCCTAACTACCTCCCATACCCTAGGTATCCTACCTGTACTATTCCTGCTACTCAGCTATACCAACCCACTTCTCCTACCCTTACCCTAGGACTCCTATTTAACACATATCCCAACCCGCAAAACACAAGTAAGAATGATGGAGAAACAAGAAGAAGAACAGGTAAGAATGATGGCAAAAACCCATGCAAACCACAAGTAAAATTGATGGAAACAGGGGAAGAAACATGAGTAAAGAATGATGGGAACAGGAGAAGAAAAACAAGTTAAGAATGACAGAAAAATTAGAAGAAAACAAGCCATTCCTGGCAGAAAAAGACCAGAACATGAGTGAAAAAACACTTAAAAATGACGGGAGAACAAGGGATGACAGGTGAGTAATACCGGGTAAAGTATCACACAAAAAGAAGACAAAAACCAGACAAAAACAAGAAAGAATGATGGGAGAAACAAGAAAAAAAGCAGCCCAAAAATGACAGAAAAACAGCCAAAAATTGATGGAGAAACAAGACAAAAATGACAGAAAAATTTGATGAAAAAACCAAAAAAAAAAAAAGGAGAAAAAAACCAAAATTTGAAGAAAAAAAAATAAAAATAAAAAATAATCCTATTCCTGAACCAAAACACCAGACCCCAAACCCTAGAACTCCAAACCTAGCAGTCACAAACCTAAGTGACAGAACCCTATGTAAAACCTATTCTAGCTATGCCCAATCCACAACAGCCACCCACACCCTAGCACTCTAACCCTATATATCACAGCCGTACATGAGCCAATTCTAGGTAATTCCAACCCAAAACCAGACCCCCAGACCCCAGCACTCCTACCTAACAACCAGAGCCCTATATGAGCCAATTCCAGGTGTAGCCAACCTACTCCCAACTCCCACACCCTAGCACTCCTACCCTATGTATCACAAACCCTTAACTCAGCCAATTCCAGGTATAGCCAACCTACTCCCATCTCCCACACCCTAGGCCTACAACCCTTCCAATGACAGCCCTACATCAGCCAATTCTAGGTACTTTCCAACCCAAAACCAACCACTCACACCCTAGGCCTTGTAACCATCGCCACCTCAGCCATAACAACCCCAGCCCTAACCCCAAAAACCACCGAAACCAACCCTACTAAACCCCCAGGCCCTAAACCTAGTATCCCCACTATCGCTACTCCATTCCCCATCCCTAACCCTGGACATTGGAGACCTAGCCTTCCCAACCCTAGCTATAACAACCCTAAAAAACCACAGCCCTAGACACGTGAACCCCTAAAAACCCTTCTTGGTGGACCCTAGACCCCTAACCGTAAAGGTAGTAGTATCAGGGGAACCACATGAAAACAGCCCTAAACTTCCCTATTCCAAGCTCTATTCCATGTTAAAAATGGTGCCTATACCTTTAAATTTCCGCTCCCAGACAACACTCGCTGCAATACAGGGCGACCAATGAGCAGTATACCACCCATGTCTACTTGACCTATGTTCATATCAACCACCTACTAACCTTTCTTCCTCCCGCCCCCCCCAACCCTCGGAACCCTCACCCCCCAACCCTTGCTACCCTCGCTACCCTCGGTTCAAAAAATTCTTTCAGAACCGGGTCAAACCGGTCTAGATCCCTTCCCCTGCCTCTAATCTATACACCTATATGCTTGAAAAGCTCCTCGGAGCCGTAGTTCCGATGGTCCAGCTTCCTAAGTAAATCCCCATTGAAACACATTGGCTCCATTATTTCCTATGGCTCCATTACTTCCTATGGGACTCTTTTTTCACAGCGCTGAAAAACACACATAATTCCATTATACGGTCTCGTGGCACCATCTACTGACCAAAAACAGCAGTTGCAGATTACATGTTAACTTGTGTCTGTGTTTTCTTATACAACGCTGCCTCTTGTGGACTTGGACAGCCATGACAGGTAAATTTCTATAGACGCAACGTGGCCTCGACTTCGCTCGATGTAAACAAGGAAGTCACAAGAGCGAGGAGTGACAAACACCTCTGAATTGCCTGAAAAGCCTCTTCTGGACCTGGAAAACCTGGAGAATTCCTGTAACAAGTAAGTCTTTAAGTAAGTATTACTAATACTATCTCGTACATAAGAGATAGCAACTAATGAACATGATTCCTTATTACTAATCACTAACTACTCGCAAATCACGCAATTTGGGCACAATATCTTACCTCCACTCATACTTTCTATCTCCCATCTGGGCTATACCCAAAGCCCACTTTTCCAACCCAAAAAACCCAATCCCAAACAACATCACTCCTTCACCAATAAATCCACCCCATACCAATTATCACTAAGTAACTCCAATCCACCCCATCTTACCCATACCTTTTCTGGACCCTTCTGCTACTCTATCCCTATCCCAACCAACTCCACATACCCTTGAAATCCTAAGTTAAGCAACCCAATATGGTACAAACCCCTAACTACCTCCCATACCCTAGGTATCCTACCTGTACTATTCCTGCTACTCAGCTATACCAACCCACTTCTCCTACCCTTACCCTAGGACTCCTATTTAACACATATCCCAACCCGCAAAACACAAGTAAGAATGATGGAGAAACAAGAAGAAGAACAGGTAAGAATGATGGCAAAAACCCATGCAAACCACAAGTAAAATTGATGGAAACAGGGGAAGAAACATGAGTAAAGAATGATGGGAACAGGAGAAGAAAAACAAGTTAAGAATGACAGAAAAATTAGAAGAAAACAAGCCATTCCTGGCAGAAAAAGACCAGAACATGAGTGAAAAAACACTTAAAAATGACGGGAGAACAAGGGATGACAGGTGAGTAATACCGGGTAAAGTATCACACAAAAAGAAGACAAAAACCAGACAAAAACAAGAAAGAATGATGGGAGAAACAAGAAAAAAAGCAGCCCAAAAATGACAGAAAAACAGCCAAAAATTGATGGAGAAACAAGACAAAAATGACAGAAAAATTTGATGAAAAAACCAAAAAAAAAAAAAGGAGAAAAAAACCAAAATTTGAAGAAAAAAAAATAAAAATAAAAAATAATCCTATTCCTGAACCAAAACACCAGACCCCAAACCCTAGAACTCCAAACCTAGCAGTCACAAACCTAAGTGACAGAACCCTATGTAAAACCTATTCTAGCTATGCCCAATCCACAACAGCCACCCACACCCTAGCACTCTAACCCTATATATCACAGCCGTACATGAGCCAATTCTAGGTAATTCCAACCCAAAACCAGACCCCCAGACCCCAGCACTCCTACCTAACAACCAGAGCCCTATATGAGCCAATTCCAGGTGTAGCCAACCTACTCCCAACTCCCACACCCTAGCACTCCTACCCTATGTATCACAAACCCTTAACTCAGCCAATTCCAGGTATAGCCAACCTACTCCCATCTCCCACACCCTAGGCCTACAACCCTTCCAATGACAGCCCTACATCAGCCAATTCTAGGTACTTTCCAACCCAAAACCAACCACTCACACCCTAGGCCTTGTAACCATCGCCACCTCAGCCATAACAACCCCAGCCCTAACCCCAAAAACCACCGAAACCAACCCTACTAAACCCCCAGGCCCTAAACCTAGTATCCCCACTATCGCTACTCCATTCCCCATCCCTAACCCTGGACATTGGAGACCTAGCCTTCCCAACCCTAGCTATAACAACCCTAAAAAACCACAGCCCTAGACACGTGAACCCCTAAAAACCCTTCTTGGTGGACCCTAGACCCCTAACCGTAAAGGTAGTAGTATCAGGGGAACCACATGAAAACAGCCCTAAACTTCCCTATTCCAAGCTCTATTCCATGTTAAAAATGGTGCCTATACCTTTAAATTTCCGCTCCCAGACAACACTCGCTGCAATACAGGGCGACCAATGAGCAGTATACCACCCATGTCTACTTGACCTATGTTCATATCAACCACCTACTAACCTTTCTTCCTCCCGCCCCCCCCAACCCTCGGAACCCTCACCCCCCAACCCTTGCTACCCTCGCTACCCTCGGTTCAAAAAATTCTTTCAGAACCGGGTCAAACCGGTCTAGATCCCTTCCCCTGCCTCTAATCTATACACCTATATGCTTGAAAAGCTCCTCGGAGCCGTAGTTCCGATGGTCCAGCTTCCTAAGTAAATCCCCATTGAAACACATTGGCTCCATTATTTCCTATGGCTCCATTACTTCCTATGGGACTCTTTTTTCACAGCGCTGAAAAACACACATAATTCCATTATACGGTCTCGTGGCACCATCTACTGACCAAAAACAGCAGTTGCAGATTACATGTTAACTTGTGTCTGTGTTTTCTTATACAACGCTGCCTCTTGTGGACTTGGACAGCCATGACAGGTAAATTTCTATAGACGCAACGTGGCCTCGACTTCGCTCGATGTAAACAAGGAAGTCACAAGAGCGAGGAGTGACAAACACCTCTGAATTGCCTGAAAAGCCTCTTCTGGACCTGGAAAACCTGGAGAATTCCTGTAACAAGTAAGTCTTTAAGTAAGTATTACTAATACTATCTCGTACATAAGAGATAGCAACTAATGAACATGATTCCTTATTACTAATCACTAACTACTCGCAAATCACGCAATTTGGGCACAATATCTTACCTCCACTCATACTTTCTATCTCCCATCTGGGCTATACCCAAAGCCCACTTTTCCAACCCAAAAAACCCAATCCCAAACAACATCACTCCTTCACCAATAAATCCACCCCATACCAATTATCACTAAGTAACTCCAATCCACCCCATCTTACCCATACCTTTTCTGGACCCTTCTGCTACTCTATCCCTATCCCAACCAACTCCACATACCCTTGAAATCCTAAGTTAAGCAACCCAATATGGTACAAACCCCTAACTACCTCCCATACCCTAGGTATCCTACCTGTACTATTCCTGCTACTCAGCTATACCAACCCACTTCTCCTACCCTTACCCTAGGACTCCTATTTAACACATATCCCAACCCGCAAAACACAAGTAAGAATGATGGAGAAACAAGAAGAAGAACAGGTAAGAATGATGGCAAAAACCCATGCAAACCACAAGTAAAATTGATGGAAACAGGGGAAGAAACATGAGTAAAGAATGATGGGAACAGGAGAAGAAAAACAAGTTAAGAATGACAGAAAAATTAGAAGAAAACAAGCCATTCCTGGCAGAAAAAGACCAGAACATGAGTGAAAAAACACTTAAAAATGACGGGAGAACAAGGGATGACAGGTGAGTAATACCGGGTAAAGTATCACACAAAAAGAAGACAAAAACCAGACAAAAACAAGAAAGAATGATGGGAGAAACAAGAAAAAAAGCAGCCCAAAAATGACAGAAAAACAGCCAAAAATTGATGGAGAAACAAGACAAAAATGACAGAAAAATTTGATGAAAAAACCAAAAAAAAAAAAAGGAGAAAAAAACCAAAATTTGAAGAAAAAAAAATAAAAATAAAAAATAATCCTATTCCTGAACCAAAACACCAGACCCCAAACCCTAGAACTCCAAACCTAGCAGTCACAAACCTAAGTGACAGAACCCTATGTAAAACCTATTCTAGCTATGCCCAATCCACAACAGCCACCCACACCCTAGCACTCTAACCCTATATATCACAGCCGTACATGAGCCAATTCTAGGTAATTCCAACCCAAAACCAGACCCCCAGACCCCAGCACTCCTACCTAACAACCAGAGCCCTATATGAGCCAATTCCAGGTGTAGCCAACCTACTCCCAACTCCCACACCCTAGCACTCCTACCCTATGTATCACAAACCCTTAACTCAGCCAATTCCAGGTATAGCCAACCTACTCCCATCTCCCACACCCTAGGCCTACAACCCTTCCAATGACAGCCCTACATCAGCCAATTCTAGGTACTTTCCAACCCAAAACCAACCACTCACACCCTAGGCCTTGTAACCATCGCCACCTCAGCCATAACAACCCCAGCCCTAACCCCAAAAACCACCGAAACCAACCCTACTAAACCCCCAGGCCCTAAACCTAGTATCCCCACTATCGCTACTCCATTCCCCATCCCTAACCCTGGACATTGGAGACCTAGCCTTCCCAACCCTAGCTATAACAACCCTAAAAAACCACAGCCCTAGACACGTGAACCCCTAAAAACCCTTCTTGGTGGACCCTAGACCCCTAACCGTAAAGGTAGTAGTATCAGGGGAACCACATGAAAACAGCCCTAAACTTCCCTATTCCAAGCTCTATTCCATGTTAAAAATGGTGCCTATACCTTTAAATTTCCGCTCCCAGACAACACTCGCTGCAATACAGGGCGACCAATGAGCAGTATACCACCCATGTCTACTTGACCTATGTTCATATCAACCACCTACTAACCTTTCTTCCTCCCGCCCCCCCCAACCCTCGGAACCCTCACCCCCCAACCCTTGCTACCCTCGCTACCCTCGGTTCAAAAAATTCTTTCAGAACCGGGTCAAACCGGTCTAGATCCCTTCCCCTGCCTCTAATCTATACACCTATATGCTTGAAAAGCTCCTCGGAGCCGTAGTTCCGATGGTCCAGCTTCCTAAGTAAATCCCCATTGAAACACATTGGCTCCATTATTTCCTATGGCTCCATTACTTCCTATGGGACTCTTTTTTCACAGCGCTGAAAAACACACATAATTCCATTATACGGTCTCGTGGCACCATCTACTGACCAAAAACAGCAGTTGCAGATTACATGTTAACTTGTGTCTGTGTTTTCTTATACAACGCTGCCTCTTGTGGACTTGGACAGCCATGACAGGTAAATTTCTATAGACGCAACGTGGCCTCGACTTCGCTCGATGTAAACAAGGAAGTCACAAGAGCGAGGAGTGACAAACACCTCTGAATTGCCTGAAAAGCCTCTTCTGGACCTGGAAAACCTGGAGAATTCCTGTAACAAGTAAGTCTTTAAGTAAGTATTACTAATACTATCTCGTACATAAGAGATAGCAACTAATGAACATGATTCCTTATTACTAATCACTAACTACTCGCAAATCACGCAATTTGGGCACAATATCTTACCTCCACTCATACTTTCTATCTCCCATCTGGGCTATACCCAAAGCCCACTTTTCCAACCCAAAAAACCCAATCCCAAACAACATCACTCCTTCACCAATAAATCCACCCCATACCAATTATCACTAAGTAACTCCAATCCACCCCATCTTACCCATACCTTTTCTGGACCCTTCTGCTACTCTATCCCTATCCCAACCAACTCCACATACCCTTGAAATCCTAAGTTAAGCAACCCAATATGGTACAAACCCCTAACTACCTCCCATACCCTAGGTATCCTACCTGTACTATTCCTGCTACTCAGCTATACCAACCCACTTCTCCTACCCTTACCCTAGGACTCCTATTTAACACATATCCCAACCCGCAAAACACAAGTAAGAATGATGGAGAAACAAGAAGAAGAACAGGTAAGAATGATGGCAAAAACCCATGCAAACCACAAGTAAAATTGATGGAAACAGGGGAAGAAACATGAGTAAAGAATGATGGGAACAGGAGAAGAAAAACAAGTTAAGAATGACAGAAAAATTAGAAGAAAACAAGCCATTCCTGGCAGAAAAAGACCAGAACATGAGTGAAAAAACACTTAAAAATGACGGGAGAACAAGGGATGACAGGTGAGTAATACCGGGTAAAGTATCACACAAAAAGAAGACAAAAACCAGACAAAAACAAGAAAGAATGATGGGAGAAACAAGAAAAAAAGCAGCCCAAAAATGACAGAAAAACAGCCAAAAATTGATGGAGAAACAAGACAAAAATGACAGAAAAATTTGATGAAAAAACCAAAAAAAAAAAAAGGAGAAAAAAACCAAAATTTGAAGAAAAAAAAATAAAAATAAAAAATAATCCTATTCCTGAACCAAAACACCAGACCCCAAACCCTAGAACTCCAAACCTAGCAGTCACAAACCTAAGTGACAGAACCCTATGTAAAACCTATTCTAGCTATGCCCAATCCACAACAGCCACCCACACCCTAGCACTCTAACCCTATATATCACAGCCGTACATGAGCCAATTCTAGGTAATTCCAACCCAAAACCAGACCCCCAGACCCCAGCACTCCTACCTAACAACCAGAGCCCTATATGAGCCAATTCCAGGTGTAGCCAACCTACTCCCAACTCCCACACCCTAGCACTCCTACCCTATGTATCACAAACCCTTAACTCAGCCAATTCCAGGTATAGCCAACCTACTCCCATCTCCCACACCCTAGGCCTACAACCCTTCCAATGACAGCCCTACATCAGCCAATTCTAGGTACTTTCCAACCCAAAACCAACCACTCACACCCTAGGCCTTGTAACCATCGCCACCTCAGCCATAACAACCCCAGCCCTAACCCCAAAAACCACCGAAACCAACCCTACTAAACCCCCAGGCCCTAAACCTAGTATCCCCACTATCGCTACTCCATTCCCCATCCCTAACCCTGGACATTGGAGACCTAGCCTTCCCAACCCTAGCTATAACAACCCTAAAAAACCACAGCCCTAGACACGTGAACCCCTAAAAACCCTTCTTGGTGGACCCTAGACCCCTAACCGTAAAGGTAGTAGTATCAGGGGAACCACATGAAAACAGCCCTAAACTTCCCTATTCCAAGCTCTATTCCATGTTAAAAATGGTGCCTATACCTTTAAATTTCCGCTCCCAGACAACACTCGCTGCAATACAGGGCGACCAATGAGCAGTATACCACCCATGTCTACTTGACCTATGTTCATATCAACCACCTACTAACCTTTCTTCCTCCCGCCCCCCCCAACCCTCGGAACCCTCACCCCCCAACCCTTGCTACCCTCGCTACCCTCGGTTCAAAAAATTCTTTCAGAACCGGGTCAAACCGGTCTAGATCCCTTCCCCTGCCTCTAATCTATACACCTATATGCTTGAAAAGCTCCTCGGAGCCGTAGTTCCGATGGTCCAGCTTCCTAAGTAAATCCCCATTGAAACACATTGGCTCCATTATTTCCTATGGCTCCATTACTTCCTATGGGACTCTTTTTTCACAGCGCTGAAAAACACACATAATTCCATTATACGGTCTCGTGGCACCATCTACTGACCAAAAACAGCAGTTGCAGATTACATGTTAACTTGTGTCTGTGTTTTCTTATACAACGCTGCCTCTTGTGGACTTGGACAGCCATGACAGGTAAATTTCTATAGACGCAACGTGGCCTCGACTTCGCTCGATGTAAACAAGGAAGTCACAAGAGCGAGGAGTGACAAACACCTCTGAATTGCCTGAAAAGCCTCTTCTGGACCTGGAAAACCTGGAGAATTCCTGTAACAAGTAAGTCTTTAAGTAAGTATTACTAATACTATCTCGTACATAAGAGATAGCAACTAATGAACATGATTCCTTATTACTAATCACTAACTACTCGCAAATCACGCAATTTGGGCACAATATCTTACCTCCACTCATACTTTCTATCTCCCATCTGGGCTATACCCAAAGCCCACTTTTCCAACCCAAAAAACCCAATCCCAAACAACATCACTCCTTCACCAATAAATCCACCCCATACCAATTATCACTAAGTAACTCCAATCCACCCCATCTTACCCATACCTTTTCTGGACCCTTCTGCTACTCTATCCCTATCCCAACCAACTCCACATACCCTTGAAATCCTAAGTTAAGCAACCCAATATGGTACAAACCCCTAACTACCTCCCATACCCTAGGTATCCTACCTGTACTATTCCTGCTACTCAGCTATACCAACCCACTTCTCCTACCCTTACCCTAGGACTCCTATTTAACACATATCCCAACCCGCAAAACACAAGTAAGAATGATGGAGAAACAAGAAGAAGAACAGGTAAGAATGATGGCAAAAACCCATGCAAACCACAAGTAAAATTGATGGAAACAGGGGAAGAAACATGAGTAAAGAATGATGGGAACAGGAGAAGAAAAACAAGTTAAGAATGACAGAAAAATTAGAAGAAAACAAGCCATTCCTGGCAGAAAAAGACCAGAACATGAGTGAAAAAACACTTAAAAATGACGGGAGAACAAGGGATGACAGGTGAGTAATACCGGGTAAAGTATCACACAAAAAGAAGACAAAAACCAGACAAAAACAAGAAAGAATGATGGGAGAAACAAGAAAAAAAGCAGCCCAAAAATGACAGAAAAACAGCCAAAAATTGATGGAGAAACAAGACAAAAATGACAGAAAAATTTGATGAAAAAACCAAAAAAAAAAAAAGGAGAAAAAAACCAAAATTTGAAGAAAAAAAAATAAAAATAAAAAATAATCCTATTCCTGAACCAAAACACCAGACCCCAAACCCTAGAACTCCAAACCTAGCAGTCACAAACCTAAGTGACAGAACCCTATGTAAAACCTATTCTAGCTATGCCCAATCCACAACAGCCACCCACACCCTAGCACTCTAACCCTATATATCACAGCCGTACATGAGCCAATTCTAGGTAATTCCAACCCAAAACCAGACCCCCAGACCCCAGCACTCCTACCTAACAACCAGAGCCCTATATGAGCCAATTCCAGGTGTAGCCAACCTACTCCCAACTCCCACACCCTAGCACTCCTACCCTATGTATCACAAACCCTTAACTCAGCCAATTCCAGGTATAGCCAACCTACTCCCATCTCCCACACCCTAGGCCTACAACCCTTCCAATGACAGCCCTACATCAGCCAATTCTAGGTACTTTCCAACCCAAAACCAACCACTCACACCCTAGGCCTTGTAACCATCGCCACCTCAGCCATAACAACCCCAGCCCTAACCCCAAAAACCACCGAAACCAACCCTACTAAACCCCCAGGCCCTAAACCTAGTATCCCCACTATCGCTACTCCATTCCCCATCCCTAACCCTGGACATTGGAGACCTAGCCTTCCCAACCCTAGCTATAACAACCCTAAAAAACCACAGCCCTAGACACGTGAACCCCTAAAAACCCTTCTTGGTGGACCCTAGACCCCTAACCGTAAAGGTAGTAGTATCAGGGGAACCACATGAAAACAGCCCTAAACTTCCCTATTCCAAGCTCTATTCCATGTTAAAAATGGTGCCTATACCTTTAAATTTCCGCTCCCAGACAACACTCGCTGCAATACAGGGCGACCAATGAGCAGTATACCACCCATGTCTACTTGACCTATGTTCATATCAACCACCTACTAACCTTTCTTCCTCCCGCCCCCCCCAACCCTCGGAACCCTCACCCCCCAACCCTTGCTACCCTCGCTACCCTCGGTTCAAAAAATTCTTTCAGAACCGGGTCAAACCGGTCTAGATCCCTTCCCCTGCCTCTAATCTATACACCTATATGCTTGAAAAGCTCCTCGGAGCCGTAGTTCCGATGGTCCAGCTTCCTAAGTAAATCCCCATTGAAACACATTGGCTCCATTATTTCCTATGGCTCCATTACTTCCTATGGGACTCTTTTTTCACAGCGCTGAAAAACACACATAATTCCATTATACGGTCTCGTGGCACCATCTACTGACCAAAAACAGCAGTTGCAGATTACATGTTAACTTGTGTCTGTGTTTTCTTATACAACGCTGCCTCTTGTGGACTTGGACAGCCATGACAGGTAAATTTCTATAGACGCAACGTGGCCTCGACTTCGCTCGATGTAAACAAGGAAGTCACAAGAGCGAGGAGTGACAAACACCTCTGAATTGCCTGAAAAGCCTCTTCTGGACCTGGAAAACCTGGAGAATTCCTGTAACAAGTAAGTCTTTAAGTAAGTATTACTAATACTATCTCGTACATAAGAGATAGCAACTAATGAACATGATTCCTTATTACTAATCACTAACTACTCGCAAATCACGCAATTTGGGCACAATATCTTACCTCCACTCATACTTTCTATCTCCCATCTGGGCTATACCCAAAGCCCACTTTTCCAACCCAAAAAACCCAATCCCAAACAACATCACTCCTTCACCAATAAATCCACCCCATACCAATTATCACTAAGTAACTCCAATCCACCCCATCTTACCCATACCTTTTCTGGACCCTTCTGCTACTCTATCCCTATCCCAACCAACTCCACATACCCTTGAAATCCTAAGTTAAGCAACCCAATATGGTACAAACCCCTAACTACCTCCCATACCCTAGGTATCCTACCTGTACTATTCCTGCTACTCAGCTATACCAACCCACTTCTCCTACCCTTACCCTAGGACTCCTATTTAACACATATCCCAACCCGCAAAACACAAGTAAGAATGATGGAGAAACAAGAAGAAGAACAGGTAAGAATGATGGCAAAAACCCATGCAAACCACAAGTAAAATTGATGGAAACAGGGGAAGAAACATGAGTAAAGAATGATGGGAACAGGAGAAGAAAAACAAGTTAAGAATGACAGAAAAATTAGAAGAAAACAAGCCATTCCTGGCAGAAAAAGACCAGAACATGAGTGAAAAAACACTTAAAAATGACGGGAGAACAAGGGATGACAGGTGAGTAATACCGGGTAAAGTATCACACAAAAAGAAGACAAAAACCAGACAAAAACAAGAAAGAATGATGGGAGAAACAAGAAAAAAAGCAGCCCAAAAATGACAGAAAAACAGCCAAAAATTGATGGAGAAACAAGACAAAAATGACAGAAAAATTTGATGAAAAAACCAAAAAAAAAAAAAGGAGAAAAAAACCAAAATTTGAAGAAAAAAAAATAAAAATAAAAAATAATCCTATTCCTGAACCAAAACACCAGACCCCAAACCCTAGAACTCCAAACCTAGCAGTCACAAACCTAAGTGACAGAACCCTATGTAAAACCTATTCTAGCTATGCCCAATCCACAACAGCCACCCACACCCTAGCACTCTAACCCTATATATCACAGCCGTACATGAGCCAATTCTAGGTAATTCCAACCCAAAACCAGACCCCCAGACCCCAGCACTCCTACCTAACAACCAGAGCCCTATATGAGCCAATTCCAGGTGTAGCCAACCTACTCCCAACTCCCACACCCTAGCACTCCTACCCTATGTATCACAAACCCTTAACTCAGCCAATTCCAGGTATAGCCAACCTACTCCCATCTCCCACACCCTAGGCCTACAACCCTTCCAATGACAGCCCTACATCAGCCAATTCTAGGTACTTTCCAACCCAAAACCAACCACTCACACCCTAGGCCTTGTAACCATCGCCACCTCAGCCATAACAACCCCAGCCCTAACCCCAAAAACCACCGAAACCAACCCTACTAAACCCCCAGGCCCTAAACCTAGTATCCCCACTATCGCTACTCCATTCCCCATCCCTAACCCTGGACATTGGAGACCTAGCCTTCCCAACCCTAGCTATAACAACCCTAAAAAACCACAGCCCTAGACACGTGAACCCCTAAAAACCCTTCTTGGTGGACCCTAGACCCCTAACCGTAAAGGTAGTAGTATCAGGGGAACCACATGAAAACAGCCCTAAACTTCCCTATTCCAAGCTCTATTCCATGTTAAAAATGGTGCCTATACCTTTAAATTTCCGCTCCCAGACAACACTCGCTGCAATACAGGGCGACCAATGAGCAGTATACCACCCATGTCTACTTGACCTATGTTCATATCAACCACCTACTAACCTTTCTTCCTCCCGCCCCCCCCAACCCTCGGAACCCTCACCCCCCAACCCTTGCTACCCTCGCTACCCTCGGTTCAAAAAATTCTTTCAGAACCGGGTCAAACCGGTCTAGATCCCTTCCCCTGCCTCTAATCTATACACCTATATGCTTGAAAAGCTCCTCGGAGCCGTAGTTCCGATGGTCCAGCTTCCTAAGTAAATCCCCATTGAAACACATTGGCTCCATTATTTCCTATGGCTCCATTACTTCCTATGGGACTCTTTTTTCACAGCGCTGAAAAACACACATAATTCCATTATACGGTCTCGTGGCACCATCTACTGACCAAAAACAGCAGTTGCAGATTACATGTTAACTTGTGTCTGTGTTTTCTTATACAACGCTGCCTCTTGTGGACTTGGACAGCCATGACAGGTAAATTTCTATAGACGCAACGTGGCCTCGACTTCGCTCGATGTAAACAAGGAAGTCACAAGAGCGAGGAGTGACAAACACCTCTGAATTGCCTGAAAAGCCTCTTCTGGACCTGGAAAACCTGGAGAATTCCTGTAACAAGTAAGTCTTTAAGTAAGTATTACTAATACTATCTCGTACATAAGAGATAGCAACTAATGAACATGATTCCTTATTACTAATCACTAACTACTCGCAAATCACGCAATTTGGGCACAATATCTTACCTCCACTCATACTTTCTATCTCCCATCTGGGCTATACCCAAAGCCCACTTTTCCAACCCAAAAAACCCAATCCCAAACAACATCACTCCTTCACCAATAAATCCACCCCATACCAATTATCACTAAGTAACTCCAATCCACCCCATCTTACCCATACCTTTTCTGGACCCTTCTGCTACTCTATCCCTATCCCAACCAACTCCACATACCCTTGAAATCCTAAGTTAAGCAACCCAATATGGTACAAACCCCTAACTACCTCCCATACCCTAGGTATCCTACCTGTACTATTCCTGCTACTCAGCTATACCAACCCACTTCTCCTACCCTTACCCTAGGACTCCTATTTAACACATATCCCAACCCGCAAAACACAAGTAAGAATGATGGAGAAACAAGAAGAAGAACAGGTAAGAATGATGGCAAAAACCCATGCAAACCACAAGTAAAATTGATGGAAACAGGGGAAGAAACATGAGTAAAGAATGATGGGAACAGGAGAAGAAAAACAAGTTAAGAATGACAGAAAAATTAGAAGAAAACAAGCCATTCCTGGCAGAAAAAGACCAGAACATGAGTGAAAAAACACTTAAAAATGACGGGAGAACAAGGGATGACAGGTGAGTAATACCGGGTAAAGTATCACACAAAAAGAAGACAAAAACCAGACAAAAACAAGAAAGAATGATGGGAGAAACAAGAAAAAAAGCAGCCCAAAAATGACAGAAAAACAGCCAAAAATTGATGGAGAAACAAGACAAAAATGACAGAAAAATTTGATGAAAAAACCAAAAAAAAAAAAAGGAGAAAAAAACCAAAATTTGAAGAAAAAAAAATAAAAATAAAAAATAATCCTATTCCTGAACCAAAACACCAGACCCCAAACCCTAGAACTCCAAACCTAGCAGTCACAAACCTAAGTGACAGAACCCTATGTAAAACCTATTCTAGCTATGCCCAATCCACAACAGCCACCCACACCCTAGCACTCTAACCCTATATATCACAGCCGTACATGAGCCAATTCTAGGTAATTCCAACCCAAAACCAGACCCCCAGACCCCAGCACTCCTACCTAACAACCAGAGCCCTATATGAGCCAATTCCAGGTGTAGCCAACCTACTCCCAACTCCCACACCCTAGCACTCCTACCCTATGTATCACAAACCCTTAACTCAGCCAATTCCAGGTATAGCCAACCTACTCCCATCTCCCACACCCTAGGCCTACAACCCTTCCAATGACAGCCCTACATCAGCCAATTCTAGGTACTTTCCAACCCAAAACCAACCACTCACACCCTAGGCCTTGTAACCATCGCCACCTCAGCCATAACAACCCCAGCCCTAACCCCAAAAACCACCGAAACCAACCCTACTAAACCCCCAGGCCCTAAACCTAGTATCCCCACTATCGCTACTCCATTCCCCATCCCTAACCCTGGACATTGGAGACCTAGCCTTCCCAACCCTAGCTATAACAACCCTAAAAAACCACAGCCCTAGACACGTGAACCCCTAAAAACCCTTCTTGGTGGACCCTAGACCCCTAACCGTAAAGGTAGTAGTATCAGGGGAACCACATGAAAACAGCCCTAAACTTCCCTATTCCAAGCTCTATTCCATGTTAAAAATGGTGCCTATACCTTTAAATTTCCGCTCCCAGACAACACTCGCTGCAATACAGGGCGACCAATGAGCAGTATACCACCCATGTCTACTTGACCTATGTTCATATCAACCACCTACTAACCTTTCTTCCTCCCGCCCCCCCCAACCCTCGGAACCCTCACCCCCCAACCCTTGCTACCCTCGCTACCCTCGGTTCAAAAAATTCTTTCAGAACCGGGTCAAACCGGTCTAGATCCCTTCCCCTGCCTCTAATCTATACACCTATATGCTTGAAAAGCTCCTCGGAGCCGTAGTTCCGATGGTCCAGCTTCCTAAGTAAATCCCCATTGAAACACATTGGCTCCATTATTTCCTATGGCTCCATTACTTCCTATGGGACTCTTTTTTCACAGCGCTGAAAAACACACATAATTCCATTATACGGTCTCGTGGCACCATCTACTGACCAAAAACAGCAGTTGCAGATTACATGTTAACTTGTGTCTGTGTTTTCTTATACAACGCTGCCTCTTGTGGACTTGGACAGCCATGACAGGTAAATTTCTATAGACGCAACGTGGCCTCGACTTCGCTCGATGTAAACAAGGAAGTCACAAGAGCGAGGAGTGACAAACACCTCTGAATTGCCTGAAAAGCCTCTTCTGGACCTGGAAAACCTGGAGAATTCCTGTAACAAGTAAGTCTTTAAGTAAGTATTACTAATACTATCTCGTACATAAGAGATAGCAACTAATGAACATGATTCCTTATTACTAATCACTAACTACTCGCAAATCACGCAATTTGGGCACAATATCTTACCTCCACTCATACTTTCTATCTCCCATCTGGGCTATACCCAAAGCCCACTTTTCCAACCCAAAAAACCCAATCCCAAACAACATCACTCCTTCACCAATAAATCCACCCCATACCAATTATCACTAAGTAACTCCAATCCACCCCATCTTACCCATACCTTTTCTGGACCCTTCTGCTACTCTATCCCTATCCCAACCAACTCCACATACCCTTGAAATCCTAAGTTAAGCAACCCAATATGGTACAAACCCCTAACTACCTCCCATACCCTAGGTATCCTACCTGTACTATTCCTGCTACTCAGCTATACCAACCCACTTCTCCTACCCTTACCCTAGGACTCCTATTTAACACATATCCCAACCCGCAAAACACAAGTAAGAATGATGGAGAAACAAGAAGAAGAACAGGTAAGAATGATGGCAAAAACCCATGCAAACCACAAGTAAAATTGATGGAAACAGGGGAAGAAACATGAGTAAAGAATGATGGGAACAGGAGAAGAAAAACAAGTTAAGAATGACAGAAAAATTAGAAGAAAACAAGCCATTCCTGGCAGAAAAAGACCAGAACATGAGTGAAAAAACACTTAAAAATGACGGGAGAACAAGGGATGACAGGTGAGTAATACCGGGTAAAGTATCACACAAAAAGAAGACAAAAACCAGACAAAAACAAGAAAGAATGATGGGAGAAACAAGAAAAAAAGCAGCCCAAAAATGACAGAAAAACAGCCAAAAATTGATGGAGAAACAAGACAAAAATGACAGAAAAATTTGATGAAAAAACCAAAAAAAAAAAAAGGAGAAAAAAACCAAAATTTGAAGAAAAAAAAATAAAAATAAAAAATAATCCTATTCCTGAACCAAAACACCAGACCCCAAACCCTAGAACTCCAAACCTAGCAGTCACAAACCTAAGTGACAGAACCCTATGTAAAACCTATTCTAGCTATGCCCAATCCACAACAGCCACCCACACCCTAGCACTCTAACCCTATATATCACAGCCGTACATGAGCCAATTCTAGGTAATTCCAACCCAAAACCAGACCCCCAGACCCCAGCACTCCTACCTAACAACCAGAGCCCTATATGAGCCAATTCCAGGTGTAGCCAACCTACTCCCAACTCCCACACCCTAGCACTCCTACCCTATGTATCACAAACCCTTAACTCAGCCAATTCCAGGTATAGCCAACCTACTCCCATCTCCCACACCCTAGGCCTACAACCCTTCCAATGACAGCCCTACATCAGCCAATTCTAGGTACTTTCCAACCCAAAACCAACCACTCACACCCTAGGCCTTGTAACCATCGCCACCTCAGCCATAACAACCCCAGCCCTAACCCCAAAAACCACCGAAACCAACCCTACTAAACCCCCAGGCCCTAAACCTAGTATCCCCACTATCGCTACTCCATTCCCCATCCCTAACCCTGGACATTGGAGACCTAGCCTTCCCAACCCTAGCTATAACAACCCTAAAAAACCACAGCCCTAGACACGTGAACCCCTAAAAACCCTTCTTGGTGGACCCTAGACCCCTAACCGTAAAGGTAGTAGTATCAGGGGAACCACATGAAAACAGCCCTAAACTTCCCTATTCCAAGCTCTATTCCATGTTAAAAATGGTGCCTATACCTTTAAATTTCCGCTCCCAGACAACACTCGCTGCAATACAGGGCGACCAATGAGCAGTATACCACCCATGTCTACTTGACCTATGTTCATATCAACCACCTACTAACCTTTCTTCCTCCCGCCCCCCCCAACCCTCGGAACCCTCACCCCCCAACCCTTGCTACCCTCGCTACCCTCGGTTCAAAAAATTCTTTCAGAACCGGGTCAAACCGGTCTAGATCCCTTCCCCTGCCTCTAATCTATACACCTATATGCTTGAAAAGCTCCTCGGAGCCGTAGTTCCGATGGTCCAGCTTCCTAAGTAAATCCCCATTGAAACACATTGGCTCCATTATTTCCTATGGCTCCATTACTTCCTATGGGACTCTTTTTTCACAGCGCTGAAAAACACACATAATTCCATTATACGGTCTCGTGGCACCATCTACTGACCAAAAACAGCAGTTGCAGATTACATGTTAACTTGTGTCTGTGTTTTCTTATACAACGCTGCCTCTTGTGGACTTGGACAGCCATGACAGGTAAATTTCTATAGACGCAACGTGGCCTCGACTTCGCTCGATGTAAACAAGGAAGTCACAAGAGCGAGGAGTGACAAACACCTCTGAATTGCCTGAAAAGCCTCTTCTGGACCTGGAAAACCTGGAGAATTCCTGTAACAAGTAAGTCTTTAAGTAAGTATTACTAATACTATCTCGTACATAAGAGATAGCAACTAATGAACATGATTCCTTATTACTAATCACTAACTACTCGCAAATCACGCAATTTGGGCACAATATCTTACCTCCACTCATACTTTCTATCTCCCATCTGGGCTATACCCAAAGCCCACTTTTCCAACCCAAAAAACCCAATCCCAAACAACATCACTCCTTCACCAATAAATCCACCCCATACCAATTATCACTAAGTAACTCCAATCCACCCCATCTTACCCATACCTTTTCTGGACCCTTCTGCTACTCTATCCCTATCCCAACCAACTCCACATACCCTTGAAATCCTAAGTTAAGCAACCCAATATGGTACAAACCCCTAACTACCTCCCATACCCTAGGTATCCTACCTGTACTATTCCTGCTACTCAGCTATACCAACCCACTTCTCCTACCCTTACCCTAGGACTCCTATTTAACACATATCCCAACCCGCAAAACACAAGTAAGAATGATGGAGAAACAAGAAGAAGAACAGGTAAGAATGATGGCAAAAACCCATGCAAACCACAAGTAAAATTGATGGAAACAGGGGAAGAAACATGAGTAAAGAATGATGGGAACAGGAGAAGAAAAACAAGTTAAGAATGACAGAAAAATTAGAAGAAAACAAGCCATTCCTGGCAGAAAAAGACCAGAACATGAGTGAAAAAACACTTAAAAATGACGGGAGAACAAGGGATGACAGGTGAGTAATACCGGGTAAAGTATCACACAAAAAGAAGACAAAAACCAGACAAAAACAAGAAAGAATGATGGGAGAAACAAGAAAAAAAGCAGCCCAAAAATGACAGAAAAACAGCCAAAAATTGATGGAGAAACAAGACAAAAATGACAGAAAAATTTGATGAAAAAACCAAAAAAAAAAAAAGGAGAAAAAAACCAAAATTTGAAGAAAAAAAAATAAAAATAAAAAATAATCCTATTCCTGAACCAAAACACCAGACCCCAAACCCTAGAACTCCAAACCTAGCAGTCACAAACCTAAGTGACAGAACCCTATGTAAAACCTATTCTAGCTATGCCCAATCCACAACAGCCACCCACACCCTAGCACTCTAACCCTATATATCACAGCCGTACATGAGCCAATTCTAGGTAATTCCAACCCAAAACCAGACCCCCAGACCCCAGCACTCCTACCTAACAACCAGAGCCCTATATGAGCCAATTCCAGGTGTAGCCAACCTACTCCCAACTCCCACACCCTAGCACTCCTACCCTATGTATCACAAACCCTTAACTCAGCCAATTCCAGGTATAGCCAACCTACTCCCATCTCCCACACCCTAGGCCTACAACCCTTCCAATGACAGCCCTACATCAGCCAATTCTAGGTACTTTCCAACCCAAAACCAACCACTCACACCCTAGGCCTTGTAACCATCGCCACCTCAGCCATAACAACCCCAGCCCTAACCCCAAAAACCACCGAAACCAACCCTACTAAACCCCCAGGCCCTAAACCTAGTATCCCCACTATCGCTACTCCATTCCCCATCCCTAACCCTGGACATTGGAGACCTAGCCTTCCCAACCCTAGCTATAACAACCCTAAAAAACCACAGCCCTAGACACGTGAACCCCTAAAAACCCTTCTTGGTGGACCCTAGACCCCTAACCGTAAAGGTAGTAGTATCAGGGGAACCACATGAAAACAGCCCTAAACTTCCCTATTCCAAGCTCTATTCCATGTTAAAAATGGTGCCTATACCTTTAAATTTCCGCTCCCAGACAACACTCGCTGCAATACAGGGCGACCAATGAGCAGTATACCACCCATGTCTACTTGACCTATGTTCATATCAACCACCTACTAACCTTTCTTCCTCCCGCCCCCCCCAACCCTCGGAACCCTCACCCCCCAACCCTTGCTACCCTCGCTACCCTCGGTTCAAAAGAATGATGGAGAAACAAGAAGAAGAACAGGTAAGAATGATGGCAAAAACCCATGCAAACCACAAGTAAAATTGATGGAAACAGGGGAAGAAACATGAGTAAAGAATGATGGGAACAGGAGAAGAAAAACAAGTTAAGAATGACAGAAAAATTAGAAGAAAACAAGCCATTCCTGGCAGAAAAAGACCAGAACATGAGTGAAAAAACACTTAAAAATGACGGGAGAACAAGGGATGACAGGTGAGTAATACCGGGTAAAGTATCACACAAAAAGAAGACAAAAACCAGACAAAAACAAGAAAGAATGATGGGAGAAACAAGAAAAAAAGCAGCCCAAAAATGACAGAAAAACAGCCAAAAATTGATGGAGAAACAAGACAAAAATGACAGAAAAATTTGATGAAAAAACCAAAAAAAAAAAAAGGAGAAAAAAACCAAAATTTGAAGAAAAAAAAATAAAAATAAAAAATAATCCTATTCCTGAACCAAAACACCAGACCCCAAACCCTAGAACTCCAAACCTAGCAGTCACAAACCTAAGTGACAGAACCCTATGTAAAACCTATTCTAGCTATGCCCAATCCACAACAGCCACCCACACCCTAGCACTCTAACCCTATATATCACAGCCGTACATGAGCCAATTCTAGGTAATTCCAACCCAAAACCAGACCCCCAGACCCCAGCACTCCTACCTAACAACCAGAGCCCTATATGAGCCAATTCCAGGTGTAGCCAACCTACTCCCAACTCCCACACCCTAGCACTCCTACCCTATGTATCACAAACCCTTAACTCAGCCAATTCCAGGTATAGCCAACCTACTCCCATCTCCCACACCCTAGGCCTACAACCCTTCCAATGACAGCCCTACATCAGCCAATTCTAGGTACTTTCCAACCCAAAACCAACCACTCACACCCTAGGCCTTGTAACCATCGCCACCTCAGCCATAACAACCCCAGCCCTAACCCCAAAAACCACCGAAACCAACCCTACTAAACCCCCAGGCCCTAAACCTAGTATCCCCACTATCGCTACTCCATTCCCCATCCCTAACCCTGGACATTGGAGACCTAGCCTTCCCAACCCTAGCTATAACAACCCTAAAAAACCACAGCCCTAGACACGTGAACCCCTAAAAACCCTTCTTGGTGGACCCTAGACCCCTAACCGTAAAGGTAGTAGTATCAGGGGAACCACATGAAAACAGCCCTAAACTTCCCTATTCCAAGCTCTATTCCATGTTAAAAATGGTGCCTATACCTTTAAATTTCCGCTCCCAGACAACACTCGCTGCAATACAGGGCGACCAATGAGCAGTATACCACCCATGTCTACTTGACCTATGTTCATATCAACCACCTACTAACCTTTCTTCCTCCCGCCCCCCCCAACCCTCGGAACCCTCACCCCCCAACCCTTGCTACCCTCGCTACCCTCGGTTCAAAAAATTCTTTCAGAACCGGGTCAAACCGGTCTAGATCCCTTCCCCTGCCTCTAATCTATACACCTATATGCTTGAAAAGCTCCTCGGAGCCGTAGTTCCGATGGTCCAGCTTCCTAAGTAAATCCCCATTGAAACACATTGGCTCCATTATTTCCTATGGCTCCATTACTTCCTATGGGACTCTTTTTTCACAGCGCTGAAAAACACACATAATTCCATTATACGGTCTCGTGGCACCATCTACTGACCAAAAACAGCAGTTGCAGATTACATGTTAACTTGTGTCTGTGTTTTCTTATACAACGCTGCCTCTTGTGGACTTGGACAGCCATGACAGGTAAATTTCTATAGACGCAACGTGGCCTCGACTTCGCTCGATGTAAACAAGGAAGTCACAAGAGCGAGGAGTGACAAACACCTCTGAATTGCCTGAAAAGCCTCTTCTGGACCTGGAAAACCTGGAGAATTCCTGTAACAAGTAAGTCTTTAAGTAAGTATTACTAATACTATCTCGTACATAAGAGATAGCAACTAATGAACATGATTCCTTATTACTAATCACTAACTACTCGCAAATCACGCAATTTGGGCACAATATCTTACCTCCACTCATACTTTCTATCTCCCATCTGGGCTATACCCAAAGCCCACTTTTCCAACCCAAAAAACCCAATCCCAAACAACATCACTCCTTCACCAATAAATCCACCCCATACCAATTATCACTAAGTAACTCCAATCCACCCCATCTTACCCATACCTTTTCTGGACCCTTCTGCTACTCTATCCCTATCCCAACCAACTCCACATACCCTTGAAATCCTAAGTTAAGCAACCCAATATGGTACAAACCCCTAACTACCTCCCATACCCTAGGTATCCTACCTGTACTATTCCTGCTACTCAGCTATACCAACCCACTTCTCCTACCCTTACCCTAGGACTCCTATTTAACACATATCCCAACCCGCAAAACACAAGTAAGAATGATGGAGAAACAAGAAGAAGAACAGGTAAGAATGATGGCAAAAACCCATGCAAACCACAAGTAAAATTGATGGAAACAGGGGAAGAAACATGAGTAAAGAATGATGGGAACAGGAGAAGAAAAACAAGTTAAGAATGACAGAAAAATTAGAAGAAAACAAGCCATTCCTGGCAGAAAAAGACCAGAACATGAGTGAAAAAACACTTAAAAATGACGGGAGAACAAGGGATGACAGGTGAGTAATACCGGGTAAAGTATCACACAAAAAGAAGACAAAAACCAGACAAAAACAAGAAAGAATGATGGGAGAAACAAGAAAAAAAGCAGCCCAAAAATGACAGAAAAACAGCCAAAAATTGATGGAGAAACAAGACAAAAATGACAGAAAAATTTGATGAAAAAACCAAAAAAAAAAAAAGGAGAAAAAAACCAAAATTTGAAGAAAAAAAAATAAAAATAAAAAATAATCCTATTCCTGAACCAAAACACCAGACCCCAAACCCTAGAACTCCAAACCTAGCAGTCACAAACCTAAGTGACAGAACCCTATGTAAAACCTATTCTAGCTATGCCCAATCCACAACAGCCACCCACACCCTAGCACTCTAACCCTATATATCACAGCCGTACATGAGCCAATTCTAGGTAATTCCAACCCAAAACCAGACCCCCAGACCCCAGCACTCCTACCTAACAACCAGAGCCCTATATGAGCCAATTCCAGGTGTAGCCAACCTACTCCCAACTCCCACACCCTAGCACTCCTACCCTATGTATCACAAACCCTTAACTCAGCCAATTCCAGGTATAGCCAACCTACTCCCATCTCCCACACCCTAGGCCTACAACCCTTCCAATGACAGCCCTACATCAGCCAATTCTAGGTACTTTCCAACCCAAAACCAACCACTCACACCCTAGGCCTTGTAACCATCGCCACCTCAGCCATAACAACCCCAGCCCTAACCCCAAAAACCACCGAAACCAACCCTACTAAACCCCCAGGCCCTAAACCTAGTATCCCCACTATCGCTACTCCATTCCCCATCCCTAACCCTGGACATTGGAGACCTAGCCTTCCCAACCCTAGCTATAACAACCCTAAAAAACCACAGCCCTAGACACGTGAACCCCTAAAAACCCTTCTTGGTGGACCCTAGACCCCTAACCGTAAAGGTAGTAGTATCAGGGGAACCACATGAAAACAGCCCTAAACTTCCCTATTCCAAGCTCTATTCCATGTTAAAAATGGTGCCTATACCTTTAAATTTCCGCTCCCAGACAACACTCGCTGCAATACAGGGCGACCAATGAGCAGTATACCACCCATGTCTACTTGACCTATGTTCATATCAACCACCTACTAACCTTTCTTCCTCCCGCCCCCCCCAACCCTCGGAACCCTCACCCCCCAACCCTTGCTACCCTCGCTACCCTCGGTTCAAAAAATTCTTTCAGAACCGGGTCAAACCGGTCTAGATCCCTTCCCCTGCCTCTAATCTATACACCTATATGCTTGAAAAGCTCCTCGGAGCCGTAGTTCCGATGGTCCAGCTTCCTAAGTAAATCCCCATTGAAACACATTGGCTCCATTATTTCCTATGGCTCCATTACTTCCTATGGGACTCTTTTTTCACAGCGCTGAAAAACACACATAATTCCATTATACGGTCTCGTGGCACCATCTACTGACCAAAAACAGCAGTTGCAGATTACATGTTAACTTGTGTCTGTGTTTTCTTATACAACGCTGCCTCTTGTGGACTTGGACAGCCATGACAGGTAAATTTCTATAGACGCAACGTGGCCTCGACTTCGCTCGATGTAAACAAGGAAGTCACAAGAGCGAGGAGTGACAAACACCTCTGAATTGCCTGAAAAGCCTCTTCTGGACCTGGAAAACCTGGAGAATTCCTGTAACAAGTAAGTCTTTAAGTAAGTATTACTAATACTATCTCGTACATAAGAGATAGCAACTAATGAACATGATTCCTTATTACTAATCACTAACTACTCGCAAATCACGCAATTTGGGCACAATATCTTACCTCCACTCATACTTTCTATCTCCCATCTGGGCTATACCCAAAGCCCACTTTTCCAACCCAAAAAACCCAATCCCAAACAACATCACTCCTTCACCAATAAATCCACCCCATACCAATTATCACTAAGTAACTCCAATCCACCCCATCTTACCCATACCTTTTCTGGACCCTTCTGCTACTCTATCCCTATCCCAACCAACTCCACATACCCTTGAAATCCTAAGTTAAGCAACCCAATATGGTACAAACCCCTAACTACCTCCCATACCCTAGGTATCCTACCTGTACTATTCCTGCTACTCAGCTATACCAACCCACTTCTCCTACCCTTACCCTAGGACTCCTATTTAACACATATCCCAACCCGCAAAACACAAGTAAGAATGATGGAGAAACAAGAAGAAGAACAGGTAAGAATGATGGCAAAAACCCATGCAAACCACAAGTAAAATTGATGGAAACAGGGGAAGAAACATGAGTAAAGAATGATGGGAACAGGAGAAGAAAAACAAGTTAAGAATGACAGAAAAATTAGAAGAAAACAAGCCATTCCTGGCAGAAAAAGACCAGAACATGAGTGAAAAAACACTTAAAAATGACGGGAGAACAAGGGATGACAGGTGAGTAATACCGGGTAAAGTATCACACAAAAAGAAGACAAAAACCAGACAAAAACAAGAAAGAATGATGGGAGAAACAAGAAAAAAAGCAGCCCAAAAATGACAGAAAAACAGCCAAAAATTGATGGAGAAACAAGACAAAAATGACAGAAAAATTTGATGAAAAAACCAAAAAAAAAAAAAGGAGAAAAAAACCAAAATTTGAAGAAAAAAAAATAAAAATAAAAAATAATCCTATTCCTGAACCAAAACACCAGACCCCAAACCCTAGAACTCCAAACCTAGCAGTCACAAACCTAAGTGACAGAACCCTATGTAAAACCTATTCTAGCTATGCCCAATCCACAACAGCCACCCACACCCTAGCACTCTAACCCTATATATCACAGCCGTACATGAGCCAATTCTAGGTAATTCCAACCCAAAACCAGACCCCCAGACCCCAGCACTCCTACCTAACAACCAGAGCCCTATATGAGCCAATTCCAGGTGTAGCCAACCTACTCCCAACTCCCACACCCTAGCACTCCTACCCTATGTATCACAAACCCTTAACTCAGCCAATTCCAGGTATAGCCAACCTACTCCCATCTCCCACACCCTAGGCCTACAACCCTTCCAATGACAGCCCTACATCAGCCAATTCTAGGTACTTTCCAACCCAAAACCAACCACTCACACCCTAGGCCTTGTAACCATCGCCACCTCAGCCATAACAACCCCAGCCCTAACCCCAAAAACCACCGAAACCAACCCTACTAAACCCCCAGGCCCTAAACCTAGTATCCCCACTATCGCTACTCCATTCCCCATCCCTAACCCTGGACATTGGAGACCTAGCCTTCCCAACCCTAGCTATAACAACCCTAAAAAACCACAGCCCTAGACACGTGAACCCCTAAAAACCCTTCTTGGTGGACCCTAGACCCCTAACCGTAAAGGTAGTAGTATCAGGGGAACCACATGAAAACAGCCCTAAACTTCCCTATTCCAAGCTCTATTCCATGTTAAAAATGGTGCCTATACCTTTAAATTTCCGCTCCCAGACAACACTCGCTGCAATACAGGGCGACCAATGAGCAGTATACCACCCATGTCTACTTGACCTATGTTCATATCAACCACCTACTAACCTTTCTTCCTCCCGCCCCCCCCAACCCTCGGAACCCTCACCCCCCAACCCTTGCTACCCTCGCTACCCTCGGTTCAAAAAATTCTTTCAGAACCGGGTCAAACCGGTCTAGATCCCTTCCCCTGCCTCTAATCTATACACCTATATGCTTGAAAAGCTCCTCGGAGCCGTAGTTCCGATGGTCCAGCTTCCTAAGTAAATCCCCATTGAAACACATTGGCTCCATTATTTCCTATGGCTCCATTACTTCCTATGGGACTCTTTTTTCACAGCGCTGAAAAACACACATAATTCCATTATACGGTCTCGTGGCACCATCTACTGACCAAAAACAGCAGTTGCAGATTACATGTTAACTTGTGTCTGTGTTTTCTTATACAACGCTGCCTCTTGTGGACTTGGACAGCCATGACAGGTAAATTTCTATAGACGCAACGTGGCCTCGACTTCGCTCGATGTAAACAAGGAAGTCACAAGAGCGAGGAGTGACAAACACCTCTGAATTGCCTGAAAAGCCTCTTCTGGACCTGGAAAACCTGGAGAATTCCTGTAACAAGTAAGTCTTTAAGTAAGTATTACTAATACTATCTCGTACATAAGAGATAGCAACTAATGAACATGATTCCTTATTACTAATCACTAACTACTCGCAAATCACGCAATTTGGGCACAATATCTTACCTCCACTCATACTTTCTATCTCCCATCTGGGCTATACCCAAAGCCCACTTTTCCAACCCAAAAAACCCAATCCCAAACAACATCACTCCTTCACCAATAAATCCACCCCATACCAATTATCACTAAGTAACTCCAATCCACCCCATCTTACCCATACCTTTTCTGGACCCTTCTGCTACTCTATCCCTATCCCAACCAACTCCACATACCCTTGAAATCCTAAGTTAAGCAACCCAATATGGTACAAACCCCTAACTACCTCCCATACCCTAGGTATCCTACCTGTACTATTCCTGCTACTCAGCTATACCAACCCACTTCTCCTACCCTTACCCTAGGACTCCTATTTAACACATATCCCAACCCGCAAAACACAAGTAAGAATGATGGAGAAACAAGAAGAAGAACAGGTAAGAATGATGGCAAAAACCCATGCAAACCACAAGTAAAATTGATGGAAACAGGGGAAGAAACATGAGTAAAGAATGATGGGAACAGGAGAAGAAAAACAAGTTAAGAATGACAGAAAAATTAGAAGAAAACAAGCCATTCCTGGCAGAAAAAGACCAGAACATGAGTGAAAAAACACTTAAAAATGACGGGAGAACAAGGGATGACAGGTGAGTAATACCGGGTAAAGTATCACACAAAAAGAAGACAAAAACCAGACAAAAACAAGAAAGAATGATGGGAGAAACAAGAAAAAAAGCAGCCCAAAAATGACAGAAAAACAGCCAAAAATTGATGGAGAAACAAGACAAAAATGACAGAAAAATTTGATGAAAAAACCAAAAAAAAAAAAAGGAGAAAAAAACCAAAATTTGAAGAAAAAAAAATAAAAATAAAAAATAATCCTATTCCTGAACCAAAACACCAGACCCCAAACCCTAGAACTCCAAACCTAGCAGTCACAAACCTAAGTGACAGAACCCTATGTAAAACCTATTCTAGCTATGCCCAATCCACAACAGCCACCCACACCCTAGCACTCTAACCCTATATATCACAGCCGTACATGAGCCAATTCTAGGTAATTCCAACCCAAAACCAGACCCCCAGACCCCAGCACTCCTACCTAACAACCAGAGCCCTATATGAGCCAATTCCAGGTGTAGCCAACCTACTCCCAACTCCCACACCCTAGCACTCCTACCCTATGTATCACAAACCCTTAACTCAGCCAATTCCAGGTATAGCCAACCTACTCCCATCTCCCACACCCTAGGCCTACAACCCTTCCAATGACAGCCCTACATCAGCCAATTCTAGGTACTTTCCAACCCAAAACCAACCACTCACACCCTAGGCCTTGTAACCATCGCCACCTCAGCCATAACAACCCCAGCCCTAACCCCAAAAACCACCGAAACCAACCCTACTAAACCCCCAGGCCCTAAACCTAGTATCCCCACTATCGCTACTCCATTCCCCATCCCTAACCCTGGACATTGGAGACCTAGCCTTCCCAACCCTAGCTATAACAACCCTAAAAAACCACAGCCCTAGACACGTGAACCCCTAAAAACCCTTCTTGGTGGACCCTAGACCCCTAACCGTAAAGGTAGTAGTATCAGGGGAACCACATGAAAACAGCCCTAAACTTCCCTATTCCAAGCTCTATTCCATGTTAAAAATGGTGCCTATACCTTTAAATTTCCGCTCCCAGACAACACTCGCTGCAATACAGGGCGACCAATGAGCAGTATACCACCCATGTCTACTTGACCTATGTTCATATCAACCACCTACTAACCTTTCTTCCTCCCGCCCCCCCCAACCCTCGGAACCCTCACCCCCCAACCCTTGCTACCCTCGCTACCCTCGGTTCAAAAAATTCTTTCAGAACCGGGTCAAACCGGTCTAGATCCCTTCCCCTGCCTCTAATCTATACACCTATATGCTTGAAAAGCTCCTCGGAGCCGTAGTTCCGATGGTCCAGCTTCCTAAGTAAATCCCCATTGAAACACATTGGCTCCATTATTTCCTATGGCTCCATTACTTCCTATGGGACTCTTTTTTCACAGCGCTGAAAAACACACATAATTCCATTATACGGTCTCGTGGCACCATCTACTGACCAAAAACAGCAGTTGCAGATTACATGTTAACTTGTGTCTGTGTTTTCTTATACAACGCTGCCTCTTGTGGACTTGGACAGCCATGACAGGTAAATTTCTATAGACGCAACGTGGCCTCGACTTCGCTCGATGTAAACAAGGAAGTCACAAGAGCGAGGAGTGACAAACACCTCTGAATTGCCTGAAAAGCCTCTTCTGGACCTGGAAAACCTGGAGAATTCCTGTAACAAGTAAGTCTTTAAGTAAGTATTACTAATACTATCTCGTACATAAGAGATAGCAACTAATGAACATGATTCCTTATTACTAATCACTAACTACTCGCAAATCACGCAATTTGGGCACAATATCTTACCTCCACTCATACTTTCTATCTCCCATCTGGGCTATACCCAAAGCCCACTTTTCCAACCCAAAAAACCCAATCCCAAACAACATCACTCCTTCACCAATAAATCCACCCCATACCAATTATCACTAAGTAACTCCAATCCACCCCATCTTACCCATACCTTTTCTGGACCCTTCTGCTACTCTATCCCTATCCCAACCAACTCCACATACCCTTGAAATCCTAAGTTAAGCAACCCAATATGGTACAAACCCCTAACTACCTCCCATACCCTAGGTATCCTACCTGTACTATTCCTGCTACTCAGCTATACCAACCCACTTCTCCTACCCTTACCCTAGGACTCCTATTTAACACATATCCCAACCCGCAAAACACAAGTAAGAATGATGGAGAAACAAGAAGAAGAACAGGTAAGAATGATGGCAAAAACCCATGCAAACCACAAGTAAAATTGATGGAAACAGGGGAAGAAACATGAGTAAAGAATGATGGGAACAGGAGAAGAAAAACAAGTTAAGAATGACAGAAAAATTAGAAGAAAACAAGCCATTCCTGGCAGAAAAAGACCAGAACATGAGTGAAAAAACACTTAAAAATGACGGGAGAACAAGGGATGACAGGTGAGTAATACCGGGTAAAGTATCACACAAAAAGAAGACAAAAACCAGACAAAAACAAGAAAGAATGATGGGAGAAACAAGAAAAAAAGCAGCCCAAAAATGACAGAAAAACAGCCAAAAATTGATGGAGAAACAAGACAAAAATGACAGAAAAATTTGATGAAAAAACCAAAAAAAAAAAAAGGAGAAAAAAACCAAAATTTGAAGAAAAAAAAATAAAAATAAAAAATAATCCTATTCCTGAACCAAAACACCAGACCCCAAACCCTAGAACTCCAAACCTAGCAGTCACAAACCTAAGTGACAGAACCCTATGTAAAACCTATTCTAGCTATGCCCAATCCACAACAGCCACCCACACCCTAGCACTCTAACCCTATATATCACAGCCGTACATGAGCCAATTCTAGGTAATTCCAACCCAAAACCAGACCCCCAGACCCCAGCACTCCTACCTAACAACCAGAGCCCTATATGAGCCAATTCCAGGTGTAGCCAACCTACTCCCAACTCCCACACCCTAGCACTCCTACCCTATGTATCACAAACCCTTAACTCAGCCAATTCCAGGTATAGCCAACCTACTCCCATCTCCCACACCCTAGGCCTACAACCCTTCCAATGACAGCCCTACATCAGCCAATTCTAGGTACTTTCCAACCCAAAACCAACCACTCACACCCTAGGCCTTGTAACCATCGCCACCTCAGCCATAACAACCCCAGCCCTAACCCCAAAAACCACCGAAACCAACCCTACTAAACCCCCAGGCCCTAAACCTAGTATCCCCACTATCGCTACTCCATTCCCCATCCCTAACCCTGGACATTGGAGACCTAGCCTTCCCAACCCTAGCTATAACAACCCTAAAAAACCACAGCCCTAGACACGTGAACCCCTAAAAACCCTTCTTGGTGGACCCTAGACCCCTAACCGTAAAGGTAGTAGTATCAGGGGAACCACATGAAAACAGCCCTAAACTTCCCTATTCCAAGCTCTATTCCATGTTAAAAATGGTGCCTATACCTTTAAATTTCCGCTCCCAGACAACACTCGCCCCATAATCGCTCAACATATGAGCAGTATCCCATACTAGGGCCCCTGACACCCCAAGATCAACACCTTCCAGTACCCCCCGAACCACCAAAACCCCACAAAAATGTTCATTTCCAACCCCAAATCAGGTAAAAAATTGCAAATTCCCATTTCTACACTCCCAGAGCACATCAGAAGCCCTTGAACCCACAAAGGGAAAAAAATTCCCTAAGACACCCCAAAACCCTCAAATCCCCAAAACCTCGTGAAAACCCTAGGACACAACGCCTAGTATGATATCCATCACCTTCAACCCCAATGCCTTCTTCCCAATCCAAACCGTAGCCCTGAAAAGCAAAAAAAACCCAAAAACCCCATTTTGCCCAAATAAACCCCCAAAATCCAACCCAAAACCCCTAAACCTCCCCAAAAAAATACCTACATGTCCCACAAACCCAAACCCTAGGACACCTTACACACCTAACCCATCACCCCATCCTAACCCTAGCGATGCAAACACAAGTCATTCTAGCCCATACTAACCCAGCCCCCCACACCCTAGCCCTAACCCACAAAACCCCAATAAAATCATCCTACACTAACCCAGTAGTTAGTATTACTATGTTACAATGTGACTGTGTTAGTATTAATGTGTTAATATGTTACTGTGTTAGCATAAGTTTGTTACTGTATTAGTATTATTGTGTTACTATGTTACTGTGTTAGTATTACTATGTTACAATGTGACTGTGTTAGTATTAATGTGTTAATATGTTACTGTGTTAGTAATTCTTTGATACTTTGTTAGTATTACTATGTTAATATGTTACTGTGTTAGTATTAATGTGTTACTATGTAACTGTGTTTGTATTACTATATTACAATGTGACTGTTTTAGTATTAATGTGTTACTATGTTACTGTGTTAGTATTACTTTGTTACTGTGTTAGTATTATTGTGTTACAATGTTACTGTGTTAGTATTACTATGTTACTACTTCACTGTGTTAGTATTAATGTGTTACTATGTTAAAGTGTTTGTATTACTATGTTACAATGTGACTTTTTTAGTATTAATGTGTTACTATGTTACTGTGTTAGTATTACTATGTTACTACTTTACTGTGTTAGTATTATTATGTTACAATGAAATTGTGTTAGTATTAATGTGTTAATATGTTACTGTGTTAGTATTACTTTGTTACTGTGTTAGTATTATTGTGTTACAATGTTACTGTGTTAGTATTACTATGTTACTACTTCACTGTGTTACTATTAATGTGTTACTATGTTACTGTGTTAGTATTACTATGTTACTACTTTACTGTGTTAGTATTAATGTGTTAATATGTTACTGTGTTAGTATTACTATGTTACTACTTTACTGTATTAGTTTTAATGTGTTACTGTGTTACAATGTTAGTATTACTTTGTTACTGTGTTAGTATTATTGTGTTACTATATTACTGTGTTAGTATTAATGTGTTACTATGTGACTGTGTTTGTATTACTATGTTACAATGTGACTGTGTTAGTATTAATGTGTTAATATGTTACTGTGTTAGTATTACTATGTTACTACTTTACTGTATTAGTTTTAATGTGTTACTGTGTTACAATGTTAGTATTACTTTGTTACTGTGTTAGTATTATTGTATTACTATATTACTGTGTTAGTATTAATGTGTTAGTATGTGACTGTGTTTGTATTACTATATTACAATGTGACTATTTTAGTATTAATGTGTTACTATGTTACTGTGTTAGTATTACTTTGTTACTGTGTTAGTATTATTGTGTTACAATGTTACTGTGTTAGTATTACTATGTTACTACTTCACTGTGTTAGTATTAATGTGTTACTATGTTAAAGTGTTTGTATTACTATGTTACAATGTGACTGTTTTAGTATTAATGTGTTACTATGTTACTGTGTTAGTATTACTATGTTACTACTTTACTGTATTAGTTTTAATGTGTTACTGTGTTACAATGTTAGTATTACTTTGTTACTGTGTTAGTATTATTGTGTTACTATATTACTGTGTTAGTATTAATGTGTTAGTATGTGACTGTGTTTGTATTACTATGTTACAATGTGACTGTGTTAGTATTAATGTGTTAATATGTTACTGTGTTAGTATTACTATGTTACTACTTTACTGTATTAGTTTTAATGTGTTACTGTGTTACAATGTTAGTATTACTTTGTTACTGTGTTAGTATTATTGTGTTACTATATTACTGTGTTAGTATTAATGTGTTAGTATGTGACTGTGTTTGTATTACTATATTACAATGTGACTGTTTTAGTATTAATGTGTTACTATGTTACTGTGTTAGTATTACTTTGTTACTGTGTTAGTATTATTGTGTTACAATGTTACTGTGTTAGTATTACTATGTTACTACTTCACTGTGTTAGTATTAATGTGTTACTATGTTAAAGTGTTTGTATTACTATGTTACAATGTGACTGTTTTAGTATTAATGTGTTACTATGTTACTGTGTTAGTATTACTATGTTACTACTTTACTGTGTTAGTATTACTATGTTACAATGAAATTGTGTTAGTATTAATGTGTTAATATGTTACTGTGTTAGTATTACTTTGTTACTGTGTTAGTATTATTGTGTTACAATGTTACTGTGTTAGTATTACTATGTTACTACTTCACTGTGTTAGTATTAATGTGTTACTATGTTACTGTGTTAGTATTACTATGTTACTACTTTACTGTGTTAGTATTAATGTGTTAATATGTTACTGTGTTAGTATTACTATGTTACTACTTTACTGTATTTGTTTTAATGTGTTACTGTGTTACAATGTTAGTATTACTTTGTTACTGTGTTAGTATTATTGTGTTACTATATTACTGTGTTAGTATTAATGTGTTAGTATGTGACTGTGTTTGTATTACTATGTTACAATGTGACTTTGTTACTATTAATGTGTTACTGTAAGGATGTAAGCTTACTGAAGCCTATCTCTGGGTGGGAGGAGCCACCCAGAGATTAGCAGGAAGCTATATAATCTAAGATAAGCGAATAAGGAACCCAGAATTCAGGGAAACAGTAGATAGGCCAAGGGTAGCTTTATTTAGATAATGCAAGCCAGAGGTCAGGGCAGGCTGAGATAATGCAAGTCCAGTGTAACAAGCCAGAGGTCAGGGCAGGCTGAGATAATGCAAGTCCAGTGTAACAAGCCAGAGGTCAGTACCTGAGATCCAATACAAGGTCCAAGAGGAAGGTCTGTAGAGTGGCAGCTTGGCAGAAGATACAGGTTGGATAGGAGGACCACAGGAGAGAGCTGGCTGGAGAACCACAGGTGAAGGCTGGCAGGAGGACCCCAGGTGAAGGCTGGCTGGAGGACCCCAGGAGAAGGCTGGTTGGAAGACCCCAGGAGAAAGGCTGGCTGGAAGACCCCAGGAGAAAGCTGGCTGGCCTGGAGGATTGCAGGAGAAGGCTGGACTGAAGTATGCAGAGCCTGGAAGCAGGAAGAGCTGGGAGGCGAAACTGCGGCAAGTAGACCGCCCGGGACTCAAGCGACAACTGAGCGCCGAGTCCCGGTTGCCGCCAGTTTTAAATAGAACGCCGGGCGCCCAAGGGAATGACGTCGGTGCGACGACCAACGTCAGGCCTCGCTACTGCGCATGTGCGAGGACGCGCGCATGCGCCCAGCCGTCCTGAAGCCAGTAGAGTTACTGTCAAGGACGGCGAGGGACCTGACAGTTCCCCCCCTTTACGACCAACCTCCGGGTGGTCAGGTCAGCAGGTCGGTCTGGATGACTCCGATGAAAGTTACGAATACAGGCCATGGTGTTGAAGTTTCCTGCGAGTTCCCAGGAGCGGACTTCTGGGCCGTACCCCTTCCAATGTACCAGGTATTCCAAACGGCCCCGACGAAAACGAGAGTCTAGAATCTCCTTGACCTCGAACTCATCAGGATCTGTAATGGAAACAGGAGGAGGTCTAGAAGGTTCTCGACCAGGAAACGTGCTGGGAATCCATTTCTTCAATTGAGAGATGTGGAACGTTGGGTGAATCCGGTATGAGGTAGGTAGTGCCAGACGATATGCTACTGGATTAATGACTTGAGTGATAGAAAAAGGTCCCAAGAAGCGAGGTCCCAATTTTTTGGTGGGACAAGAAAGGCGAACATGTGAAGAGGACAGCCATACTTTATCCCCAATCTGTAGTTCAGGTCCTCTCTGTCGGTGTTTATCAGCATAACGTTTATAGTCTTGCTGTGCAGATCTTAGAATTTGACTTAACACATGATGAGACTGCTGTAATTGTTGTATTCGTTGATTAGCCTCTGGGACTGGAGTGATGGGGGTGAGTCCTGGTAGAGCTGCCGGGTGGTATCCATAGTTGGCCAAGAAAGGAGAGTTTTTTAAGGTACTGTGATAATGATTATTATAAGCAAATTCTGCCATGGGGAGTAAGTGGTACCAATTATCTTGTAAGTGAGAAGAGAAGCAACGTAAGTACTGTTCCAAAGTCTGATTGGTCCTTTCTGTCTGCGGGTGATATCCTGAAGATAGGTTACTGGTAATTTTAAGACCGGCACAAAATGCTCTCCAGAATTTTGATGTGAATTGGGAACCTCTGTCTGAAGTAATGGATTGTGGTACTCCATGAAGACGGAAGATTTCCTGCAGATACAAAGAAGCGGTTTGGCTGGCTGAAGGTAGACCTTTGCTTGGGATAAAATGAGCCATCTTAGTAAATCGGTCTACTACGACCATAATGGTATTATGTTGGTTTGAACCTGGTAAATCCACAATGAAATCAATTGTTACATCTCTCCAAGGACCAGAAGGTATGGGTAAAGGATGGAGCAAACCGGATGGTTTGGTGTGTTGGCTTATAGCTCTGGCACAAGTGTCACAAGAGGATACGTAGTGATTGACGTCCTGCTTTAAGTTTGGCCATCAGAAATACCGCTGAATGGCTTCTAAGGTCTTTTGGATTCCCCCATGGACTGCAACAGGAAGATCGTGAAACTGGTGAAGAGTCTCTTGACGGACAGATTCAGGGACAAAAACTGTATCTTGCTTATACAATAGGCCATCAGTGAAGGTTAAGGCGTATAGTTGTATCAAACGAGGAGAAGGAGTGGTGGCTTGTTTGATACGTTCCAGTAAGTTGGTGGTGACAAGGAGGAATTGACGTGGTTGCAAAATTGTATCAGGAAGTGTAGTAGTATTGGAAGGTACCGTATACATCCTGGACAAAGCATCTGCTTTCAAATTTTTTGAGCCCGGTCTGTAGGTGATGTGTAGTTGGAATCGTGCAAAGAACATTGCCCATCTGGCTTGACGAGGTCGTAGTCTGCGGGCTGATTGGAGATATTCTAGATTTCTGTGATCTGTATATATTGTAATAGGATACTCTGAACCCTCTAATAAGTGTCTCCATTCCTCCAAGGCGCATTTAATAGCGAGCAATTCCTTGTCTCCCACATCATAATTTTGTTCGGCAGGTGTGAGACGCCTGGAGTAGAAGGCTACAGGATGTAAACGATCTTTAATGCCCATATGTTGCGACAGTACTGCTCCTGTAGCGATATTAGAAGCATCAACTTCTAAAAAGAAAGGTTTATTGACATCAGGTTGTTGTAGAATAGGTGCTTGCGTAAAGTGAAGTTTTAAACGGTCAAAAGCTTGTTGAGCTTCAGGAGTCCACTGAAAACTGGCATCCTTCTTGGTTAAACATGTGAGTGGTGAAATACATTTTGAGAAATCCCGGATAAAGCGTCGGTAGAAGTTGGCAAAACCAATGAACCTCTGAATTGCCTTCTTGTCAGATGGTATGGGCCACTTCAGTATAGCTGTTATCTTACGAGGATCCATCTCTAACTGCCCTGGGGAAACAAGGAAACCTAGGAATTCGATCTTAGACACTTCAAAAGAACATTTCTCCAATTTAGCGTACAAACCATGTGTACGAAGCCTAGTTAACACTCTCCTGACATGACTGCGATGTTCTTGTAGTGAATGTGAGAAGACAAGAATGTCATCTAAGTAAATGACAACAAACTGATCCAGAAGATCCCGAAAAACATCATTTACGAAATGCTGAAATGTTGCAGGAGCGTTACATAACCCGAAGGGCATCACGGTGTATTCAAAGTGTCCATAACTGGTTCGGAAGGCGGTCTTCCATTCGTCTCCCTTGCGGATGCGAACCAGGTTATATGCTCCTCGTAGATCGATTTTTGAGAAGATCTTTGCAGTTGACATGCGTTCAAACAATTCTGGGATCAGTGGTAACGGATAGCGATTTTTAATGGTAATGGCATTGAGTTCCCGATAGTCTACGCAGGGGCGTAGACCACCGTCTTTCTTGGGTACAAAGAAAATCCCGGCTCCAGCTGGAGAAGTGGAAGGTCGAATAAATCCTTTCTCCAGATTTTCAGAGATGTACTCTCTAAGATGTTGCAGTTCTGGTCCGGATAGAGGATATATATGTCCATAGGGGATAGTAGATCCAGAGAGAAGTTCGATAGGACAATCATATGGTCTATGAGGTGGAAGAAGGTCAGCCCCTTTTTTATCAAACACATCTGAGAAGTCCTGATAGACCATGGGTATGGTTGACGTTGTAACACAGGTCAACAGTTTAGGCTCTGTTTTGATAAGACATTTTTCTCTACAGTGGGTGGAAAGAAAGGTTACAGTCTTGGAAGACCACTCAATATGGGGGTCGTGAATTTGTAGCCATGGAAGACCCAAAATAAGAGGAAACAAAAGAGATGGAACAACTTCAAATTTAATTTCTTCTCTATGATTTACAGCAGTGAGAAGATACAGAGGTAAAGTTTCATAAAGAATGGGACCTGACTGTAGGTAGTTTGCATCCGCCAACTGAAGCGTGAACGGTTGGGTTTTGCGTTTGATGGGTATGCCCAAGGATAAAGCTGTCTCCTGGCTCAGGAAACAACTACTGGCTCCGGAATCTATGATGGCCGACACCTCACTCTGCTGTGTGTTCCACTGTAGAATAACAGAGAGGGATATGTAAGAAGAAGTGGGCAACAGAATAGGAGCGGATGATGTTGCAGGTAAAAAATGCCTACCTTGGGAAGGCCGTGGTCTGGTATCACAAGTCCTGAGATGGTGACCCCCTTTACCACAATAGAGGCAAAGATTTAGAAGGCGTCTACGGTCTCGTTCAGCTTTAGAAAGAGGTCCCCGTAGAACACCCAGCTGCATAGGCTCCTCTGTGGTGGTGACAGTAGCAGGTGGTTGAGATGAAGCTGGAGTACGATGGGGAGGAGAAGAAGTAGCAGAGCGTTCACGCCGCCGTTCTCTCAAGCGGCGGTCAATTTGTATGGAGAGATGAGTGATCTCGTCTAGTGTAACTGGTATAGGTACTCTAACCAGCTCGTCCTTCAGGCTTTCAGATAGGCCTAGACGAAATTGATCCATGAGCGCAGCTTCATTCCACTTTGAATCAATTGACAGACGACGGAAGTCAGCAACGTAGTCCTCAACTGGGCGTCTCCCTTGAGTTAGGGACCTTAATGCTACTTGAGCTGAGGCCGTTTTAAAAGGGTCATCATATAATGAATCCATAGCCTGCCGGAAAGCCTGCCATGTAGCTAATACAGGACTGTTGGTCTGTAAGAGGTGATGGGACCAGCCCTGTGGTTCTCCTCCTAACAATGTGATGGTAGTACGTACTTTGGTGAAGTCAGAGGCATAGGTACGTGGGTTGATTGAGAACAGTAACTCACAAGCCGTGATGAAGGACCTGTACCGGGCTCTATCCCCATAAAATCTTTCAGGCAGGGGAACACGAGGTTCTGGAGCAGAGTTCATCTCAAGGCTAGGAAGGGGTGGTGTAGAACCACCTGCTGCTTGGGTTAAACTTGGTTGAAGGTCCTGTAGTTGCTGTTGGAGATGTGTTTGGTTGGCCTGTAATTCCTGTACAGAAGCAGTGAGAGCAGCTATCCGACTACCCAGGGTATTTAAGGCTTCGAGCAACCCCGCGGGTTCCATAACAATTTTGGGCTCATTTGTTACTGTAAGGATGTAAGCTTACTGAAGCCTATCTCTGGGTGGGAAGAGCCACCCAGAGATTAGCAGGAAGCTATATAATCTAAGATAAGCGAATAAGGAACCCAGAATGCAGGGAAACAGTAGATAGGCCAAGGGTAGCTTTATTTAGATAATGCAAGTCCAGAGTAACAAGCCAGAGGTCAGGGCAGGCTGAGATAATGCAAGTCCAGTGTAACAAGCCAGAGGTCAGGGCAGGCTGAGATGATGCAAGTCCAGTGTAACAAGCCAGAGGTCAGGGCAGGCTGAGGTAATGCAAGTCCAGTGTAACAAGCCAGAGGTCAGGGCAGGCTGAGATAATGCAAGTCCAGTGTAACAAGCCAGAGGTCAGGGCAGGCTGAGATAATGCAAGTCCAGTGTAACAAGCCAGAGGTCAGGGCAGGCTGAGATAATGCAAGTCCAGTGTAACAAGCCAGAGGTCAGGGCAGGCTGAGATAATGCAAGTCCAGTGTAACAAGCCAGAGGTCAGGGCAGGCTGAGATAATGCAAGTCCAGTGTAACAAGCCAGAGGTCAGGGCAGGCTGAGATAATGCAAGTCCAGTGTAACAAGCCAGAGGTCAGTACCTGAGATCCAATACAAGGTCCAAGAGGAAGGTCTGTAGAGTGGCAGCTTGGCAGAAGATACAGGTTGGATAGGAGGACCACAGGAGAGAGCTGGCTGGAGAACCACAGGTGAAGGCTGGCAGGAGGACCCCAGGTGAAGGCTGGCTGGAGGACCCCAGGAGAAGGCTGGTTGGAAGACCCCAGGAGAAAGGCTGGCTGGAAGACCCCAGGAGAAAGGCTGGCTGGAAGACCCCAGGAGAAAGCTGGCTGGCCTGGAGGACTGCAGGAGAAGGCTGGGCTGAAGAATGCAGAGCCTGGAAGCAGGAAGAGCTGGGAGGCGAAACTGCGGCAAGTAGACCGCCCGGGACTCAAGCGCCAACTGAGCGCCGAGTTCCGGTTGCCGCCAGTTTTAAATAGAACGCCGGGTGCCCAAGGGAATGACGTCGGTGCGACGACCGACGTCAGGCCTCGCTACTGCGCATGCGCGAGGACGCGCGCATGCGCCCAGCCGTCCTGAAGCCAGTAGAGCTACTGGCAAGGACGGCGAGGGACCTGACAGTTAATATGTTACTGTGTTAGTATTACTATGTTACTACTTTGCTGTGTTAGTATTAATGTGTTACTATGTTACTGTGTTTGTATTACTATGTTACAATGTGACTGTTTTAGTATTAATGTGTTACTATGTTACTGTGTTAGTATTACTTTGTTACTGTGTTAGTATTATTGCATTACTATGTTACTGTGTTAGTATTACTATGTTACAATGTGTCTGTGTTAGTATTAATTTGTTAATATGTTACTGTGTTAGTATTACTTTGTTACTGTGTTAGTATTATTGTGTTACAATGTTACCCTGTTAGTATTACTATGTTACTACTTCACTGTTTTAGTATTAATGTGTTACTATGTTACTTTGTTAGTATTACTTTGTTACTGTGTTAGTATTATTGTGTTACTATGTTACTGAGTTAGTATTACTATGTTACTACTTTACTGTGTTAGTATTACTATGTTACAATGTCACTGTGTAAGTATTAATGTGTTACTATGTTACTGTGTTAGTATTACTTTGTTACTGTGTTAGTATTAATGTGTTACTATGTTACTGTGTTAGTATTACTATGTTACTACTTTACTGTGTTAGTATTAATGTGTTAATATGTTACTGTGTTAGTATTACTATGATACAATGTGACTGTTAGTATTAATGTGTTAATATGTTACTGTGATAGTATTACTTTGATACTGTGTTAGTATTATTGTGTTACAATGTTACTGTGTTAGTATTACTATGTTAATATGTTACTGTGTTAGTATTACTAAGTTACTACTTTGCTGTCTTAGTATTAATGTGTTACTATGTTACTGTGTTTGTATTACTATGTTACAATGTGACTGTTTTTGTATTAATGTGTTACTATGTTACTGTGTTAGTATTACTATGCTACTACTTTACTGTGTTAGTATTAATGTGTTACTCTGTTGCTATGTTAGTATTACTATTTTATATTGTGACTGTGTTAATATTAATGTGTTAATATGTTACTGTGTTAGTATTACTTTGTTAATGTGTTAGTATTATTTCGTTACTATGTTACTGTGTTAGTATTACTATGTTACTACTTTACTGTGTTAGTATTACAATGTTACAATGTGACTGTGTTAGTATTAATGTGTTACTATGTTACTGTGTTATTACTACTTTGTTACTGTGTTAGTATTATTGTGTTACTATGTTACTGTTTTAGTATTACTATGTTACTACTTTGCTGTGTTAGTATTAATGTGTTACTATGTTACTGTGTTTGTATTACTATGTTACAATGTGACTGTTTTAGTATTAATGTGTTAATATGTTACTGTGTTAGTATTACTTTGTTACTGGTTAGTATTATTGTGTTACAATGTTACTGTGTTAGTATTAATGTGTTACTATGTTACTGTGTTAGTATTACTTTGTTACTGTGTTAGTATTATTGTGTTACTACTTTACTGTGTTGGTATTAATGTGTTACTATGTTACTGTGTTTCTATTACTATGTTACCATGTGACTGTGTTAGTATTAATGTGTTAATATGTTACTGTGTTTGTATTACTATGTTACTACTTTGCTGTGCTAGTATTAAAGTGTTACTATGTAACTATGTTTGTATTACTATGTTACAATGTGACTGTTTTAGTATTAATGTGTTACTATGTTAATGTGTTAGTATTAATTTGTTACTGTGTTAGTATTATTGTGTTACTATGTTACTGTGTTAGTATTACTATGTTACTACTTTACTGTGTTAGTATTACTGTTACAGTGTGACTGTGTTAGTATTAATGTGTTAATATGTTACTGTGTTAGTATTACTTTTTTACTGTGTTAGTATTATTGTGTTACAATGTTACTGTGTTAGTATTACTATATTACTACTTCACTATGTTAGCATTAATGTGTTAATATGTTACTGTGTTAGTATTAATGTGTTACTGTGTTACTATGTTAGTATTACTTTGTTACTATGTTAGTATTATTGTGTTACTATATTACTGTGTTAGTATTAATGTGTTACTATGTGACTGTGTTTGTATTACTATGTTACAATGTGACTGTGTTAGTATTAATGTGTTAATATGTTACTGTGTTAGTATTACTATGTTACTACTTTGCTGTGTTAGTATTAATGTGTTTCTATGTTACTGTGTTTGTATTACTATGTTACAATGTGACTGTTTTAGTATTAATGTGTTAATATGTTACTGTGTTAGTATTACTTTCTTACTGTGTTAGTATTATTGTGTTACAATGTTACTGTGTTAGTATTACTGTTACTACTGTACTGCGTTAGTATTAATGTGTTACTAGGTTACTGTGTTAGTATTACTTTGTTACTGTGTTTGTGATATTATGTTACTATGTCACTGTGTTTGTATTACTATGTTACAATGTGACTGTGTTAGTATTAATGTGTTAATACTGTGTTAGTATTACTTTGTTACTGTGTTGGCATTATTGTGTTACTGTGCTAATATTACTATGTTACTACTTTACTGTGTTCGTATTAATGTGTTACTGTGTTACTATGTTAGTATTACTGTTACAATGTGTCTGTGTTGGTATTAATGTGTTAATATGTTACTGTGTTAGTATTACTTTGTTTCTGTGTTAGTATTATTGCATTACTATGTTACTGTGTTAGTATTACTATGTTGCTACTTTACTGTGTTAGTATTACTATGTTACAATGTGACTGTGATAGTATTAATGTGTTATTATGTTACTGTGTTAGTATTACTATTTTACTACTTTACTGTGTTAGTATTAATGTGTTACTGTGTTACTATGTTAGTATTACTTTGTTACTGTGTTAGTATTATTGTGTTACTATATTACTGTGTTAGTATTAATGTGTTACTATGTGACTGTGTTTGTATTACTATGTTACAATGTGACTGTGTTAGTATTAATGTGTTAATATGTTACTGTGTTAGTATTACTATGTTACTACTTTGCTGTGTTAGTATTAATGTGTTACTATGTTACTGTGTTTGTATTACTATGTTACAATGTGACTGTTTTAGTATTAATGTGTTACTATGTTACTGTGTTAGTATTACTTTGTAACTGTGTTAGTATTATTGTGTTACTATGTTACTGTGTTAGTATTACTATGTTACAATGTGACTGTGTTAGTATTAATGTGTTAATATGTTACTGTGCTAGTATTACTTTCTTACTGTGTTAGTATTATTGTGGTACAATGTTACACTGTTAGTATTACTATGTTACTACTTCACTGTGCTAGTATTAATGTGTTACTGTGTTATTGTGTTAGTATTACTATGTTACTGTGTTGGTATTATTGTGTTACTGTGCTAATATTACTATGTTACTACTTTACTGTGCTCGTATTAATGTGTTACTGTGTTACTATGTTAGTATTACTGTTACAATGTGTCTGTGTTAGTATTAATGTGTTAATATGTTACTGTGTTAGTATTACTTTGTTACTGGGTTGGTATTATTGTGTTACAATGTTACTGTGTTAGTATTACTATTTTACTACTTTTCTGTGTTAGTATTAATGTGTTACTATGTTACTGTGTTTGCATTACTATGTTACAATGTGACTGTGTTAGTATTAATGTGTTAATATGTTACTGTGTTAGTATTACTTTGTTAAGGTGTTAGTATTATTGTGTTACTATGTTAGTATTACTTTGTTACTGTGTTAGTATTATTGTGTTTCTATGTTACTGTGCTAATATTACTATGTTACTTTTATACTGTGTTAGTATTAATGTGTTACTGTGTTAGTATTACTATGTTACTACTTTACAATGTTAGTATTACTATGTTACAATGTGACTGTGTTAGTATTAATGTGTTAATATGTCACAGTGTTAGTATTACTTTGTTGCTGTGTTAGTTTTATTGTGTTAGAATGTTACTGTGTTAGTATTACTATGTTACTACTTTACTGTGTTAGTATTAATGTGTTACTATGTTACTATGTTAGTTTTACTATGTTACAATATGACTGTGTTAGTAATAATGTGTTACTATGTTACTGTGTTAGTATTACTTTGTTACTTTGTTAGTATTATTCTGTTATTATGTTACTGTGTTATTATTACTATGTTACTTCTTTACTGTGTTAGTATTAATGTGTTACTATGTTACTGTGTTTATATTTCTGTGTTACTACTTTACTGTGTTAGTATTAATGTGTTACTATGTCACTGTGTTTGTATTAGTATGTTATAATGTGACTGTGTTAGTAGTAATGTGTTAATATGTTACTGCGTTAGTATTACTTTGTTACTGTGTTAGTATTACTATGTTACCACTTTGCTGTGTTAGTATTAATGTGTTTCTATATTACTGTGTTTGTATTACTATGTTACAATGTGACTGTTTTAGTATTAATGTGTTACTATGTTACTGTGTTAGTATTACTTTGTTACTGTGTTAGTATTATTGTGTTACTATGTTACTGTGTTAGTATTAATGTGTTAATATGTGACTGTATTAGTATTACTTTGTTACTGTGTTAGTATTATTTTGTTGCAATGTTACCCTGTTAGTATTACTATGTTACTACTTCACTGTGTTAGTATTAATGTGTTACTATGTTACTGTGTTAGTATTACTTTGTTACTGTGTTAGTATTATTGTGTTACTATGTTAGTATTACTATGTTACTACTTTTACTGTGTTAGTTTTACTCTGTTACATTGTGACTGTGTTAGTATTAATGTGTTAATATGTTACTGTGTTAGTATTACTTTGTTACTGTGTTAGTATTATCGTGTTACAATGTTGCTGTGTTAGTATTGCTATGTTACTACTGTACTGCGTTAGTATTAATGTGTTACTATGTTACTGTGTTAGTATTACTTTGTTACTGTGTTAGTATTATTGTGTTACTATGTCACTGTGTTTGTATTACTATGTTACAATGTGACTGTGGTAGTATTAATGTGTTAATACTGTATTAGTATTAATGTGTTAATACTGTGTTAGTATTACTTTGTTATTGTGTTTGTATTATTGTGTTACTATGTTACTGTTCTAATATTACTATGTTACTACTTTACTGTGTTCGTATTATTGTGTTACTGTGTTACTATGTTAGTATTACTGTTACAATGTGTCTGTGTTAGTATTAATGTGTTAATATGTTACTGTGTTAGTATTACTTTGTTACTGTGTTAGTATTATTGCATTACTATGTTACTGTGTTAATATTACTATGTTGCTACTTTACTGTGTTAGTATTACTATGTTACAATGTGACTGTGATAGTATTAATGTGTTAATATGTTACTGTGTTAGTATTACTATGTTACTACTTTACTGTGTTAGTATTAATGTGTTACTGTGTTACTATGTTAGTATTACTATGTTACAATGTGACTGTGTTAGTATTAATGTGTTAATATGTTACTGTGTTAGTATTACTTTGTTACTGTGTTAGTATTATTGTGGTACAATGTTACTGTGTTAGTATTACTATGTTACTACTTCACTGTGTTAGTATTAATGTGTTACTATGTTACTGTGTTAGTATTACTTTCTTAGTGTGTTGGTATTATTGTGTTACTATGTTACTGTGCTAATATTACTATGTTACTACTTTACTGTGTTCGTATTAATGTGTTAGTGTGTTACTATGTTAGTATTACTATGTTACAATGTGACTGTGTTAGTATTAATGTGTTAATATGTTACTGTGTTAGTATTACTTTGTTACTATGTTAGTATTGTGTTACAATGTTACTGTGTTAGTATTACTATGTTACTACTTTACTGTGTTAGTATTAATGTGTTACTATGTTACTGTGTTTGCATTACTATGTTACAATGTGACTGTCTTAGTATTAATGTGTTAATATGTTACTGTGTTAGTATTACTTTGTTACTGTTTTAGTATTATTGTGTTACTATGTTACTGTGCTAATATTACTATGTTACTTTTATACTGTGTTAGTATTAATGTGTTACTGTGTTACTGTGTTAGTATTACTATGTTACATTGTGACTGTGTTAGTATTAATGTGTTAGTATCTTACTGTGTTAGTATTACTTTGTTACTGTGTTAGTATTATTGTGTTACTATTAGTGTTGAGCGAGCATGCTCGGCCGATGCTCGGATCGGCTCGAGCATCGCTCTGCTCGGCACATGGCGGTACTCGTACGAGTACCGCATGTGCTCGCCCGCCATGTTCGGGTCTCCTCCCCGCACGTTTTGCGGCTGCTGCGCAGCCAATAAACGTGCAGGGAGGCTCTGACATCGGTTTAATGCCAGCAGCCATGTTGGCTGCTGGCATTACACTGATTGGCTGGCCAGAACCCGTGGTCGGGTGCTGTATAGCACCTGACCATCGAGTTCGGCTCAGTCTGAGCCAGGGAGAGCTGAGGATAGGAAGGGAAAGGCAGTGTAGGGAGGAAAAAAACAAAAATTGTGAAAAAAAAAGAACCAAAAGTCCTTTTTAGGACTACTGTGTGTGGGGGCAGCAGGTTATTTGGTGTGGGGGGAAAAAAACAAACAAAAAAAAAAAAAATATATATATTCTGTTTAGTGTGCAAAGTTGCAGATTAGAGCACATTCTGTTTAGTGTGCGCAGTTGCAGATTAGAGCACAGTCTGTTTAGTGTGCAAAGTTGCAGATTAGAGCACATTCTGTTTAGTGTGCAAAGTTGCAGATTAGAGCACATTCTGTTTAGTGTGCAAAGTTGCAGATTAGAGCACATTCTGTTAAGTCTTCAAACTAAAATATCAAAGTCACGTATTCCATTCAGTGTGCGTCGCCGCAGTTTAGCAGCACATTCTGAGTACTGTGCAGAGTTGCAGAATAGGAAGAAATACTGTTAAGTCTTCAAACTAAAATATCAAAGTCACATATTCCATTCAGTGTGCTTCGCCGCAGTTTAGCAGCACATTCTGTGTACTGTGCAGAGTTGCAGAATAGGAAGAAATACTGTTAAGTCTTCAAACTAAAATATCAAAGTCACATATTCCATTCAGTGTGCTTCGCCGCAGTTTAGCAGCACATTCTGTGTACTGTGCAGAGTTGCAGAATAGGAAGAAATACTGTTAAGTCTTCAAACTAAAATATCAAAGTCACATATTCCATTCAGTGTGCTTCGCCGCAGTGTAGCAGCACATTCTGTGTACTGTGCAGAGTTGCAGAATAGGAAGAAATACTGTTAAGTCTTCAAACTAAAATATCAAAGTCACATATTCCATTCAGTGTGCTTCGCCGCAGTGTAGCAGCACATTCTGTGTACTGTGCAGAGTTGCAGAATAGGAAGAAATACTGTTAAGTCTTCAAACTAAAATATCAAAGTCACATATTCCATTCAGTGTGCTTCGCCGCAGTGTAGCAGCACATTCTGTGTACTGTGCAGAGTTGCAGAATAGGAAGAAATACTGTTAAGTCTTCAAACTAAAATATCAAAGTCACATATTCCATTCAGTGTGCTTCGCCGCAGTTTAGCAGCACATTCTGTGTACTGTGCAGAGTTGCAGAATAGGAAGAAATACTGTTAAGTCTTCAAACTAAAATATCAAAGTCACATATTCCATTCAGTGTGCTTCGCCGCAGTGTAGCAGCACATTCTGTGTACTGTGCAGAGTTGCAGAATAGGAAGAAATACTGTTAAGTCTTCAAACTAAAATATCAAAGTCACATATTCCATTCAGTGTGCTTCGCCGCAGTGTAGCAGCACATTCTGTGTACTGTGCAGAGTTGCAGAATAGGAAGAAATACTGTTAAGTCTTCAAACTAAAATATCAAAGTCACATATTCCATTCAGTGTCTTTCACCGCCGTTTAACAGCCTATTCTGTGTACTCTGCAGAGTTGCAGAATTATAAGAAATACTGTTAAGTTTTCAAACTCAAATATTAAAGTCACATATTCCATTCAGTGTCTTTCACCGCCGTTTAACAGCCTATTCTGTGTACTCTGTACAGTTGCAGAATTATAAGAAATACTGTTAAGTTTTCAAACTCAAATATTAAAGTCACATATTCCATTCAGTGTCTTTCACCGCCGTTTAACAGCCTATTCTGTGTACTCTGTACAGTTCCAGAATTATAAGAAATACTGTTAAGTTTTCAAACTCAAATATTAAAGTCACATATTCCATTCAGTGTGTTTCAACGCCGTTTAACAGCCTATTCTGTGTACTCTGCAGAGTTGCAGAATAGTAAGAAATACTGTTAATTTTTCAAACTCAAATATCAAAGTCACATATTCCATTCAGTGTCTTTCACCGCCGTTTAACAGCCTATTCTGTGTACTCTGTACAGTTCCAGAATTATAAGAAATACTGTTAAGTTTTCAAACTCAAATATTAAAGTCACATATTCCATTCAGTGTGTTTCAACGCCGTTTAACAGCCTATTCTGTGTACTCTGCAGAGTTGCAGAATAGTAAGAAATACTGTTAAGTTTTCAAACTCAAATATTAAAGTCACATATTCCATTCAGTGTCTTTCACCGCCGTTTAACAGCCTATTCTGTGTACTCTGTACAGTTCCAGAATTATAAGAAATACTGTTAAGTTTTCAAACTCAAATATTAAAGTCACATATTCCATTCAGTGTCTTTCACCGCCGTTTAACAGCCTATTCTGTGTACTCTGTACAGTTGCAGAATTATAAGAAATACTGTTAAGTTTTCAAACTCAAATATTAAAGTCACATATTCCATTCAGTGTGTTTCAACGCCGTTTAACAGCCTATTCTGTGTACTCTGCAGAGTTGCAGAATAGTAAGAAATACTGTTAATTTTTCAAACTCAAATATTAAAGTCACTTATTCCATTCAGTGTGTGTCACCGCAGTTTAGCAGCCTATTCTGTGTACTCTGCAGAGTTGCAGAATAGTAAGAAATACTGTTAATTTTTCAAACTCAAATATTAAAGTCACTTATTCCATTCAGTGTGTGTCACCGCAGTTTAGCAGCCTATTCTGTGTACTCTGCAGAGTTGCAGAATAGTAAGAAATACTGTTAAGTTTTCAAACTCATATATATTAAAGTCATATATATCGTGTAAGATGAAGAAGGCGGGTAAAAAGGGACGGGGAAGTGGACGTGATCCTGAAAGTTCAGGGCGCGGGTCAGGACGCGGAGAAACTGTGCCTGGTGCCAGAGCACAAGAAAGAAAGACATCCACCATACCTAGCTTCATGTCTGATTTCACAGGGCGTCGCAGGACATCACTCTCGAGGTCCGACCAGTGCGAACAGGTGGTCGGTTGGATGACAGCTGATACTGCTTCCAGTCGGTTAAGCACCACCCTGTCTTCCACCAAGTCCACTCTCAGTAGCCAAGAGTCTGGTCAACATAATCCTCACTCTGATCATCCTTCCTCCCACCATACACGGTCTGGTCAAAGAAGTGATCCCACACTGGGATATAGTGATGAGCTCGTCTCATCACCAATCCTTCATTTGACCCTCTCTCCAAGCACGCTTGCAGAGGAACATGACATCTTGTGCCCTGATTCACAACCTCTAGAGGCTACCCAATCACAAGAAGATGACAGATGTGAACGGCATTTAAGGTCAAAGGAAGTAGTGGATGATGATGATGATGATGATGAGACACAGTTGCCATTAAATCAACCACTATTTCCGTCTCAAGACCTTGTTGAGGAGAATGTTATACAGTTGTCAATGACTGAGTATGTGGTGGGATCAAGACTTGAGGAGGATGATCAGAGTGAGGAAGTGGAGGAGGACTTGGTGGACGATGAGGTGACTGACCCCACCTGGGAAGGTGTAGAGCCGAGCGATGACAGCAGTCCTGAGGGTGAGCCATCTGCAGCACCGCAACAGGCTGGAAGAGGCAGTGGTGTGGCTACAGAAAGAAGGCGGACCGCACCAAACCGGCCCGCAAATGTTCCACGGAGCACCCCCTTGCGTAAATCTACCTTGCCAAGGGGTAGGTGTTCCGCGGTATGGCGTTTTTTTAAGGAAAGTGCGGACGACAAAAGATTTGTAGTTTGCAACCTGTGCCACACCAGAATGAGCCGAGGCATGAACACTAGAAACCTCACCACCACCAGCATGATCCGACACATGGCATCCAAGCACCGTAGTAAGTGGGAGGAACGCCTGGATCGCCCATCTGTGTCTGCAGGCCACACCACTGCCTCCTCTTCCCCTGTTTTCGGTGCCGGCCAATCGCCTGTCGAAGGCACAGGCCCGCATACCTCCCGCCCTGCACCTGTAGCATCTGAAGCACCATCAGCGACCACATCCACTTCCCTGTCCCAGCACAGCGTCCAAATGTCGTTACCCCAGGCATTTGAGCGCAAGAGAAAATACCCAGCCACCCACCCACAGGCCATAGCACTAACCTCACACCTTTCAAAATTACTGGCCATCGAAATGCTGCCATTTAGGCTTGTGGACACTGAGTCCTTCCGCAGCCTGATGGCAGCAGCTGTCCCTCGGTACGCGGTCCCCAGCCGCCACTACTTTTCCCGGTGTGCCATCCCCGCATTACACCACCATGTGTCCCGTAACATCACCCGTGCCCTGACCAACGCAGTTACTGGGAAGGTCCACTTAACGACTGACACATGGACAAGTGCTTGTGGCCAGGGACGCTACATTTCCCTGACGGCACACTGGGTGAATGTCGTGGAGGCTGGGAGCGACTCGGACCCTGGGATGGCACGGGTGCTACCCACGCCGAGGATTGCGGGCCCTACCTCCATCAGGGTTTCCACCAGCACCTACGTTATTGGCTCCTCCTCCTCCGTTTCCACCTCCGAATTCTCTACACACACCGCCACTCCCCCATCAGCCAGTAGCTGGAAGCAGTGTAGCACTGCAGTGGGGAAGCGTCAACAGGCCGTGCTGAAGCTGATCTGCCTTGGGGACAAACAGCACACGGCCTCAGAGCTGTTGCAGGGGATTAGTCACCAGACCGAGCAGTGGCTCTCGCCACTCAACCTGCAAGCAGGCATGGTTGTGTGTGATAATGGGCGTAACTTGGTGGCGGCTTTGGAGCTCGGCAAGCTCACACACGTACCATGCCTAGCGCATGTATTTAATTTAGTGGTGCAGCGATTTCTAAAAACCTACCCCAATGTGCATGATCTCTTGACCAAGGTGCGCCGCGTGTGTGCACATTTCCGTAAGTCATCTACAGCTTCGGCCGGCCTGTTGAAGCTGCAGCAGCGCTTACAATTGCCAGCTCACCGGCTGCTGTGTGACGTGAGCACGCGCTGGAACTCCACCTTCCACATGTTGGCCCGGCTTTGTGAGCAGCAGAGGGCAGTAGTGGAGTACCAGCTGTTACACGGTCGTCGCCTCTCCGTTCAACTTCCTGTAATCAGAAGTGAGGAGTGGGAATGGATGTCAGACCTCTGCGAGGTTTTACGCAATTTTGAGGAATCGACACAGATGGTGAGCGGCGATAACGCTATTATCAGTGTAACCATCCCACTTCTGTGTCTACTGAAACGCTCGCTGCTCACAATTAAAACCGACGCTTTGCATGTGGAAGAGGTGGAAATGGGGGAGGAAGAGCTTACACAAGGTGATAGCCAGAGCACCCTCACTTCGTCTTCTCAGCGACAATTGGAGGAGGCGGAGGAGGAGGAGGAGGAGGAGGAGGAGGAGGAAGACACGGTTGCCTCCGCTACAGAGGGTAGCCATGGAACTTTAGTTCCATCTCTTCAGCGTGGGTGGGCAGAAGAGGAGGAAGAGGATGAGGATATTGAGAGTCAGCCTCCTGGTGAGGACAGCGAAATCTTAACTGTTGGTACTCTGGCACACATGGCTGACTTTATGTTAGGCTGCCTTTCCCGTGACCCACGCGTTGTACGCATTTTAGACAACACGGATTACTGGGTGTTCACCCTTCTGGACCCCCGCTACAAAGAGAATTTCTCATCTCTCATTCCTCCGGTGGAGAGGACAAGCAAAATGGTGCAATACCAGAAGGTTCTTGTTGAAAAATTGCTCCAAAATTTTCCATCTGACAACGCTGGCGGCAGAGTACGTGCTACCTTGGCCAACCGAGAAGGGGAGAAAAGGGGAGCACACAGCAGTTCCGACAAAGGCAGGGCAACACTCTCCAAGGCGTGGGACACCTTCATGACACCCCGCCAGCACCCTCACCCTGATGCGCAGCCTAGTGTCACAAGGAGGGAAAAGTTTTGGAAGATGGTGAAGGAGTACGTAGCAGACCGTGTCAGCGTCCTCAATGATCCCTCTGTGCCTTACAACTACTGGGTGTCCAAGCTGGACACGTGGTATGAACTGGCACTCTACGCCTTGGAGGTGCTGGCCTGCCCTGCCGCCAGCGTTCTGTCTGAGCGGGTATTTAGTGCTGCTGGTGGCATCATAACAGATAAGCGTATCCGCCTTTCCACCGACAATGCTGATAGGTTGACACTTATAAAAATGAACAAGGCCTGGATTTCCCCTGACTTCTCCACTCCACTGGAGGAAAGCCCCGGGGGAACATAAACTCACTTTATATATGTTATTTACAATGATGGGAATACTCTGTATTCCCATTCACCCCTTCCACCCCAAAAACGGGTATATGGTTGACTCTTAATGTTCTCATCCTCCTCCTCCTCTTCCATATGCCCTGGGATATAATTTTTATATAGGGCCAGCTCACCAGCGTGCCCTGGGATATAATTTTTATATAGGGCCAGCTCACCAGCGGGCCCTGTGATATAATTTTTATATAGGGCCAGCTCACCAGCGGGCCCTGTTTGACAATTTTTATATAGGTCAGCTCACCAGCGGGCCTTCTCATATAATGTTTTATTGGGTCAGCTCTCTAGCGGGCCCTCTCATATAATGTTTTATAGCGTCAGCTCACTAGCGGGCCTTCGCATATAATGTTTAGGATGGTCAGCTCTGCAGCAGACCCTCACCCATAATGTTTTAGATGGTCAGCTCAGCGCACGTTTCCCTCTTAATCATGGCCTCAGTTCTGAAAATCAAGGAAATTTTTGGGAGAATTTGCCTCTGCGCACGTTTCCCTCTTAATCATGGCCTCAGTTCTGAAAATCAAGAAAATTTTTGGGATAATTTGCCTCTGCGCACGTTTCCCTCTTAATCATGGCCTCAGTTCTGAAAATCAAGGAAATTTTTGGGAGAATTTGCCTCTGCGCACGTTTCCTTCTTAATCATGGCCTCAGTTCTGAAAATCAAGGAAATTTTTGGGATAATTTGCCTCTGCGCACGTTTCCCTCTTAATCATGGCCTCACTTCAGAAAATCGATGAAATTTTTGGGAGAATTTGCAGATGATATACAAGTAAATATACAGCAAATACTGTTTGGTAACAATTTTTCGCCTAAAGTCGTTTTTATTTTCCTTTTTGTGTGTTTTACGGTCAGTCTGTAAAAATGGCGTACTACGGGCGAAAGATCGTTCCCAGCAGCGATGTTGGAGTCCAAGGTGCATCCAGACATCCTCCCTATGCTGTCCCTGAACCATTTCTGTAGTGTTTCCATCTTTTTCTGCCCTTTTCCTATGGACCAGGCACCCTCCCCTCATCAGAGCAGGGGGTGCCTGGTGTAATGCTCGAGTCCTCCCATTGACTTCAATGGGGCTCGGGTGCTCGGCCGAGCACTCGAGCCTCAGGGGGTGCTCGGTCAGAGCACCCGAACATCCGAGCATTGGGGTGCTCGCTCATCACTAGTTACTATGTTAGTGTGTTAGTATTACTGTGTTACAATGTGACTGTGTTAGTATTAATGTGTTAATATGTCACAGTGTTAGTATTACTTTGTTACCGTGTTAGTATTATTGTGTTACAATGTTACTGTGTTAGTATTAATGTGTTACTATGTTACTATGTTAGTATTACTATGTTACAATGTGACTGTTAGTATTAATGTGTTACTATGTTACTGTGTTAGTATTACTTTGTTACTTTGTTAGTATTATTGTGTTATTATGTTACTGTGTTATTATTACTATGTTACTTCTTTACTGTGTTAGTATTAATGTGTTACTATGTTACTGTGTTTGTATTTCTATGTTACTACTTTACTGTGTTAGTATTAATGTGTTACTATGTCACTATGTTTGTTTTACTATGTTACATTCTGACTGTGTTAGTAGTAATGTGTTAATATGTTACTGTGTTAGTATTACTTTGTTACTGTTTTAGTATTATTGTGTTACTATGTTACTGTGTTAGTATTACTTTGTTACTGTGTTGGTATTATTGTGTTACTATGGTACTGTGCTAATATTACTTTGTTACTACTTTACTGTGTTAGTATTAATGTGTTACTGTGTTACTATGTTAGTATTACTATGTTACAATGTGACTGTGTTAGTATTAATGTGTTAATATGTTACTGTGTTAGCATAACTTTGTTACTGTATTAGTATTATTGTGTTACTATGTTACTGTGTTAGTATTACTATGTTACAATGTGACTGTGTTAGTATTAATGTGTTAATATGTTACTGTGTTAGTATTTCTTTGATACTGTGTTAGTATTATTGTGTTACAATGTTACTGTGCTAGTATTACTATGTTACTATTTACTGTGATAGTATTACTGTAATATTATGAAACTGTATTAGTATTACTATGTTACTTTGTTAGTATTATTGTGTTACTATGTTACTGTGTTAGTATTACTATGTTACTAGTTACTGAGTTATTATTACTGTATTACTATGTGACTGTGTTAAAATTACTATGTTACTTTATTAATATTATTGTGTTACTATGTTACTGTGCTAGTATTACTATGTTAATATGTTACTGTGTTAGTATTAATGTGTTACTATGTAACTGTGTTTGTATTACTATGTTACAACGTGACTTTTTAGTATTAATGTATTAGTATGTTACTGTGTTAGTTTTACTTTGTTACTGTGTTAGTATTATTGTGTTACAATGTTACTGTGTTAGTATTACTATGTTACTACTTCACTGTGTTAGTATTAATGTATTACTATGTTACAATGTGACTGTTTTAGTATTAATGTGTTACTATGTTACTGTGTTAGTATTACTATGTTACTGCTTTACTGTGTTAGTATTACTATGTTACAATGTGATTGTGTTAGTATTATTGTGTTACAATGTTACTGTGTTAATATTACTATGTTACTACTTCACTGTGTTAGTATTAATGTGTTACTATGTTACTGTGTTAGTATTACTATGTTGCTACTTTACTGTGTTAATATTAATGTGTTACTGTGTTACAATGTTAGTATTACTTTGTTACTGTGTTAGTATTATTGTGTTACTATATTACTGTGTTAGTATTAATGTGTTACTATGTGACTGTGTTTGTATTACTATGTTACAATGTGACTGTGTTAGTATTAATGTGTTAATATGTTACTGTGTTAGTATTACTTTGTTACTGTGTTAGTATTATTGTGTTACTATGTTACTGTGTTAGAATTACTACATTACTCGTTACTGAGTTAATATTACTGTATTACGATGTGACTGTTTTACTATTACTATGTTACTTTGTTAGTATTATTGTGTTACTACGTTACTGTATTAGTATTACTATGTTACTATTTTACTATGTTAGTATTACTTTGTTAATGTGTTAGTATTATTCTGTTACTATTTTACTGTGTTAGTATTACTGTGTTACAATGTGACTGTGTTAGTATTACTATGTTACTATTTACTGTAATAGTGTTACTTGAATACTATGTGACTGTGTTAGTATTACTATGTTACTTCGTTAGTATTATTGTGTTACTATGTTACTGTGCTAGTATTACTATGTTACTATTTACTGTGATAGTATTAGTGTAATATTATGAAACTCTATTAGTATTACTATGTTACTTTGTTAGTATTATTTTGTTACTATGTTACTGTGTTAGTATTACTATGTTGCTAGTTACTGAGTTATTATTACTGTATTACTATGTGACTGTGTTAGAATTACTATGTTACTTTATTAGTATTATTGTGTTACTATGTTACTGTGCTAGTATTACTATGTTACAATGTGACTGTGTTAGTATTAATGTGTTAATATGTTACTGTGTTAGTATTACTTTGTTACTGTGTTTGTATTATTGTGTTACTATGTTACTGTGTTAGTATTACTATGTTTCTATTTATTGTGATAGTATTACTGTAATACTATGAAACTGTATTAGTATTATTATGTTACGTTGTTAGTATTTTGTTAAAATGTTACTGTGTTAGTATAACTTTTACTAGTTACTGAGTTAATATTACTGTATTACTATGTGACTGTGTTAATATTACTATGTTACTGTGCTAGTATTACTATGTTACTGCTTTATTGTGTTAATATTAATGTGTTACTATGTTACTGTGTTAGTATTACTATGTTACAATGTGACTGTGTTAGTATTAATGTGTTAATATGTTACTGTTTTAGTATTACTTTGTTACTGTGTTAGTATTTATGTTTTACAATGTTACTGTGTTAGTATTACTATGTTACTATTTACTGTGATTGTTTTACTGTAATACTATGAAACTGTATTAGTATTATTATGTTACTTTGTTAATATTATTTTGTTACTATGTTACTGTGTTAGTATTGCTATGTTACTAGTTACTGAGTTAATATTACTGTATTACTCTGTGACTGTGTTAGTATTACTATGTTACTTTATTAGTGTTATTGTATTACTATGTTACTTTGCTAGTATTACTATGATACTACTTTACTGTGTTAGTATTAATGTGTTACTATGTTACTGTTTTTGTATTACTATGTTACAATGTGACTGTGTTAGTATTAATGTGTTAATATGTTACTGTGTTAGTATTACATTGCTACTGTGTTAGTATTATTGTGTTACTATGTTACTGTGTTAGTATTACTATGTTACTATTTTACTATGTTAGTATTAATGTGTTACTATGTTACTATGTTAGTATTACTTTGTTGCTGTGTTAGTATTATTGTGTTACTATGTTACTGTGTTAGTATTACTATGTTACTATTTATTGTGATAGTATTACTGTAATACTTTGAAACTGTATTAGTATTATTATGTTACTTTGTTAGTATTATTTTGTTACTATGTTACTGTGTTAGTATTACTATGTTACTAGTTACTGAGTTAATATTACTTTATTACTATGTGACTGTGTTAGTATTACTATGTTACTTTGTTTGTATTATTGTGTTACTATGTTACTGTGCTAGTATTACTATGTTACTACTTTATTGTGTTAATATTAATGTGTTACTATGTTACTGTGTTAGTATTACTATTTTACAATGTGACTGTGTTAGTAATAATGTGTTACTATGTTACTGTGTTAGTTTTACTTTGTTACTGTGTTAGTATTATTGTGTTACTATGTTACTGTGTTCGTATTACTATGTTACTACTTTACTGTGTTAATATTAATGTTTTACAATGTTACTGTGTTAGTATTACTATGTTACTATTTACTGTGATAGAATTACTGTAATACTATCCAACTATATTACTATTATTATGTTACTTTGTTAGTATTATTTTGTTACTATGTTACTGTGTTAGTATTGCTATGTTACTAGTTACTGAGTTAACATTACTGTATTACTATGTGACTGTGTTAGTATTACTATGTTACTTTATTAGTATTATTACATTACAATGTTATTGTGCAAGTATTAATGTGTTAATATGTTACTGTGTTAGTATTACTTTGTTACTGTGTTAGTATTATTGTGTTACTATGTTACTGTGTTAGAATTACTATGTTACTTTATTAGTATTATTGTGTTACTATGTTACTGTGCTAGTATTACTATGTTACAATGTGACTGTGTTAGTATTAATGTGTTAATATGTTACTGTGTTAGTATTACTTTGTTACTGTGTTTGTATTATTGTGTTACTATGTTACTGTGTTAGTATTACTATGTTTCTATTTATTGTGATAGTATTACTGTAATACTATGAAACTGTATTAGTATTATTATGTTACGTTGTTAGTATTTTGTTAAAATGTTTCTGTGTTAGTATAACTTTTACTAGTTACTGAGTTAATATTACTGTATTACTATGTGACTGTATTAATATTACTATGTTACTTTGTTTGTATTATTGTTTTACTATGTTACTGTGCTAGTATTACTATGTTACTGCTTTATTGTGTTAATATTAATGTGTTACTATGTTACTGTGTTAGTATTACTATGTTACAATGTGACTGTGTTAGTATTAATGTGTTAATATGTTACTGTGTTAGTATTACTTTGTTACTGTGTTAGTATTTATGTTTTACAATGTTACTGTGTTAGTATTACTATGTTACTATTTACTGTGATTGTTTTACTGTAATACTATGAAACTGTATTTGTATTATTATGTTACTTTGTTAATATTATTTTGTTACTATGTTACTGTGTTAGTATTGCTATGTTACTAGTTACTGAGTTAATATTACTGTATTACTCTGTGACTGTGTTAGTATTACTATGTTACTTTATTAGTGTTATTGTATTACTATGTTACTTTGCTAGTATTACTATGTTACTACTTTACTGTGTTAGTATTAATGTGTTACTATGTTACTGTTTTTGTATTACTATGTTACAATGTGACTGTGTTAGTATTAATGTGTTAATATGTTACTGTGTTAGTATTACATTGCTACTGTGTTAGTATTATTGTGTTACTATGTTACTGTGTTAGTATTACTATGTTACTATTTTACTATGTTAGTATTAATGTGTTAATATGTTACTATGTTAGTATTACTTTGTTGCTGTGTTAGTATTATTGTGTTACTATGTTACTGTGTTAGTATTACTATGTTACTATTGATTGTGATAGTATTACTGTAATACTTTGAAACTGTATTAGTATTATTATGTTACTTTGTTAGTATTATTTTGTTACTATGTTAGTGTGTTAGTATTACTATGTTACTAGTTACTGAGTTAATATTACTTTATTACTATGTGACTGTGTTAGTATTACTATGTTACTTTGTTTGTATTATTGTGTTACTATGTTACTGTGCTAGTATTACTATGTTACTACTTTATTGTGTTAATATTAATGTGTTACTATGTTACTGTGTTAGTATTACTATTTTACAATGTGACTGTGTTAGTAATAATGTCTTACTATGTTACTGTGTTAGTATTACTTTGTTACTGTGTTAGTATTATTGTGTTACTATGTTACTGTGTTCGTATTACTATGTTACTACTTTACTGTGTTAATATTAATGTTTTACAATGTTACTGTGTTAGTATTACTATATTACTATTTACTGTGATAGAATTACTGTAATACTATCCAACTATATTACTATTATTATGTTACTTTGTTAGTATTGCTATGTTACTAGTTACTGAGTTAACATTACTGTATTACTATGTGACTGTGTTAGTATTACTATGTTACTTTATTAGTATTATTACATTACAATGTTATTGTGCAAGTATTAATGTGTTAATATGTTACTGTGTTAGTATTACTTTGTTACTGTGTTAGTATTATTGTGTTACTATGTTACTGTGTTAGAATTACTACGTTACTCGTTACTGAGTTAATATTACTGTATTACGATGTGACTGTGTTACTATTACTATGTTACTTTGTTAGTATTATTGTGTTACTATGTTACTGTGTTAGTATTACTATATTACTATTTTACTATGTTAGTATTAATGTGTTAATATGTTACTATGTTAGTATTACTTTGTTACTGTGTTAGTATTATTCTATTACTATGTTACTGTGTTAGTATTACTGTGTTACAATGTGACTGTGTTAGTATTACTATGTTACTATTTACTGTGATAGTGTTACTGTAATATCATGTGACTGTGTTAGTATTACTATGTTACTTCGTTAGTATTATTGTGTTACTATGTTACTGTGCTAGTATTACTATGTTACAATGTGACTGTGTTAGTATTAATGTGTTAATATGTTACTATGTTATTATTACTTTGTTACTGTGTTAGTATTACTATGTTACTAGTTACTGATTTAATATTACTGTATTACTATGTGACTGTGTTAGAATTACTATGTTACTTTGTTAGTATTATTGTGTTACTATGTTATTCTGCTAGTATTACTATGTTACAATGTGACTGTGTTAGTATTAATGTGTTAATATGTTACTGTGTTAGTATTACTTTGTTACTGTGTTAGTATTATTGTGTTACTATGTTACTGTGTTAGTATTACTATGTTACTATTTATTGTGATAGTATTACTGTAATACTATGAAACTGTATTAGTATTATTATGTTTCATTGTTAGTATTATTGTGTTACAATGTTACTGTGCTAGTATTACTATGTTACTGCTTTATTGTGTTAATATTAATGTGTTACTATGTTACTGTTTTAGTATTACTTTGTTACTGTGTTAGTATTTATGTTTTACAATGTTACTGTGTTAGTATTACTATGTTACTATTTGCTGTGATAGTATTACTGTAATACTATGAAACTGTATTTGTATTATTATGTTACTTTGTTAGTATTATTTGTTACTATGTTACTGTGTTAGTATTGCTATGTTACTAGTTACTGAGTTAATATTACTGTATTACTCTGTGACATAGTAACATAGTAACATAGTAACATAGTAAATTAGGTTGAAAAAAGACACAAGTCCATCAAGTTCAACCTTCGCTTCATACCTCAGTAACTGAGAATTTTATAGCTTTCCTGCTACCAATTAAATTAGTCTTTATCAGACCTTCCTCATCAGCCTACTGATAAACAGTATAACTCTGTATGTTCCCTTTTGAAAGAAATGTATCTAATCTTCTCTTAAATGTATCCATTGTATCTGCCATAACTACCTCCCTGGGCAATGAATTCCACAATTTGACAGACCTTACCGTAAAAAAACCCTTCCTCTGCTGAAGTTTAAACCTCCTTTCCTCTAATCTCAAGGGGTGTCCCCTGGTCACCTGATCAGGCCTTGGAATAAATAGCTCAGCGCAGAGATCCTTGTATTGACCTCTCATATACTTGTACAATGTGATAAGGTCTCCTCTTAGTCGTCTTTTCTCTAGAGTAAATAAACCAAGTTTGTTTAGTCGTTCCTCATATGTCAAGTCCTCCATTCCCTTAATTAATTTTGTTGCTCTCCGCTGTACCCTCTCTAGTTCTAGTATATCCTTTTTCAGAACCGGTGCCCAAAAATGCACTGCATACTCAAGGTGAGGTCTTACCAATGATTTGTATAATGGCAAAATAATGTTATAAACTCTTGCTTCAATACCTCTTTTTATGCAAGACAGGACTTTGTTTGCCTTTGCTACTGCTGTTTGACACTGGTCACTGTTTCCAAGTTTGTAGTTGACAAGGATACCCAGGTCTTTTTCTAGCAACGAGTCACCTAAAATTATTCCATTAAGTTTATAAGTAGCCTTGGGATTGTTTCCTCCCAAATGCATGACTTTACACTTCCCCACATTAAACTTCATATTCCACATGTTTGCCCAATCTGACATTGTATGTAAGTCCCTCTGTAGAGAGAAAATATCCTGTTCTGAATTAATGACTTTGCATAATTTAGTATCATCTGCAAATATTTATATTTTGCTTTCTATATCTATTTCCAGGTCATTTATAAACATGTTAAAAAGCAGCGGACCCAATACTGAACCCTGAGGTACTCCACTCTCCACTGTAACTATACTGGAGAATTTTCCATTTACAACCACACACTGTTCCCTATCCTTCAACCAGTTTTATATCCAATTGCAAAGGTTATCTCCTAGCCCCAATTTCCTTATTTTATACACCAGCCTTCTGTGTGGTACTGTATCAAATGCCTTTGCAAAGTCTAGATATACTACATCTACTGCCTTGCCATTGTCAAGGTTGCTGCTTACCTCCTCATAGAAGCTGAAAAGATTAGTTTGGCATGATCTATTCTTCATAAAACCACGTTGATTTGTGCTAATGATCTTATTTTTTGTGTTGTAATCCTGAATATAGTCCCTTATTATGCCTTCTAATAGTTTTCCCACTACAGAGGTCAAACTCACTGGTCTATAATTCCCAGGTTCTGTTTTAGTTCCCTTCTTAAATAGAGGCACTATGTTAACTCTTCGCCAATCCTGTGGCACTGAGCCTGTGGTAATAGAATCTTTAAAGAGTAAATATAGGGGTTTTGCTAACACTGCACTGAGTTCCTGAAGAACCCTTGGATGTATACCATCAGGACCCGGTGCTTTGTCGGTCTTAATTTTGTTCAGTCTTCCCATGACATCTCCTTGAGTTAACCCAATATCTACTAATTGTATTGTTTTATTTGTTACTTGCGGAGGCTCTTCTACCATTCCTTGCTCCCTTGTATATACTGATGCAAAGAAAGTGTTTAAAACATCGGCCTTTTCCTTATCCTCACTAACCAACTCACCCATCTCATTTTTGAATGGTCCAATGCACTCCCTCTTAAGTTTTTTGCTATTTATATATTTAAAAAACTTTTTGGGATTAGTCTTGCTTTCCCTTGCAATTCGAGTTTCATTATCTATTTTTGCTACCCTAATTGCCTTTTTTCAATCTTTGTTGCACTCCCTGTATTTTAAGAAAGATTGTTCAGTTCCTTCTGACTTAAATAATTTGAATGCTTTTTTTTTCCTTGCCATTTCCTTCTTTACATGTGCAGTTAACCACATTGGCTGTGACTTACTTCTTTTGCACTTGTTCCCCATTGGTATATACAGTTGGGTACATTTCTGCAACCTAAATTTGAATTCTGACCATTTTTCCTCAGTATTTTTGCCTTTAAATAAAATATCCCAGTCTATGTGTTGCATTGAGGCCCTTAACAATTTGAAGTTCGCTTTTTTAAAATTAAGAGTTTTGGTTGAACCTATACATTTTTGCTTTGCCAGACAGATCTCAAATGTAACCATGTTGTGATCACTGTTTCCCAAATGTTCTCTTACCTTAATATTGGATACCATTTCTGTGTTATTAGTGATCACTAGGTCCAATACATTGTTATTTCTTGTCGGCGCTCCCACCATTTGTGAAATGTAGCTTTCACGAAGCTGTTCAAAAACCTGCTACCCTTAGCACTCTGACAGGTCTCATTTTTCCAGTTGATATCTGGATAATTAAAATCTCCCATAATTATAGTATGCCCAAACTGGGCAGCTTTCCTCATTTGCATTAGCAGTTGGGCCTCATCATTGTCATCGATATTTGGTGGTTTGTAGCATATGCCCACCAACAACTTTTTTTTACCTTTCACACCACATTTAGTCTCGATTTCTACCCACATGGACTCCACAGTTTGGCCAGTTTCCTCACTAATATCACCTCGCAAAACTGGATTTAGCTCTGTTTTCAAATATAAACACACACCTCCACCTTTTCTATTAATTCTGTCTCTTCTAAACAGGGAATAGCCCTCTATATTTACAGTCCAGTCATGTGCATCGTTCCACCATGTTTCTGTTATTCCAATTATGTCCAATTGCTCATTAACCGCCAGCAATTCTAGTTCTCCTATTTTATCTACCATACTTCTTGCATTTGCTAGCATACAATTGATTTTGAAGTCTTTACATATATTAATCCCTACATGCCTTTTTTCTTCACCTTCATTTACTAGGAGTTCCTCCCTACTGACTAAATTTCTCCCCACCCTTTCTCCACCCCCCTGGTCATTTACTTGGACCCAGTTCCTATCTGCTCTATCTACCCCATTTTTGCTATCTATACCCACCCCCCCTTTCCTAGTTTAAAAGCTCCTCCAAGCTTCCTAGCATTCTCTCCCCTAACACAGAGGCTCCTCTACCATTTAGGTGCAATCCATCTCTTCCATATAGATTGTACCCAAGAGCAAAGTCTGCCCAGTGTTCTAAAAACTAACTGTGTTAGTATTACTATGTTACTTTATTAGTATTATTGTATTACTATATTACTGTGCTAGTATTACTATGTTACTACTTTACTGTGTTAGTATTAATGATTTACTATGTTACTGTTTTTGTATTACTATGTTACAATGTGACTGTGTTAGTATTAATGTGTTAATATGTTACTGTGTTAGTATTATTGTGTTACTATGTTACTGTGTTAGTATTACTATGTTACTATTTTACTATGTTAGTATTAATGTGTTAATATGTTACTATGTTAGTATAACTTTGTTACTGTGTTAGTATTATTGTGTTACTAGGTAACTGTGTTAGTATTACTGTGTTACAATGTGACTGTGTTAGTATTATTGTGTTACTATGTTACTGTGTTAGTATTACTATGTTACTAGTTACTGAGTTAATATTACTATATTACTATGTGACTGTGCTAGTATTACTATGTTACTACTTTATTGTGTTAGTATTAATGTGTTACTATGTTACTGTGTTAGTATTACTATTTTACAATGTGACTGTGTTAGTATTAATGTGTTAATATGTTACTGTGTTAGTATTACTTTGTTAATGTGTTAGTATTGTTGTGTTACTATGTTACTGTGTTAGAATTACTACGTTACTTGTTACTGAGTTAATATTACTGTATTACGTTGTGACTGTGTTAGTATTACTATGTTACTTTGTTAGTATTATTGTGTGACTATGTTACTGTGCTAGTATTACTATGTTACTACTTTATTGTAATAGTATTAATGTTACTATGTTACTGTGTTAGTATTACTGTGTTACTATTTTACTATGTTAGTATTAATGTGTTAATATGTTACTATGTTAGTATTACTTTGTTACTGTGTTATTATTATTGTGTTACTATGTTACTGAGTTAGTATTACTGTGTTACAATGTGATTGTGTTAGTATTATTGTTTTACTATGTTACTGTGTTAGTATTACTATGTTACTATTTACTGTGATAGTGTTACTGTAATACTATGTGACTGTATTAGTATTACTATTTTACTTTGTTAATATTATTGTGTTACTATGTTAGTGTGTTAGTATTACTATGTTACTAGTTACTGAGTTAATATTAATGTATTACTATGTGACTGTGTTAGAATTACTATGTTACTTTGTTAGTATTATTGTGTTAGTATGTTGCTGTGCTAGTATTACTATGTTACTACTTTACTGTGTTAGTATTAATGTGTTAATATGTTACTGTGTTAGTATTACCATGTTACAATGTGACTGTGTTAGTATTAATGTGTTAATATGTTACTGTGTTAGTATTACTTTGTTACTGTGTTAGTATTATTAACATAGTAACATAGTAACATAGTAATTTAGGTTGAAAAAAGACTTGCGTCCATCTAGTTCAACCCTTTTCCTATTCCTGTTTACCATCGTTGATCCAAAAGAAGGCAAAAAAAACACAACAATACAGCAATTTCAAATTCTGCCCTGAATGGGGTGGGGGTGGGGAGAATTCCATCCTTATTCCAAATGGCAGTCAGATTTCTCCCTGGATCAACAAGCCCTAAGTAAAATATTAATCTTAATACTAACGTACATAGCCCTCTATGTTATGTTCTTTTAAATAAGTATCCAGGCCCTTTTTAAAGGCGTCTAATGTATTCGATAGCACCACCTCCTCAGGCAGTGAATTCCATACCTTTATTGTCCTTACAGTAAAGAAACCCTTCCGCTGTTGTAGATTAAATCTCCTTTCCTCAAGTCTAAGCAGGTGGCCCCTTGTCCTATCTACTGTTCTGTTAATGAACAGGTCTTTGGAGAGCCCTTTGTATGGGCCCTGAACATATTTATATAGTGTTATCATATCCCCTCTAAGACGCTGTTTCTCTAGTGTATACAAGTTTAACTTTTCTAGCCTTTCCTCATAACTAGAGAAAAAGAAAGGAAACTCACAGCTCCAACTCACCTTAATATATCCTTACAATGAATACAACTTTAAGAAACTTATAAAGATAGATATATAGAAAGCAGCATGGAATAAGGGGGTTCTCCAGACCCCCAAACATTAGGCCAGAAACCCAAAGTGAAAAGACAGACAAGAAAACAATCCTGCGCTACTCTATATAAGAAACTAATGTGTGCCCTGTAATGGGCATATATAATAATTCTTAGTAAATGAGTGAAATTCTGTGTCACAGATTGGCCAAGTTGTGGGTAAGCTTGCCACCAACGTCAGGGTATTTCACTTTTGGCAAGTCCTACTCTAACAAACCTAAAAGCCCTATCTAAAAATTAAAATCAAAAAAGCTTTGAGAAAATATTCTTATAAACGCGTTAGCCAGTATGGAAGCCTTTAAATATGCCCTTTCATTTGTGTGAGTCCAAGTGTAATGCAATTAAAAACAGACATACAAATAATAAAAAGGTTTGTATGAGGGACTTACCTGATACACTTGGACTCACACAAATGAAAGGGCATATTTAAAGGCTTCCATACTGGCTAACGCGTTTATAAGAATATTTTCACAAAGCTTTTTTGATTTTAATTTTTAGATAGGGCTTTTAGGTTTGTTAGAGTAGGACTTGCCAAAAGTGAAATACCTTGACGTTGGTGGCAAGCTTACCCACAACTTGGCCAATCTGTGACACAGAATTTCACTCATTTACTAAGAATTATTATATATGCCCATTACAGGGCACACATTAGTTTCTTATATAGAGTAGCGCAGGATTGTTTTCTTGTCTGTCTTTCCTCATAACTAAAACTTTCCATTCCCCTTACTAGTTTTGTAGCCCTCCTCTGCACTTTCTCTAGTTCCATAATGTCCTTTTTCAGAAAGGGCGCCCAGAATTGAACAGCATATTCTAGGTGGGGTCTTACCATGGACCTGTAAAGAGGCATAATAATATCTTCCTCCCTTGAGTCAATACCCCTTTTAATACATGCCAATATCTTATTGGCCTTTGCAGCTGCCAGCTGGCACTGCGTGCTACTGCTAAGTCTATTGTCTACCATTACTCCCAAATCCTTTTCATTTGTAGATTTCCCCAGAGAAACACCATTTAAACTATATGTTGCATTTTTATTATTATACCCAAAATGCATAACTTTACACTTGTCTATATTGAATCTCATTTGCCATTTGCGTGCCCAGTTACTCAATTTGTCCAAATCCTCTTGTAATGAAGACACCTCCAGTTCAGACTTTATTACCTTACTTAATTTTGTGTCATCGGCAAACACTGATACATGGCTCCCTATGCCCTCTGGGAGGTCATTAATAAACAAATTAAAAAGAAAAGGACCCAGGACACATCCCTGAGGTACTCCACTTATCACGTTTATCCCACTGGAGAACTTGCCATTTACTACCACTCTTTGCATTCTATCTTTCAGCCAATTTCTAATCCACACACAAACATTTTCCCCTAGGCCTATTACATTCAGTTTGTACAGTAACCTCTTGTGTGGAACCGTATCAAATGCCTTGGCAAAGTCTAAATAGATCACATCAACCGCCGCTCCCGCATCTATATTATTACTCACTTTTTCATAAAATGCGATCAAGTTAGTTTGACAAGACCTATCTTTCACAAAGACATGTTGACTCCTGCTAATGATATTCCTGTTCCAGTAGAATTCTGAGCTTCTAGAAGGGCCACTTGCTCACACTTGCCACAGCGGTATGGACCCTGGAACTGCTGTTCCAAGCATGCATACATATGGCAGGATGTGCACTGAGTGAGATCTCCAAACTTGCTCATCATGTATGGTGCAAATGTGAGTTCTTACAAAATGTAAACAATTAATTTACCTGTGTTGCACTAACTGCTGTGTTTCACAAATGTGCACTTATTCCAGAGCACTTAGTGAAGAGCACGCTCTATTTGTGAGCAAGCTCTGTGAGTCCTGTACCTAGATTTATACAGGCCTACACAGGGGATTGTTCACAAGCCCCACCCTTAATTAATTACACACACTCCCAGAAAAATACAACCTTTTAAACTTTTAACCCTTTAACCTTCTTACTGCAGGTTAGAATGTAAGCACAAAAATCAGTATATTACACCACTTTTCCAATGCTGTGATGTCCCAACTGTTCACTTATTTCAGAGCACACTACATTATTGTGTTACTATGTTACTGTTTTAGTATTACTATGTTAATATTTACTGTGATAGTATTACTGTAATACTATGAAACTGTATTAGTATTATTATGTTACTTTGTTAGTATTATTTTGTTACTATGTTACTGTGTTAGTATTGCTATGTTACTAGTTACTGAGTTAATATTACTGTATTACTATGTGACTGTGTTAGTATTACTATGTTACTTTGTTAGTATTATTGTGTTACTATGTTACTGTGCAAGTATTACTATGTTACTACTTTACTGTGTTAGTATGAATGTGTTACTATGTTACTGTGTTAGTATTACTATGTTACAATGTGACTGTTGTCGGGCTATTTATATGAAGGTATCCAAAGGGTTAAAACGGAGAACCACTCAGGTTGGATTTCTTCACTTAAATAAGCAATTGACAATAAAATAATTCGAGAACTTTATCTTTAATATGTATTGACACGCTACTTCACAGTAACGAATTGATCACAAGAATCAATCCTTCGTATTTGTGCAAAAATATATATTTTATTAAAATACAATATATACAAGTATCAGCAACAATGTAATATATAAGTGACTAGCAATTATAATAGGTACATAGAAAATCAAACCACACTTATTATCATAAAGATTACCAGCGGTGCAAGGGTTAACCACACATAGGTATATTTAGAGGTAAAATAACAATAATTGCATTCAGCAGCATAGAACAGGTTAATTGATTGTTACAATTAATATAATACAGTTGGCTGCAGGGTCTCTTAATACCTCTGCCCCAGAAACTGTATAGACTATGCCAATTATGATGTAAGGGGTATTGTGAGATGAATTAAATAATTCCTCTAACAATTCCTTGTATCATATATCAATAATAATTAAATTTAGGGAATAACTGGAATAAAATCAAAGATTTAAATCACTATAATTTAATTATCTACTAAATTCAATATTGAATACATCTGAATAAAATATATAAATTGCAATTAATATAGTCAATCAAAATCACACAAATAATCTACTTAAAATTCCTTCATGCAATATTTATCATAATTTTGACTACAGCAACATATACATAAAACCTATAGGCACTCCAAGGGTTAATCCACACGTTTAAAACAGATGCCACACCCAGAAGTTATTTTGTCTATTGATTTAACCTTGCAATTTACAAAATACAAGCCTAGCACATATACAGAGAATTCCAAAGAAAACACCACTAACAGCAGACAGATAGCGGTTAAAGGGTTAATAACTGGATTCAAAGAATATCCTATATCAAATATTAACTATTATAATCTTCCCAGAACCACAAAATATTACTCTAGGAATACCAAGACTTATATTAGCTAATATAAATAACCCACGCTATATACTGTATTACACTGATTGGCAAGATATAATAAATAAGTATATATATAGATTCTGTTACTTCCAGAATTTAATAGCTAAATCTAGCTTATTATAAATTATCCCAAATGGTTGGCCAGTCCACTTAAGACAATTATAAAACTATAGTTTCTTCAAACAGAAGAAAAATTGTGAAATTCTGGATTAAATGAATCTAAATGTATAAATGATATAGTTACCAATCAAAGTTTCTTTGTATTTCTCTGTGATATGGCAGGATCAGGAATTTAATCAGCAAAGCCTTCTTTTGTCAGGAGTTTCAGGAGTTGAAGGACCTGTTTTTCAGGAAGTGAAGTCTTTTCTTTTTCAGGAGGTTAAGTTCCCAACTAAGAGTATTTTGCATTATATTGACAAATTTTGCCTTATCAGTTATCCCCACCTTTTTCTAATGATTGGACAAAGATCCATCTCATTATACCGTGACATCACCAGTCTGCCCTGATTGGATATTAATATATCCCTAATTATTCAAGGAATGTGGATAATCCCAGTCATGATGCTCTCAAGACTCTAGATGGCGCTCTTACTCTACTTAACTTCTTACATATAATCAGCTATTATGTCATCAATGATGTATGTAAGAGGACATTAAACGTCATATAAATCTGTCATTTTCCCAGACGTTCTCATAGGGGAGTGTTTTTCTCATAAGATAAGACACTAAGGCCTAGATTTAAAGGCAACCGTTAAACCAGCCGCTAAGTGAAAAAGGCACATCGCTCGCAAATAATACAGGAGTTACGGCAGATTCAATAGCTACTCTACGAGAATAGCAATCGAGCGTAGGCACACAAAAAACACGTAACACAAAACCCGTTGTCTCTCATGTTAATGCACAACGGGCGGACAAATCACACGATAACTGAGCTCCAAACAACATGTAACATAACGGCTGCCGTTGTCAAGCAACCATGATTGATGCCAAAACAAATTCAAACACACATCCAATCCCAAAGCCCCAATGTATCAAATAACTTCAAATACACCTATATATACCCAAAAATAACCGCCACATACTGTCTGTTATCGAGTTCTTCAGAGCCAGATATCAGGACCCAGGAGCGGAGGATAGTGATCAGAGAGAGGGAGACAGGAGCGTTCATTGGAGGTAGAGGAGTTTTGGAGTTTGGAGAGAGGAGAGCATTGCACAGAATACGACACATAGCACACCTTTGCACATATTACATACACACATACAAACAGATACACATACATACACATAGTCCTTTTATTTTATAACACCTCACACATTTTACTTTTATTTTTGACAGTGTGAATCTGGGAGTGAAAGTGTGTGACAGAGAGTGACTGGATCGAGTGTGTCTGTGAGGGCCTGTGGGAGTGCCTGGGTGTGACTGGGTGAATGATGGCGAGGAGAGGAGGACAGGAGAGAGGGATGGGGAGAGTAGTGGAGGAGGAGGAAGATCAGGAGGGGATCCCTCAGCAGAGCAGGGGTGGGAGAGGGAGATCCGCAGGGCGGAGGGGGACCCGGCCCACAAGAGCAGGAACACGCAGGACAGGGACAGAACCTGCAGTGGGACGAGGGGTAGTTGCTGGGGAGCACCCCACACAGTCAGGGTCAGACCAGGCAGGGCACTCCGGCTCTGAGTCATCCCATGCCGGAGCTGATGAGGCCAGGATCAGAGACCCAAAGTATACAGAGGAGGAGAACACGGCTCTTGTGGAAGCTGTCCTGGAGAGGCAGAGTGTTCTCCACCCGACAGCGAAGGTCCCTGGCCTGTCAGCGAGGAGGAAAGCAGCCTGGAACCAGATCTGCAGCCGGGTCAACGCGGTGGCTCCATGCAGACGGGACGTGGAGTCCATCAAGAAGCGATGGGGCGACTGCCGGAGGGTGGTCAAGACCAAGCTCTCCGAACTCGCCAAGCACGCCCGAGGCACTGGAGGTGGCCCACCTGTCCCTATCACCTTCTGCGGCTGGGAGGAGATGGTGCGCCAGAATATGTCCCCAACTCTGATCGAGGGGGTTGTTGGAGGAGCTGACACTGGGGATGAGAGGACCCTCCACACTACCGGTAAGTGCAACACTACAGAACAACACACTACAGCAACCAACACCAGCTGCACACACACTCACACCTCAACACATGTCCATCATTCATGCACACAACTGCACCAACACAGCACCCTGAGGGTTAAAAACAGGACACAACACAAGGACAAATATCAAGGTCCAACTTGGAACAAACCTGTCCAAGTCCTACTTCAACCCTCCTGTCGCTGTGCTCATCACACACACAATACACAAACCATGCAGTTCCAAATGTCGACTGTCATCACTGTTCACACACAATGTCACCCATGTCCCCGCTGGGATGTCAGCACTTAACCCCTCGAGTGCTAGAGGGATCATCAATGCATCGATCAACAATGCTTTGGCAACCCCTCTGGGACTCAAAGGGTTAACCAGACAACAATCAAGTCAATAGGCCAACGATCACATGCTACACAGGGGACATTCACTAAGCGGTGACAAACACATGGTGGAGAGAAATTCACCCTCATACATCCTCATTTCACCAATATCAGTGTTAGCCTATGGAGAATATGCAATAACATGAATCAAGTTGCTAAGGTCCCATCGTATACACTCCATAGAAAACACTGGAAATGGGGAAATGAGATCACTGGAGAAGTCAGCATTATGTACACTCCATCATGTCAACAACACCGCTTACTGAATCACAAAAAGGATGGAGCAGGTCACACATCACAGTGGCACTGAGAATAACTGCTTGTATGTGCAACACACAGGCCTCAAACAATACCCCAGAATTAAAGGGGGGAAAAGTAGGCCTTGGTGTTGTGTCTGCAATCATTTACCCTAACTTCAAATGACATATCTCACATCTGATTCCCACATGGATCCTCAGGGGTGCTGATGCCATGGATGGATGGTACACCAGACACTGTTTGCAGGATACACATGGGAACCAAATATCATCCATTGTACCTTGGTCACCAACAGGCCATGAATGATAGATATCTCGGATTGAGTACGGTTGCCTCACTCAGAAGGATGGATGGGCACATACTCAAAGAAAAACAGGCCTCAATCAGAGATATCCCTCACTACTGGCGTGATTGTTGCCCTTCAGGATTCAACTGGAACACACGACATGGACAGGATCCTGTCCAGTTCATCAATCTCTGATTGCCAGGGTGGTATCCCATGCCCTACAATGAAATGCATAGGATATGATCCTGACAACCAGAGAGTCACCTGTCAAGTAATGAAAAATTGTGAATTGGACGGGATCAGCTAAGAAGATAGGGTTGAATAACACTTGATTCCCACTGTACATCTGTTCAAACAAAGATATGCACACAAAGGAAAATGGTCAGATATGTACCTTTCAAATGGCTCAAAATATGTCCCAACACGATGTGAACCCAGAGATCATCTCACTGCCTGTGATTGCCCTACTGGCCAGATATGTGCATCCATCAGAAACTAACTTACATTGATATCATCCAATACACATACCTAGTATATCCCACTCTACGTAGATGGGATATACGAGGTATGCTCATATCCATCATATCAATCCAATGTATATTTTGATGGGTGCACATATATAGCCAGTAAGGCAATCACACCTACTGAAATGATCTCTGGCTTCATATCTGGAAAGGATATATTCATATCCATATGAAAGGTACACATCCACATGCATATATGACCATTTCTCCTTGTATGTAACTGTAATAGCATAGCAATTGTTAATTTCACCAACATGTGGATCCATGTTAGTCCTATCCCGCCAACCCTCATGGTTAGACAGATATCGCTCTATTTGACAGCTGGAGATTCCAGTCATTAGAACACACGGAGGCTCTTCAGCAGAGCCTAAATTGCCCCATTCAGAGATGGAGACATCTTTGAGATGGTCAACAAAGTGTGCCAGGTTTGCAAGCACACTCTGTTCACCATTCCAATGAGGTTTACATCTCTGAATGGGGCAATTTAGGCTCTGCTGAAGAGCCTCTGTGTGGTGAAATGACTGTCAAACATGTCAAAATGACTGTCAAATAGAGCAATATCTGTCTAACCATGTGGGTTGGAGGGATAGGACTAACATCAATCCACATCTATCTCTTACAATGCCTACAATATTACATCATGGTGAAATTAACCATTGCTATTCCGTTAAAGGGATAGTAATACCTAACATGTGAAAAGAAAAATATATTGCAGGGTTCATCCCCCGAGCAAAACAAGGGTATTCCCACTGCTCAAAGGTGTTTCATTCAAAATGTAGCACAGCTCATAGTTGACTACTCCAGCGGCAATATCACAGTGGCCTGGAACTCTAAAATGGCGATGTTGCTAGACCATCCTATGGACAGCTTACGTCCAGACGCAATAAATTCTCATAGGATAATGTAGCAACAGTGCCAATGTACAACTTCAGGCCACTGGGATATAGCACCAAAGCAATTCTACTCTGAGCTGGGAGACTTTTTGAACAAAAACCTCCTCCAGCAGTGGGAGTACCCTTGTTTCACTCAGGGTGATAAACCACAAAACATATATTTCCCTTTCTGCATTTCATGTATTAGTATCCCATTAATCCCATCATGGCTACGTTTACTAATCACACAATCTCAATTCTCCACACAGCTTATGGGCCTCCATCGCAGCAGGAGCCCGTGGAGGAGCCGACCACACCACCCAGTGAGGAGGATACAGAGGAGGGGACTAGCCACTGGGAAGCGTCTACAACCACCACACCGCCTCCCCAACTGGCTGCATCACCACTGCCTGCCTCTCAACTGGCTGCCTCTCAACTGCCTGCCTCTCAACTGGTTGTCTCTCAACTGCCTGCCTCTCAACTGGCTGCCTCTCAACTGCCTGCCTCTCAACTGCCTGCCCCACCACAGGATGCTCGACAAATGTACAGCGGCTGGATTCAGGGGGAGAGATGGATGCATCCCACTAGCACCGGGAGCTATTACCCTCCAGCAGCAGCACCACCACCACCAGGGAGGCAATGGCTGCCCGGGAATGTGGCCACCAGCCAATATGGGCCATATTCCACCGAGATGGATCTACCCTCCTGGATGGCTCCCCAGCATGGCCCCAGGTATGATCCCAGGTGGGGGCCAAGCACCTACCACTGGCCAAGGTATGACCCTTGGCCACTTGACTACCAACACCTGGGCCTGATTGGGGAGCCCCAGCGCCCTCAGCCAAGGGACTTGTTCACCCCACCACCTCAACCAGCACAGACATCAGTGGGCAGCAGTGGGTCCCTTGATGTGGTGGGCACCCACACACCGTCTGTGCAAGCCACTCCACCAACACAAACAGCAGTAGCAGCCACAGCACACCCAGTACCAGCAGAGGAGACAGCAGAGGCTGGGGAGATAGAGGCTGAGGAGACAGCTGAACCTGTTGAAGCAGAGGCTGAGGAGACAGCTGAAGCTGGGGAAAAAGAGGCTGAGGAGACAGCTGAAGCTGGGGAAACAGCACATGTGTCACCGGCCACTCCCATCTCTAGCAGTCAACGCACCCCAGATCTGGAGGCTGAGTGCATGGCCCTTCAAAGAGGACAGCTCCGGGCAACCCACGCCACCAACGACAACCTCACGAGGAACCGGAGGGAATCCCGGAGGAACACGAACAGGTTGGAGACCAGAATCCAAGCTCTGGAGTCAGAGGTTGCCAGGGGGAACACACAACTCCACCAGATACATACGGGGATGATGGACATGTTTGCACAGGTGCTCGTGGAGTTGCGAGAGATTAACCGCAGGGAGAACCTGAGGATGGAGAGGGAGAACCTGCGTTCCACAGAGGGGTCCACTGCACCCACCACCCCTTCCAGTGTTACCCCAGAAGCCACACCTAGGGGACAGAGGGTGACAAGGCAATCAGCCAGGGCATCCACCTCTGGCACCAAGTCTAAGGCCCCCCCCCAAAAAAAAAAGAAATGAAAGGCCCAACCTGTCATCTGCCACCGCAATAAATGAAAATTGTGCTTTTTAAACCTGTCTGATCTGCTGTGTAATCACTTATAGATTGGGTGGCAGGGTTGTCTCCAATGCATTGCCAAACAATGCAGTGAACTCAACTCCTGCCTGGGGGAAATGTTTGTGTGATGTTACAACATGGGTTCACACACACCCACACCGTTGTCCAAATTCACCTGGCAACCCATCCCTGTAGCCATATAACACAACAGTGTTACATGGCCATGATGTGTGTCAGATTTGATCAGAACATACCCCTTAGCACAACAACTGGTGCAACACTGAACATTCGTCTGCATCAATTGTTGTGTTTGAGGGGAAAACCAAACTAACAGCTATGCGACTTAGCAGGGAAATAACAAGCAGGACAGATTGAACATGCATCAATATGGTCTTTAAATCAAAATTCTATTGTGCAGCTGACATACTGGGGAACACAATGTACACCCTAGGATCTCAATGTGTGTGTTACACATTGTGATCCTAGGGTGAGCATTGTGTTCTCCAGCAAGTCAGTTGCACAACAGGAGTTTGAATCACAGCCTAACTTACTGCATAACCCAAAAATCTTCCTAAGATTTCATTGTGTAGCACGCACATTGGAACCTTAGGCTGAGCATTGGCTTATGTATTAAAGGGATAGTAAACCTTGAAAATAAGTTCATTCTATATTGTAGCCCTTAAAAAAACATGTAAAATGATATAAGACTTATATCCCAAATCATATATGTTTGGTAGATAAGACTGATATCATTTTTCATGGTTTTTAAAGGGCTACAATGTGAAATAAACTTATTTTCAGGGTTTACTATCCCTTTAAGTTGTGTTGTTGTTTAAGGTTATAACACACTTCACCAGTAATAACACTTGTCCACATGGTTGTTTTTGTTGATGTAGCCCATGTACTGAGATATGACAACCTACAGCAATCTCAGGACATTGATTATATTGAGCAACACACAAACCATGGACATCACATCACAGTGGAAGTGTGTCCCCTGTATCACCAGCTAATCACTCACAACACACATCAGTGTATCACTGCCATCATGTCATTGCATGTATACATCACAAAGTCCACTCATGGTCAGGCAACTAGTGGACTCCTGTGATGTAAATCATGCCTTCCTTTGTATGAGGGATACTCTAGCCTTGGGTACGGTTCCACATTGACAGGTGTTTGATCCAACATTCATTCATACAGACACGGATTGAGTAGTGATGTTTCTTGTGTATGTAGCCAATATGCATTAAACACTTGTATGAGCACAAAAAGGTACATCTGAACTAAATAGGAATACATTAGAAATGCTAGTGAACTGCTCATGTGTTGTCTACATCGTTTGGCATCTGTGTATGAGCAGTCTTACTTTACAGGTCTGATACCTGGATGTTAGTACACACATAAATGTGTGTCCATATGTGAATGTTCCAGTAGAGGTTGCTGTGAACATCAGGTCAAACATTGCATCACCAACACAATCACTTGGAACGCCAAGGGGTGAGCTTCATGGAAGTGTTGTCCAGACTTCAGTCCAGTCATATGGAAACTCCTCTGTTCAAGGATGGATCGTGCTATGGATGCCTGTGGGACAAGAGGACAGGATTTGGAACATCACCCTCGAAGTGATCGTCATGCAACAGCTACAACATCATGATCCTCTTAATCTTTCCCGTTACATAAGTCTACACAAACCACTGCTTTGTAATGTGTTGTGTACTGGTCTATGAACCATCATGGGGGGAACTAAGGGGATGTTAACCATCCTTAGGGATATTTGCCCCTGACATGGTTACACACATCAACAAATATGTCCTAATAGCTTCCTGACAACAATATATTTGGGCTGCCACTGTCAGAGACAGGCCAAATATGTTTGGTTCATGGAGCTAGTAGGACATATTTGTTAATGTGTGTATTTCTTTCTGGGGCACATATCACTGCACACACATACACACACACAGGGCAGCATGGTGTCCATGGAGATGTGATCCACATTTCATGAGCTCCATGTTGTGTAACACACTATTACTGTCGATCCACCCCTCTGCTGCTTTATTCAACTGTAGCAAGCTACTGGTCCCATGTCCCCACGAATGCCCCCTGAACCCCTTATATGACAGAGTTCTATCCGATGCATTGGCTTGGATGAGACTCCCTTGCTACAGGGGTACCATGGTTGCTATAGGTCTGATCCTAGCAGAACACTTTAGTTGGTGCCTAGGGAGCTGTGGGATATGCTGAACAAGGTTAAAGTGTTGTACCTTGATTTCCAGGGGGGGCATGCATGATATCCTTGAGGTAGCAGTATCAACATGGACGACAGGTTGTCAGGTGTATTCGGAATCTCTAGGCCCAATCTGAAGAATCGGGACTTGAGGAGGCCGAAGGTCCGCACAATGGCATTCCGTGTTCTGGCATGAGCCTGGTTATATCGTTCCTGGGCATCGTTTTGGGGATTGGCGACCGGGGTGAGGAGCCATGGCTTGCATCCATAGCCAGCATCACCTGTGGAAAGTGAGTGACATGGTGTGACAAGGAGCACATATTGTGTAAATGTTGTTTTCTGTGGTGAACGTACTAGCACATGTGTATGTGGTGTCATTTGGTGCTGTTAACTCACCCAGAAGCCATCCGCCTGTATAGGTCCCATTTTCGAAATCCCTCTGCACAGATGAATTTCTGAGTATATGTGAATCGTGACAGCTCCCGGGAAATTTCGCACAGACATTCATTATGGCCAGGTTGCTGTCACACACCATCTGCACATCAGCCAAGGTACTGGAACCACGCTTGGCTGTATCCGGAACTCCTGTCACAGAAGAAGGATGATTCACATCACGGCTTTGGCTGGAACTCCTGCAATCAAAGGAGGATGATCCATATCATGGTCTTGGTCTTGATGTCCATAACCATGGCAACTGTCAATCGACCTCACTCTCTTAAGGACTCTTTGGTCTAAAAGAAATTACACATGAGTGATCTCATATTGATACATTTGTTGCATGCATACATACATGACAATACAGTTCCAGTCAGTATCCCTATGATCATGGTACTGTTATGATTACTGTATATAGTTTTTGCACTAGTTTGCTTGTGGCCCTTGCTAGCCTTAAGCTAAACTATCATAAACTAACACTCTCTGTCTTTACTCTTCCCCCTTTTATAGAGGAATGACCCTCAGCTGTATGCTACAAACAAAACCTTGCTAAAAAGAAAAATAAAATTAGCATAACAACATTTTCAGAGAATCATAGAGCATCAAACCATTTGTTGACGAGATATGTTAGAGTGTTAGTGGGGAACATACATGCCACACAGACAGACAAGAGAGAGCGACGTTTCACTGAAACAAAAGAAGAAAAGAAAACCAAATATGACAATGTCATTTGTACAATCAAGGATACTCATCCATCCAATGATTAATTAGGATCCTTGTTCTTCTTCCGCTTCTCCTATAATCTGTAACTGAGATTTAGGGTGACAAGCACGCAATTGGTTTATATGAACCCACTTTTCTACACTTTAGGGATAGAAACCTTATAGGCCACTGGAGATAATTTATCAGTAATGATATATGGCCCTCTCCATGAGGGTAAGAATTTCTTTTCTCTTACCTGGTTTCTTGCAAAATTGTAGAGATAAACACGATCATTTACCTCATACTCCCTTTTGGTGGTTTTTAGGTCATAGTAAGTCTTATTACTTACCACTGCTTTCTCCAGATTTTTCTGTGCAAACGCAAATGCATGTTGTAAATGCTTGCGTAACTGGTCTATGTATTGGTGTGTTGTGGAGGCATTAATTAGATTTTGATCGGACGTACGGTATAGCAAGTGTTGGGTTAGGACCATCTTTCTACCTGTCAGTTCAAATGGTGACATTTTCGTGGCTGCACTGGGAGTAGCCTGAATAGCCATGAGAACTAGGGGTAGTTTAAGATCCCAATCCTTACCTGATTCCTTAACAAACTTCTTGAGAATGTTAACAATGGATTGATTATATCGCTCCACCCCACCACTTGACGCAGGACGGTAAGCGATATGTAATTTACGTTTTACCCCCAATAGTTTCCAGAGCTTGTTCATCACTTCGCTGGTGAAATGACTACCTCTGTCAGATTCAATCCTCTGTGGTATGCCAAATCTGGAAAACACATGGTTAATTAACAAAGCAGCAGTGGTTTCTGCCGTATTATTGTTTGCGGGTAAACATTCAACCCATTTGGTGAACAGACAAGTAATCGTTAGCATATACTTGTTCCCCCTTGCTGTCCTAGTAACCGGTCCTATAAAATCTATTTGAATATCCGACCACGGTAATGACATCCCCCTCTTCTATAGTGGTGCACGATGAGTGGGGCCAGATGGTTGGAACTGGGAACACACCAAACAACCTTGACAATAGGTTTGTACATTTTTAAGCATATGAGGCCAATATGCATAATCGAGGAGAATCTCATACGTGATTTTATCGCCACGATGCCCTGAAGAAGGTGCATCATTTGAATGTTGGAGCATTAAGTCTCTAAATGCAGTAGGTACAACCCATTGTTGTATTCCATTTTTAGAAGTTCTGATTAACAGACCATCTTGTATATGGAATTGGGCCTTGGATCTCATCAAGATCCTTAAGTCTTCTTTTCCCACCCAGTCCTCCTCAGAAATTGGGTGGTTTAGGGGGTCTTCTATGTGCTTACAGAATAGCCCTATGATAGGGTCCCCCTTTTGACTTGTAATCAAGTCCTCACTAGTTGAGTCTTGAATCCACTGTGCTACCGGGGTGTCTGCTTCGTTACTGGCTTGTTGCCTAGTAACGGCATTTACCTGAACAGGACCCAATAGATGGGATATATCTAAGGCCACCCCCTTAAGGGCGCCTTCTTTAGCCAATAGATTGGCTAGATCATTACCTTGTTTTTCAGGGCGTAGGACCTTAGAATGCCCCTTGGTCTTTTTCCAATAGATGGTAAGGCCATTTGATGTCACGAGATTGTCAACCTCACAAAACAATTTACCATGTTTCACTGGTTTATTATTGGATCGGAGCATATGGCTTCTTTTCCAACCTGGGAGGTATTCTACAAAGCTATGGCGAACATAATTAGAATCGGTTATAATGACAAACTCCTTTATGTTATGCTCAATAGCTAAGAGGACTGTCTTATAGACCAAACAAAGTTCTGCCACTTGGCTACTCTGTGGTCCTAGACTATACCCTTTAGATATAATAGGGCACTCACCTGTCCAGGTAATCCCGATACCTGCCACCAGTTTTCTTTCAGTGCCAGTAGTGACATGGTAGGAACACCCGTCAATGTAAGCGTTTGGTAAGGTTGAGCAATAATTCTCGTCAAATGCCTTATAGGTGGAAAGCAATTGTTCCTCAAGGTAATCGTCTCCACTGGTAGCAGTCTCCGTGGGAGGTGCTGAACAATCATGGAGCTCGGCGAGTCCTTGAGCTACAGGATTCTTCCTGTTTTGCTTATACCTAATTTCTAATGGCCATCCTTGTAGGGATAAAGTCCAAGCGGTGATCCTACTATTGGAGAGGTGTCCTTCCTTTATCCGGTCACTTTGCAAATACTGCAAAGGCTGATGAGCGGTTTCAGTGATGATCTTCTCACTCTGAATAAAACTCCGAAAGTTCTGTAATGCCCAAACAGTAGCCAATAAAGCTTTCTCACAGTCATTAAATTTAATTTCCACGGAAGACAGGGATTTACTAGCATATGCGATAACCTTATTCAGGTTATCCTGCTTTTGATACAAAACCCCGCTGAGACTAAGATTAGTGAATCCTGTCTCGAGAAAAATTGGCTTACCCCCTTCTGGATAAGCCAGACAAGGAGCCTGGGTGAGTCTACTCTTGAGCTCAGATACGGCATGTTCCTGAGCTTCACCCCAGATCCACGGTTGATCTTTCTTCAATAATAACAACAATGGTTTAGTTATTTCTGAATAATTATCAATAAACTTCCGGGAATAATTCATCATGCCTAGGAAGGATCTCAATTCATGGAGATTAGTTGGTGTTTTAGATTTAACTATCGCTTCCACCTTCTTTCTTTGTGGGTTTAACCCTTCGGTGGTCACCTCATGACCAAGAAAGTTAACTTTGGTGCGGCACATCTGTGCCTTTTTGAGCGACAGTTTAACACCAGCTTCCTTTAGCTGATTAAATACATATTTAATCTCTGTGATATGCTTTTGGAAGGTTGTACTTTTAATCAGGACATCGTCCACATAACAGAGAGTCCCCCTAGCCATAGCATCAGGCATAGCCTTGTTCATAAAAACTGCAAATTCATGGCCTGAGTTGATATACCCAAAAGGTATTCTAACCCAGGCGTATTGTACTCCTCCAAAGGTGAAAGCTAGTTTGTATTGGTCTTCCTCACTGACTTTAATGGTCCAGTACCCTTTGGCACAGTCAATTGGTGTAAAAATTTTGGACCCTTGCATCTGGGCCAAACATTGATCTATATATGGCACCGGCCAGCCGGACATATATACACGTTTATTCAGTTGCCTTAAGTCAGCACACAAACGCCATTGACCATTGGGTTTAAGGATTCCCAAGATGGGGTTATTATATGAGCTGTGCACTGGCCGTATAATACCCCTCTCTTTGAGGTTCCTTATGATTTCTGCCAATGAGTCATAGGACGCAAGTGGAAGACGGTACTGTTTGACATATACAGGAGGTAATTTAGGGTCAGTTTGTATGCGGGCGACATGTAGGTTTGTTAAACCGCAATCATAAGAATCCTTGGCAAACAGCTCTTGGAATTCCATAAGTATTTCCCTTAGCTGTTGGCGTTCAGAATCATCAGAGCACGCATCGGCTAGAGAGATTTGCTCTTCTACTAGCTCATTAAAACCTGGAAATGCTTCAGGCTTACCTAACTCATAAGTTTCCTCAAGCTGTGTAGATAAATCATGAGCATTTACTCTTACCTTATCCACAGCCTCCAGATACTCTTGGGCCTCTGGTTCCTCCATCTGGTGTTCAAATACCAGAGAGTATTCTTCAATCCGGCATGTACCTGTATCAGGGCTATATGGATACACAGATTGAACGGAAAACAGTCCCTCTGGAAGGGAGTAAAACAATTGCTCAACAAGTTGCTCCTCAGACAGATAATTATTAGGTAGTAGGCCTATTACTTGGTTCTGAAACCCAAATGTATAGTATTCTGAATCCAGAGCATACCCTATTACTGTGTGGGGTTATGTTATTTACCACTATGTGGACTGGTGTTCTGCGAATACTCACCATAGGGGTGTGTGATACAGAAATTCCTAATTGTTGAATCCTATTTGAGAGGCATATTAATGCATCAGGATTCTCAAGGTTCTGACCACTACGAACCTGCAAGGATATGGGGACCGGACTTGCCCCACCAGGTAAAGTGACCTTATTAGCTACCTGTAACTTTACTGCATATGGCAACAGTTGGCATGACTTCAGGGCTTTTAAGTCATCCTGAAATCCACAAGGATTCCCCTCTAACCTAGTCCATAGGTCAGTGGTTCTCAACCTGTGGGTCGGGACCCCTTTGGGGGTCGAATGACGATTTGCCAGGGGTCGCCTAAAACCATCAGATATTTATATTTCGATTAATAACAGTAGCAAAATTACAGAGATGAAGGAGCAATGAAAATAATTTTACTGTTAGGGGTCGCCACAACTTGGGAAATTTTATCAAAGGGTCGCGGCACTAGAAAGGTTGGGAACCGCTGCCATAGGTTGTTATTCACCAGATCAATCTGGGCAGCAAAACGATGTATTAAATCGTTGCCAATATAGATCTGGTGTTGGGGATTCTCCACTACAAGAAAAACATGTTTGGCGGACCTGTCACCTAGAGATATAGATAACAGACACCTCGCAACAACGTTATAACTCATAGCATCGTCATCTAGGTCTTGTATCAAATTATCATATGGCGCCAGATACTTGATATGGATAGGATCTCTTACCTTCATCAGCACGCTGTTACTAATGTAACTGTTTTCCAATTTCAGATTCAGTTTGGCCTGTTTGATCCTCCCCAAGTCTTTAACCTGTAAGGAAACAAACAACTCACCCCCTGTATTGTCAATAGACCTCAGATATTGAGAATGATTCTCTGGATCTGCTGGTTCAGAGGGCGATCTGTGAAGAGAGATGGTTAAGACATCGCCTTCTAGCTTCACATTCTCAATCTGTTCTGGTAATGCCTTGATGGAAATATCACCTTCCATATATTCAGCATCGGTATTAGGTATCTGTAAAACAGTGAGGTTAGGGTTCTGGCTATTGACAAAGTGAATTTCAATAGTATCCCTATTTTCCTCTACCACATGATCATTTCTATGGGGGCGTTGCAATGCCCGCTCATAATTGATTGGGGTTTTAACCTGCAACCAGATGACATTATTCACACAGTCTATGACGGGACTTAATCGCCGCAGTAGATCGGCACCTATAATTAACCTGTTATAGGGAACTTCAACTACTATGACCTTATGTGTGAATGATTTGTTACCGATTTTAAAATGTAACCATGTGGTTCCCAATACGTTTAAGGGGTTACCTCCTACGCTTATTAGGGATCCATCAAATGCCTTTAACACTGGCTTTACAGAAGCTTCCTCCATAATTTGATGGAAATGGGAGCTAGATAAGATGGTGGCTTGTGACCCTGTATCCAGGAGACTGGCAATAACTAGGTCATCAAGTCCCTGCAATGTAACATCAATAAAATATCTTCCTTCATATTCATGCATTTTACATAAATAATTACGATGTAAAATCGTCTTATAATCCCTCCACTGTCTGCAAGGGTTAATTCCTGAATTTACAGGAGCAGACTTGCTGACCACTGGGTCATGTTGTACAGCTGCAGCATCCCCCTTTACTCCTCCTCATTCCTCAACCTGTTCTGGAGAAATGCAGGAAAAAGAAGTGACATCATCAGGGATGGACTTATGTGTACCTGGCTGTGGGTGAGATAAGGAAGAAATGTTAGAGTCACACAAAGCATTTACATCCTGTAAAGAAAATGTGTTAGCATTCCTGTTGATTAAAACATTATCGGTTTTTATAGGACTTACATAAGGTAAAGCAATGTTATTCTTTTCCCCTAAGGCCTGCTTACCATTACCCTGTTCTGTTATTGAGTGGCAGTTGCCACTCCTGGGGCTGTCCCTAAAAAAGGGTTAGATCCCTGCTGGGTATCAGAACTGGGGCTTTGGCCTAGCTGTGCCATAGTAGTCATCATTTTTGCCATCATATCTGTTAGGTTGTTAACCTGGACCTTAAGACTTACTTGCTTCTGACCTTGGTTCCCAGAATCAGACTTATTATTCTGCTGATTTTGCTGGGACTTGGATCCCTGATTATTAGAGTTTTTACTCTTTTGGAATCTCCTGGGAAACTTAGATCTATTTTGGTTTTTGTTGTAACCCTGGGATCTCTTGAAAAATGGTTTCTGACCATTTGAGTTATTAGACCCCTGAGAACTAACAGAGGCAGGTCCCTTCTGTCCTGGCGCCTGTTTATGAACCTGTGGAGATTTTAACACCTCTGCATAGGTTCTCTTGCCAGATTCAAAGGGCAAACTTTCCTCAACCAATGTTTCTGGTACACACTGGGAGGCAGGCTTCTTGTCCCTAACTGGGGTATTCTCATTCTGCTGGGCATTATACAGCTTAATAGCCTGAGTGAGTAACCAATCTAGTGATAATAGGGGTGAATAATCCCTAGCTAGATTAGTTTTCATGTACCTAGGCAAAGCATTAAAGAACAGTTCCCTGAACTCATATGAATGAAAATCTGCATCCCTATCTGCAAGGATATATGCACATTTAAGCTCTGACAAGAATTGCCTGGGGTCCTGGTCTGGCCTACATTTTAGTGCATATATAGCACATTTAGCCTCATGGCGAGATTTATAAGGACCAAACGCTAGGATTATCTGTTCCACTGTTTCCTCCCAGGTATTGATATCCATCTCAGCTAAAGAACTGAAAAAGAAATTCTCTGCAACATCAAAAACCCAAGGCACATAATTCATTTTATAACGGTCAGAATGAAGGCCTAGAGATGCAAGTGTTTCAGTATAACGGTCTAAATGACTCACAATGGATATTTTAGATTTTCTGTGGAAAACTGGCACGGTATCCCTCAGAAATCTTATTATCTTAGTTCCTTCAACTAAAGGTGACTGTTCCTCCTGTTCAAACCTACTTAATGTGGGCATTGGCCTCCTGTGAGGTTTGATCATTGACTCCCTGTTAGAGGGTAATCTGTGGCCTGTTAAAAGGCTCCGTGGTGTAAGGTGTGTGACTTGCTCTGGGATGTTACCCTCATCATCACACTTCAGCAAGAAGTGTGACTTCTGAGGACTGACAGCTCCCTCCTCCCCAGGTGAGTAATCCTGGTGACTGCTAGGTATAGCTGGTTGGGCCTGAACTACCTTGTCAGGACTAATATCCTGTCCCATCTCAGAGGGGGTATGGTCAGAATCAGAAGCAGTAAGGGCCTGCATTCTTTCTGACAATTCCTGGATCTGGCTGGACAAGACATTAAACATGTCTAGATCCACTGATTTATCCCCCTTAGGGGCATTATCACTGGTCTGATATACCAGCACTTGCTCTCGCAATTTTATATTCTCCTGAACCCGCTTGTCTAAATGGGATTAGAGTTGCCTAATGCTTTCTTGCAAAATGTATATCTCACCTTGTAGATCATACATCTTAGCACTAATGCAGTATTCTGTGCTTTTGTAGACCACATTTCCTCAAGAGCTGCTTTACGCCTGCTCTCTAGCCCATTTACCTGGTGCTGGAGAGACTTAATGTGCTCTTCCTGTGCGTTTGCCATTTTAACATATTTACGCACCTCTTCCTCTAACTCAGAAATCTTTTCAGTCTGAGCCTTTAGTGCCTGTTTTAGTGGCTCTACACCCTTTTGCTGAGCCTCCAATTTGTTTCTCTGGAATCCTATAATAGTTAACAATTCAGGCACAATTAATAAAATCTGGATGTCTAAATCCTTTGCCTTAGTTTGATCTATACACCTATTCAATGCTCGATAATAGAAGCTATCAGGCTGCCACATTTGATCAAATTGGGATACCACCCTTAGCTCTATATCATTACACCATTGCTGTGCATCACTTTTAATTTTGAGGCGAGAATGGATGGCATAAATTAACCTCCCTTCTACAGCCCATTTCATGTCTTCTTCTGGTCTCTGTTCCATTGGTTCAGACACTAAAGAAGTTGCCTGAGACATGTTTAAGCACAAATATGTTACTGTGTAATATATCTGTCAATAAAATTATTTGACAAATGTGTCAATCCTATATAAAGATCTCGGTGGGACCTCCAAAAATCTGTCGGGCTATTTATATGTAGATATCCAAAGGGTTAAAACGGAGAACCACTCAGGTTGGATTTCTTCACTTAAATAGGCAATTGACAATAAAATAATTCGAGAACTTTATCTTTAATATGTATTGACACGCTACTTCACAGTAACGAATTGATCACAAGAATCAATCCTTCATATTTGTGCAAAAATATATATTTTATTAAAATACAATATATATACAAGTATCAGCAACAATGAAATATATAAGTGACTAGCAATTATAATAGGTACATAGAAAATCAAACCACACTTATTATCATAAAGATTACCAGCGGTGCAAGGGTTATCCACACATAGGTATATTCAGAGGTAAAATAACAATAATTGCATTCAGCAGCATAGAACAGGTTAATTGATTGTTACAATTAATATAATACAGTTGGCTGCAGGGTCTCTTAATACCTCTGCCCCAGAAACTGTATAGACTATGCCAATTATGATGTAAAGGGTATTGTGAGATGAATTAAATAATTCCTCTAACAATTCCTTGTATCATATATCAATAATAATTAAATTTAGGGAATAATTGGAATAAAATCCCAGATTTAAATCACTATAATTTAATTATCTACTAAATTCAATATTGAATACCTCTGAATAAAATATATAAATTGCAATTAATATAGTCAATCAAAATCACACAAATAATCTACTTAAAATTACTTCATGCAATATTTATCATAATTTTGAGTACAGCAACATATATATAAAACCTATAGGCACTCCAAGGGTTAATCCACACGTTTAAAACAGATGCCACACCCAGAAGTTATTTTGTCTATTGATTTAACCTTCCAATTTTCAAAATACAAGCCTAGCACATATACAGAGAATTCCAAAGAAAACACCACTAACAGCAGACAGATAGCGGTTAAAGGGTTAATAACTGGATTCAAAGAATATCCTATATCAAATATTAACTATTATAATCTTCCCAGAACCACAAAATATTACTCTAGGAATACCAAGACTTATATTAGCTTAATATAAATAACCCACGCTATATACTGTATTACACTGATTGGCAAGATATAATAAATAAGTATATATATAGATTCTGTTACTTCCAGAATTTAATAGCTAAATCTAGCTTATTATAAATTATCCCAAATGGTTGGCCAGTCCACTTAAGACAATTATAAAACTATAGTTTCTTCAAACAGAAGAAAAATTGTGAAATTCTGGATTAAATGAATCTAAATTTATAAATGATATAGTTACCAATCAAAGTTTCTTTGTATTTCTCTGTGATATGGCAGGATCAGGAATTTAATCAGCAAAGCCTTCTTTTGTCAGGAATTTCAGGAGTTGAAGGACCTCTTTTTCAGGAAGTGAAGTCTTTTCTTTTTCAGGAGGTTAAGTTCCCAACTAAGAGTATTTTGCATTATATTGACAAATTTTGCCTTATCAGTTATCCCCACCTTTTTCTAATGATTGGACAAAGATGCATCTCATTATACCGTGACATCACCAGTCTGCCCTGATTGGATATTAATATATCCCTAATTATTCAAGGAATGTGGATAATCCCAGTCATGATGCTCTCAAGACTCTAGATGGCGCTCTTACTCTACTTAACTTCTTACATATAATCAGCTTTTATATCATCAATGATGCATGTAAGGGGACATTAAACGTCATATAAATCTGTCATTTTCCCAGACGTTCTCATAGGGGAGTGTTTTTCTCAAAAGATAAGAGGCAAATATAGTTTTTGATACCTTTTATTGGCTAACTAAGCAGATTTAAATGCAAGCTTTCAAGACCTTAGGTCTCTTCCTCAGGCAGGTTATACAGATAAATATGAAAACATCTCTCTTAAATACAAGTACACATCACATTGTTTAGCATGGAAATCAGATAACAGAATGCAGTCTAGATCCATATATCTTTGATCAGTCAGTGGTAAATTGCACTCTTCCTATGAGGCTTTAGAGGTATTTACGATGCTCTTGGGTCTGTTGGAAAGGTCAATCAACTAAATTATATTTTGCAGGGTCGGGCCTGGTTAGTACTTGGATGGAGACTGCCTGGGAATACCAGGTGCCGTAGGCTTTTTTTTTTTTTTGGGCCAGCTACCCATTCTCTAGGCTTGTTGAATGTGGTCCTTGGAGTCAAAGCGCCTTGTGAAAGCCTCCCTTCTGCCTACGGCCATACAAGCCTGAATGCACCCAAACCCATCTGAACTTGGAAGTGAAGCAGGCTCTGGCCTGGATAGTACCTGAATGGGAGACCGCCTGGGAATACCAGGTGCCGTAGGCTTTTTTTTTTTTTATTTGTTTTTGGGCCAGCTACACATTCTCTAGGCTTGTTGACTGTGGTCCTTGGAGTCAAAGCGCCTTGTGAAAGCCTCTCCTCCACCTACGGCCATACAAGCCTGAATGCACCCAAACCCATTCGAACTTGGAAGTGAAGCAGGCGCTGGCTTGGTTAGTACCTGGATGGGACACCACCTGGGAATACCAGGTGCCGTAGGCTTCTTTTTTTTTTTTGCTTTGTTTTTGTGCCATTTACCCATTCTCTAGGCTTGTTGACTGTGGTCCTTGGAGTCAAAGCGCCTTGTGAAAGCCTGCCTTCCGCTTACGGCCATACAATCCTAAATGCACCCAAACCCATCTGATCTTGGAAGTGAAACAGGCTCTGTCCTGGATAGTACATGGATGGTAGACCGCCTGGGAATACCAGGTGCCGTAGTCTTTTTTTTTGTTTTTGGGCCAGCTACCCATTCTCTAGGCTTGTTGAATGTGGTCCTTGGAGTCAAAGCGCCTTGTGAAAGCCTACCTTCTGCCTACGGCCATACAAGCCTGAATGCACCCAAACCCATCTGCAATTGGAAGTGAAGCAGGCTCTTGACTGGATAGTATCTGGATGGCAGACCGCCTGGGAAAACCAGGTGCCGTAGGTTTGTTTTTTTTTTTTGCTTTGTTTTTGGGCCAGCTACCTATTCTCTAGGTTTGTTGAATGTGGTCCTTGGAGTCAAAGTGCCTTGTGAAAGCCTGCCTTCCGCCTCTAGTCATACAACCCTGAATGCACCCAAACCTATGTGAACTTGGAAGTGAAGCAGGCTCTGGCTTGGATAGTAATTGGATGGGAGACTGCCTGGGAATACCAGGTGCCGTAGGCTTTATTTTTTTTTTGCTTTGTTTTTGGGCCAGCTACCCATTTTCTAGGCTTGTTGAATGTGGTCCTTGGAGTCAAAGCGCCTTGTGAAACCCTGCCTTCCGCCTACGGCCATAGAATCCTGAATGCACCCAACCCATCCAAACTTGGACGTGAAGCAGGCTTTGTCCTGGATAGTACCTGGATGGGAGACCGCCTGGGAATACCAGGTGCTGTAGGCTTTTTTTTTTTTTTTTGCTTTGTTTTTGGGCCAGCCACCCATTCTCTAGGCTTGTTGAATGTGGTCCTTGGAGTCAAAGCGCCTTGTGAAAGCCTGCCTTCTGCCTACGGCCATACAAGCCTGAATGCACTAAAACCCCTCTGAACTTTGAAGTGAAGCAGGCTCTGGCCTGGATAGTACCTAGTTGGGAGACCGCCTTGGAATACCAGGTGCCGTAGTCTTTTTTTTGTTTTTGGGCCAGCTACCCATTCTCTAGGCTTGTTGAATGTCGTCCTTGGAGTCAAAGTGGCTTGTGAAAGCCTACTTTCCGCCTACGGCCATACAAGCCTGAATGCACCCAAGCCCATCCGAACTTGGAAGTGAAGCAGGCTCTGGTCTGGATAGTACCTGGATGGGAGACCGCCTGGGAATACAAAGTGCCGTAGGCTTTTTTTTTTTTTTGCTTTGTTTTTGGGCCAGCTACCCATTCTCTAGGCTTGTTGAATGTGGTCCTTGGTGTCAAAGCGCCTTGTGAAAGCATGCCTTCCTCCTACGGCCATACAAGCCTGAATGCACCCAAACCCATCTGAAATTGGAAGTGTAGAAGGCTCTGGTCTGCATAGTACCTGGATGGGAGACCGCCTGGGAATACAAGGTGCCGTAGGCTTTTTTTTTTTTTTGCTTTGTTTTTGGGCCAGCTACCCATTTTCTAGGCTTGTTGAATGTGGTCCTTGGAGTCAAAGCGCCTTGTGAAAGCCTGCCTTTCGCCTACGGCCATACAAGCCTGAATGCACCCAAACCCATCCGAATTTGTAAGGGAAGCAGGCTCTGGCCTGGATTGTACATGGATGGGAGACCGCCTGGGAATACCAGGCGCCTTAGGTTTTTTTTTTTTTTGCTTTGTTCTTGGGCCAGCTACCCATTCTCTAGGCTTGTTGAATGTGGTCCTTGGAGTCAAAGCGCCTTGTGAAAGCATGCCTTCTGCCTACGGCCATACAATCCTGAATGCACCCAAACCCATCCGAACTTGGAAGTAAAGCAGGCTCTGGCCTGGATAGTACCTGGATGGGAGACCACCTGGGAATACCAGGTGCCGTTGGTTTTTTCTTGTTTGTTTGTTTTTGGGCCAGCTACACATTCTCTAGGCTTGTTGACTGTGGTCCTTGGAGTCAAAGCGCCTTGTGAAAGCCACCTTTCCGCCTACGGCCATACAAGACTGAATGCTCCCAAACCCATCCAAACTTGGAAGTGAAGCATACTCTGGCCTGGATAGTACCTGTATGGGAGACCGCCTGGGAATACCAGGTGCCGTAGGCTTTTTTTTGTTTGTTTGTTTTTGGGCCAGCTACACATTCTCTAGGCTTGTTGACTGTGGTCCTTGGAGACAAAGCGCCTTGTGAAAGCCTGACTTTCGCCTACGGCCATACAAGCCTGAATGAACCCAAACCCATCCGAACTTGAAAGTGAAGCAGTCTCTGGCCTGCATAGTACCTGGATGGGAGACCGCCTAGTAATACCAGGTGCTGTAGGCTTTTTTTTGTTTGTTTGTTTTTGGGCCAGCTACACATTCTCTAGGCTTGTTGACTGTGGTCCTTGGAGTCAAAGCGCCTTGTGAAAGCCTGCTTTCCGCCTACGGCCATACAAGCCTGAATGCACCCAAACCCATCCGAACTTGGAAGTGACGCAGGCTCTGGGCTGGATAGTACCTGGATGGGAGACCGCCTGGGAATACCAGGTGCCGTAGGCTTTTTTTTTGTTAGTTTGTTTTTGGGCCAGCTACACATTCTATAGGCTTGTTGACTGTGGTCCTTGGAGACAAAATGCCTTGTGAAAGCCTGCCTTCCGCCTACGGCCCTACCAGCCTGAATGCACCCAAACCCATCCGAACTTAGAAGTGAAGCAGGCTCTGGCCTGGATAATACCTGGATGGGAGACCGCCTGGGAATACCAGGTGCCGTAGGCTTTTTTTTTGTTTGTTTGATTTTGGTCCAGCTACACATTCTCTAGGCTTGTTGACTGTGGTCCTTGGAGTCAAAGCGCCTTGTGAAAGCCGACCTTTTGCCTATGGCCATACAAGCCTGAATGCACCCAAACCCATCCGAACTTGAAAGTGAAGCAGGCTCTTCCCTGGATAGTACCTGGTTGGGAGACCGCCTGGGAATACCAGGTGCCGTAGGCTTTTTTTTTGTTTGTTTGTTTTTGGGCCAGCTACACATTCTATAGGCTTGTTGACTGTGGTCCTTGGACTCAAAGCGCCTTGTGAAAGCCTCCTTTTCGCCTACGGCCATACATGTCTGAATGCACCCAAACCCATCCGAACTTGGAAGTGACGCAGGCTCTGTTTTGGATAGTAACTGGATGGGAGACCGCCTGGGAATACCAGGTGCCGTAGGCTTTTTTTTTGTTAGTTTGTTTTTGGGCCAGCTACACATTCTCTAGGCTTGTTGACTGTGGTCCTTGGAGTCAAAGCGCCTTGTGAAAGCCTTCCTTCCGCCTACGGCCATACAAGCCTGAATGCACCCAAACCCATCAGAATTTGGAAGTGAAGCAGGCTCTGGCCTGGATGGGAGACCACCTGGGAATACCAGGTGCCGTACGCTTTTTTTTTTTTGTTTGATTTTGGGCCAGCTACACATTCTCTAGGCTTGTTGACTGTGGTCCTTGGAGTCAAAGCGCCTTGTGAAAACCTGTCTTTCACCTACGGCCATGCAAGCCTGTATGCACCCAAACTCATCCGAACTTGTAAGTGAAGCAGGCTCTGGCCTGGATAGTACCTGGATGGGAGACCGCCTGGGAATACCAGGTGCCGTAGGCTTTTTTTTTGTTTGTTTGTTTTTGGTCCAGCTACACATTCTCTAGGCTTGGAAGTGAAGCAGGCTCTGGTCTGGATAGTACCTGGATGGGAGACCGCCTGGGAATACCAGGTGCCGTAGGCTTTTTATTTGTTTGTTTGTTTTTGGGACAGCTACACATTCTCTAGGCTTGTTGGCTGTGGTCCTTGGAGTCAAAGCGCCTTGTGAAAGCCTCCCTTTAGCCTTCGGCCATACAAGCGTGAATGCACCCAAACCCATCCGAACTTGGAAGTGACGCAGGCTCTGGCCTGGATAGTATCAGGATGGGAGACCGCCTGGGAATACCAGGTGCCGTAGGCATTTTTTTTGTTTGTTTGTTTTTGGGCCAGCTACACATTCTCTAGGCTTGTTGACTGTGGTCCTTGGTGTCAAAGCGCCTTGTGAAAGCCTGCCTTCCATCTACGGCCATACAAGCCTGAATGCACCCAAACCCATCCGAACTTGGAAGTGAAGCAGGCTCTGGCCTGGATAGTAGCTGGATGGGAGACCGCCTAGTAATACCAGGTGCTGTAGGCTTTTTTTTTTTGTTTGTTTGTTTTTGTGCCAGCTACACATTCTCTAGGCTTGTTGACTGTGGTCCTTTGAGTCATAGCGCCTTGTGAAAGCCTCCCTTTCACCTTCGGCCATACAAGCCTGAATGCACCCAAACCCATCCGAACTTGGAAGTGAAGCAGGTTCTGGCCTGGATAGTACCTGGATGGGAGACTGCCTGGGAATACCCGGTGATATAGGCTTTTTTTTTGTTTGTTTGTTTTTGGGCCAGCTACACATTCTCTAGGCTTGTTGACTGTGGTCCTTGGAGTCAAAGCGCCTTGTGAAAGCCTCCCTTCCGCCTATGGCCATACAAGCCTGAATGCACCCAAACCCGTCAGAATTTGGAAGTGAAGCAGGCTCTGGCCTTGATGGTAGACCCCCTGGGAATACCAGGTGCCGTAGACTTTTTTTTGTTTGTTTGTTTGTTTGTTTATGGGCCAGCTACACATTCTCCAGGCTTGTTGACTGTGGTCCTTGGAGTCAAAGCGCCTTTTGAAAACCTGTCTTTCACCTACGGCCATGCAAGCCTGTATGCATCCGAACTTGTAAGTGAAGCAGGCTCTGGCCTGGATAGTACCTGGATGGGAGACCGCCTGGGAATATCAGGTGCTGTAGGCTTTTTTTTTGTTTGTTTGTTTTTGGTCCAGCTACACATTCTCTAGGCTTGGAAGTGAAGCAGGCTCTGGTCTGGATAGTACCTGGATGGGAGACCGCCTGGGAATACCAGGTGCCGTAGGCTTTTTTTTAGTTTGTTTGTTTTTGGGCCAGCTACACATTCTCTAGGCTTGTTGACTGTGGTCCTTGGAGTCTACGTGCCTTGTGAAAGCCTGTCTTGCGCCTACGGCCATACAAGACTGAATGCACCCAAACCCTTCCGAACTTGGAAGTGAAGCAGGCTCTGGCCTGGATAGTACCTGGATGAGAGACTGCCTGAGAATACCAGGTGCCGTAGGCTTTTTTTTTGTTTGTTTGTTTTTGGGACAGCTACACATTCTCTAGGCTTGTTGGCTGTGGTCCTTGGAGTCAAAGCGCCTTGTGAAAGCCTCCCTTTAGCCTTCGGCCATACAAGCGTGAATGCACCCAAACCCATCCGAACTTGGAAGTGACGCAGGCTCTGGCCTGAATAGTACCAGGATGGGAGACCGCCTGGGAATACCAGGTGCCGTAGGCTTTTTTTTGTTTGTTTGTTTTTGGGCCAGCTACACATTCTCTAGGCTTGTTGACTGTGGTCCTTGGAGTCAAAGCGCCTTGTGAAAGCCTGACTTTCGCCTACGGCCATACAAGCCTGAATGAACCCAAACCCATCCGAACTTGAAAGTGAAGCAATCTCAGGCCTGCATAGTACCTGGATGGGAGACCGCCTGGGAATACCAGGTGCCGTAGGCTTTTTTTTGTTTGTTTGTTTTTGGGCCAGCTACACATTCTATAGGCTTGTTGACTGTGGTCCTTGGAGTCAAAGCGCCTTGTGAAAGCCTCCTTTCCGCCTACGGCCATACAAGCTTGAATGCACCCAAACCCATCCGAACTTGGAAGTGACGCAGGCTCTGGGCTGGATAGTACCTGGATGTGAGACCGCCTGGGAATACCAGGTGCCGTAGGCTTTTTTTTTGTTAGTTTGCTTTTGGGCCAGCTACACATTCTCTAGGCTTGTTGACTGTGGTCCTTGGAGACAAAGTGCCTTGTGAAAGCCTGCCTTCCGCCTACGGCCCTACCAGCCTGAATGCACCCAAACCCATCCGAACTTAGAAGTGAAGCAGGCTCTGGCCTGGATAATACCTGGATGGGAGACCGCCTGGGAATACCAGGTGCCGTAGGCTTTTTTTTTGTTTGTTTGATTTTGGTCCAGCTACACATTCTCTAGGCTTGTTGACTGTGGTCCTTGGAGTCAAAGCGCCTTGTGAAAGCCGACCTTTTGCCTATGGCCATACAAGCCTGAATGCACCCAAACCCATCCGAACTTGAAAGTGAAGCAGGCTCTTCCCTGGATAGTACCTGGTTGGGAGACCGCCTGGGAATACCAGGTGCCGTAGGCTTTTTTTTTGTTTGTTTGTTTTTGGGCCAGCTACACATTCTATAGGCTTGTTGACTGTGGTCCTTGGACTCAAAGCGCCTTGTGAAAGCCTCCTTTTCGCCTACGGCCATACATGTGTGAATGCACCCAAACCCATCCGAACTTGGAAGTGACGCAGGCACTGTTTTGGATAGTACCTGGATGGGAGACCGCCTGGGAATACCAGGTGACGTAGGCTTTTTTTTTGTTAGTTTGTTTTTGGGCCAGCTACACATTCTCTAGGCTTGTTGACTGTGGTCCTTGGAGTCAAAGCGCCTTGTGAAAGCCTTCCTTCCGCCTACGGCCATACAAGCCTGAATGCACCCAAACCCATAAGAATTTGGAAGTGAAGCAGGCTCTGGCCTGGATGGGAGACCACCTGGGAATACCAGGTGCCGTACGCTTTTTTTTTTTTGTTTGATTTTGGGCCAGCTACACATTCTCTAGGCTTGTTGACTGTGGTCCTTGGAGTCAAAGCGCCTTGTGAAAACCTGTCTTTCACCTACGGCCATGCAAGCCTTTATGCACCCAAACTCATCCGAACTTGTAAGTGAAGCAGGCTCTGGCCTGGATAGTACCTGGATGGGAGACCGCCTGGTAATACCAGGTGCCGTAGGGTTTTTTTTTGTTTGTTTGTTTTTGGTCCAGCTACACATTCTCTAGGCTTGGAAGTGAAGCAGGCTCTGGTCTGGATATTACCTGGATGGGAGACCGCCTGGGAATACCAGGTGCCGTAGGCTTTTTTTTTGTTTGTTTGTTTTTGGGACAGCTACACATTCTCTAGGCTTGTTGGCTGTGGTCCTTGGAGTCAAAGCGCCTTGTGAAAGCCTCCCTTTAGCCTTCGGCCATACAAGCGTGAATGCACCCAAACCCATCCGAACTTGGAAGTGACGCAGGCTCTGGCCTGGATAGTACCAGGATGGGAGACCGCCTGGGAATACCAGGTGCCGTAGGCATTTTTTTTGTTTGTTTGTTTTTGGGCCAGCTACACATTCTCTAGGCTTGTTGACTGTGGTCCTTGGTGTCAAAGCGCCTTGTGAAAGCCTGCCTTCCACCTACGGCCATACAAGCCTGAATGCACCCAAACCCATCCGAACTTGGAAGTGAAGCAGGCTCTGGCCTGGATAGTAGCTGGATGGGAGACCGCCTAGTAATACCAGGTGCTGTAGGCTTTTTTTTTTTGTTTGTTTGTTTTTGTGCCAGCTACACATTCTCTAGGCTTGTTGACTGTGGTCCTTTGAGTCATAGCGCCTTGTGAAAGCCTCCCTTTCACCTTCGGCCATACAAGCCTGAATGCACCCAAACCCATCCGAACTTGGAAGTGAAGCAGGTTCTGGCCTGGATAGTACCTGGATGGGAGACTGCCTGGGAATACCCGGTGATATAGGCTTTTTTTTTGTTTGTTTGTTTTTGGGCCAGCTACACATTCTCTAGGCTTGTTGACTGTGGTCCTTGGAGTCAAAGCGCCTTGTGAAAGCCTCCCTTCCGCCTATGGCCATACAAGCCTGAATGCACCCAAACCCGTCAGAATTTGGAAGTGAAGCAGGCTCTGGCCTTGATGGTAGACCCCCTGGGAATACCAGGTGCCGTAGGCTTTTTTTTGTTTGTTTGTTTGTTTGTTTATGGGCCAGCTACACATTCTCCAGGCTTGTTGACTGTGGTCCTTGGAGTCAAAGCGCCTTGTGAAAACCTGTCTTTCACCTACGGCCATGCAAGCCTGTATGCACCCAAACTCATCCGAACTTGTAAGTGAAGCAGGCTCTGGCCTGGATAGTACCTGGATGGGAGACCGCCTGGGAAAATCAGGTGCTGTAGGCTTTTTTTTTGTTTGTTTGTTTTTGGTCCAGCTACACTTTCTCTAGGCTTGGAAGTGAAGCAGGCTCTGGTCTGGATAGTACCTGGATGGGAGACCGCCTGGGAATACCAGGTGCCGTAGGCTTTTTTTTAGTTTGTTTGTTTTTGGGCCAGCTACACATTCTCTAGGCTTGTTGACAGTGGTCCTTGGAGTCTAACTGCCTTGTGAAAGCCTGTCTTGCGCCTACGGCCATACAAGACTGAATGCACCCAAACCCTTCCGAACTTGGAAGTGAAGCAGGCTCTGGCCTGGATAGTACCTGGATGAGAGACTGCCTGAGAATACCAGGTGCCGTAGGCATTTTTTTTGTTTGTTTGTTTTTGGGCCAGCTACACATTCTCTAGGCTTGTTGACTGTGGTCCTTGGTGTCAAAGCGCCTTGTGAAAGACTGCCTTCCACCTACGGCCATACAAGCCTGAATGCACCCAAACCCATCCGAACTTGGAAGTGAAGCAGGCTCTGGCCTGGATAGTAGCTGGATGGGAGACCGCCTAGTAATACCAGGTGCTGTAGGCTTTTTTTTTTTGTTTGTTTGTTTTTGGGCCAGCTACACATTCTCTAGGCTTGTTGACTGTGGTCCTTTGAGTCTTAGCGCCTTGTGAAAGCCTCCCTTTCACCTTCGGCCATACAAGCCTGAATGCACCCAAACCCATCCGAACTTGGAAGTGAAGCAGGTTCTGGCCTGGATAGTACCTGGATGGGAGACTGCCTGGGAATACCCGGTGACATAGGCTTTTTTTTTGTTTGTTTGTTTTTGGGCCAGCTACACATTCTCTAGGCTTGTTGACTGTGGTCCTTGGAGTCAAAGCGCCTTGTGAAAGCCTCCCTTCCGCCTATGGCCATACAAGCCTGAATGCACCCGAACCCGTCAGAATTTGGAAGTGAAGAAGGCTCTGGCCTTGATGGTAGACCCCCTGGGAATACCAGGTGCCGTAGGCTTTTTTTTGTTTGTTTGTTTGTTTGTTTATGGTCCAGCTACACATTCTCTAGGCTTGTTGACTGTGGTCCTTGGAGTCAAAGTGCCTTTTGAAAGCCTGTCTTCTGCCTACGGCCATACATGCCTGAATGCTTCCAAACCCCTCTGAACTTGGAAGTGACGCAGGCTCTGTCCTGGATAGTACCTGGATGGGAGACCGCCTGGGAATACAAGGTGCCGTAGGCTTTTTTTTTGTTAGTTTGTTTTTGGGCCAGCTACACATTCTCTAGGCTTGTTGACTGTGGTCCTTGGAGTCAAAGCGCCTTGTGAAAGCCTTCCTTCCGCCTACGGCCATACAAGCCTGAATGCATCCAAACCCATCAGAATTTGGAAGTGAAGCAGGCTCTGGCCTGGATGGGAGACCACCTGGGAATACCAGGTGCCGTACGCTTTTTTTTGTTTGTTTGATTTTGGGCCAGCTACACATTCTCTAGGCTTGTTGACTGTGGTCCTTGGAGTCAAAGCGACTTGTGAAAACCTGTCTTTCACCTACGGCCATGCAAGCCTGTATGCACCCAAACCCATCCGAACTTGTAAGTGAAGCAGGCTCTGGCCTGGATAGTACCTGGATGAGAGACCGCCTGGGAATACCAGGTGCCGTAGGCTTTTTTTTTGTTTGTTTGTTTTTGGTCCAGCTACACATTCTCTAGGCTTGGAAGTGAAGCAGGCTCTGGCCTGGATAGTACCTGAATGGGAGACCGCCTGGGAATACCAGGTGCCGTAGGCTTTTTTTTAGTTTGTTTGTTTTTGGGCCAGCTACACATTCTCTAGGCTTGTTGACTGTGGTCCTTGGAGTCTAAGTGCCTTGTGAAAGCCTGCCTTCCGCCTACGGCCATACAAGCCTGAATGCACCCAAACCCTTCCGAACTTGGAAGTGAAGCAGGCTCTGGCCTGGATAGTACTTGGATGGGAGACCGCCTGGGAATACCAGGTTCCGTAGGCTTTTTTTTTTTTTTTTTGTTTTTGGGCCAGCTACACATTCTCTAGGCTTGTTGACTGTGGTCCTTAGAGTCAAAGCGCCTTGTGAAAGCCTGCCTTCTGCCAATGGCCATACAAGCCTGAATGCACCCAAACCCATCCGAACTTGGAAGTGAAGCAGGCTCTGGCCTGGATAGTACCTGGATGGGAGACTGCCTGAGAATACCAGGTGCCGTAGGCATTTTTTTTTGTTTGTTTGTTTTTGGGCCAGCTACACATTCTCTAGGCTTGTTGGCTGTGGTCCTTGGAGTCAAAGCGCCTTGTGAAAGCCTCCCTTTAGCCTTCGGCCATACAAGCCTGAATGCACCCAAACACATCCGAACTTGGAAGTGAAGCAGGCTCTGGCTTGGATAGTACCTGGATGGGAGACTGCCTGAGAATACCAGGTGCCGTAGGCATTTTTTTTGTTTGTTTGTTTTTGGGCCAGCTACACATTCTCTAGGCTTGTTGACTGTGGCCCTTGGTGTCAAAGCGCCTTGTGAAAGCCTGCCTTCCACCTACGGTCATACAAGCCTGAATGCACCCAAACCCCTCCGAACTTGGAAGTGAAGCAGGCTCTGGCCAGGGTAGTACCTGGATGGGAGACCGCCTAGTAATACCAGGTGCTGTAGGATTTTTTTGTTTGTTTTTGGGCCAGCTACACAATCTCTAGGCTTGTTGACTGTGGTCCTTGGAGTCAAAGCGCCTTGTGAAAGCCTTCTTTCCACCTTTGGCCATACAAGCCTGAATGCACCCAAACCCATCCGAACTTGGAAGTGAAGCAGGTTCTGGCCTGGATAGTACCTGGATGGAAGACTGCCTGGGAATACCCGATGCCATAGGCTTTTTTTTGTTTGTTTGTTTTTGGGCCAGCTACACATTCTCTAGGCTTGTTGACTGTGGTCCTTGGAGTCAAAGCGCCTTGTGAAAGCCTCCCTTCCGCCTACGGCCATACAAGCGTGAATGCACCCAAACCCGACAGAATTTGGAAGTGAAGCAGGCTCTGGCCTTGATGGGAGACCGCCTGGGAATACCAGGTGCCGTAGGCTTTTTTTTGTTTGTTTGTTTGTTTGTTTTTGGGCCAGCTACACATTCTCTAGGCTTGTTGACTGTGGTCCTTGGAGTCAAAGCGTCTTGTGAAAGCCTGTCTTTCGCCTACTGCCGTACAAGCCTGAATGCACCCAAACCCATCCGACCTTGGAAGTGAAGCAGGCTCTGTCCTGAATAGTGCCTAGATGGGAGACTGCCTGGGAATACCAGGTGCCGTAGGCTTTTTTTTGTTAGTTTGTTTTTGGGCCAGCTACACATTTTCTAGGCTTGTTGACTGTGGTCCTTGGAGTCAAAGCGCCTTGTGAAAGCCTACATTTTGCCTTTGGCCATACAAGCCTGAATGCACCCAAACCCATCCGAACTTGAAAGTGAAGCAGGCTCTTCCCTGGATAGTACCTGGTTGGGAGACCGCCTGGGAATACCAGGTGCCGTAGGCTTTTTTTTTGTTTGTTTGTTTTTGGGCCAGCTACACATTCTCTAGGCTTGTTGACTGTGGTCCTTGGAGTCAAAGCGCCTTGTGAAAACCTCTCTTTCACCTACGGCCATGCAAGCCTGTATGCACCCAAACTCATCCGAACTTGTAAGTGAAGCAGGCTCTGGCCTGGATAGTACCTGGATGGGAGACCGCCTGGGAATACCAGGTGCCGTAGGCTTTTTTTTCGTTTGTTTGTTTTTGGTCCAGCTACACATTCTCTAGGCTTGGAAGTGAAGCAGGCTCTGGCCTGGATAGTACCTGGATGGGAGACCGCCTGGGAATACCAGGTGCTGTAGGCTTTTTTTTAGTTTGTTTGTTTTTGGGCCAGCTACACATTCTCTAGGCTTGTTGACTGTGGTCCTTGGAGTCTAAGTGCCTTGTGAAAACCTACCTTCCGCCTGCGGCCATACAAGCCTGAATGCACCCAAACCCTTCCGAACTTGGAAGTGAAGCAGGCTCTGGCCTGGATAGTACCTGGATGGAAGACTGCCTGAGAATACCAGGTGCCGTAGGCATTTTTTTTTGTTTGTTTGTTTTTGGGCCAGCTACGCATTCTCTAGGCTTGTTGGCTCTGGTCCTTGGAGTCAAAGCGCCTTGTGAAAGCCTCCCTTCTGCCTACGGCCATACAAGACTGAATTCACTCAAACCCGACAGAATTTGGAAGTGAAGCAGGCTCTGGACTTGATGGGAGACCGCCTGGGAATACCAGGTGCCATAGGCTTTTTTTTGTTTGTTTGTTTGTTTGTTTTTGGGCCAGCTACACATTCTCTAGGCTTGTTGACTGTGGTCCTTGGAGTCAAAGCGTCTTGTGAAAGCCTGTCTTTCGCCTACTGCCGTACAAGCCTGAATGCACCCAAACCCATCCGACCTTGGAAGTGAAGCAGGCTCTGTCCTGAATATTACCTAGATGGGAGACTTCCTGGGAATACCAGGTGCCGTAGGCTTTTTTTTGTTAGTTTGTTTTTGGGCCAGCTACACATTTTCTAGGCTTGTTGACTGTGGTCCTTGGAGTCAAAGCGCCTTGTGAAAGCCTACATTTTGCCTTTGGCCATACAAGCCTGAATGCACCCAAACCCATCCGACCTTGGAAGTGAAGCAGGCTCTGTCCTGAATAGTACCTAGATGGGAGACTGCCTGGGAATACCAGGTGCCGTAGGCTTTTTTTTGTTAGTTTGTTTTTGGGCCAGCTACACATTCTCTAGGCTTGTTGACTGTGGTCCTTGGAGTCAAAGCGACTTGTGAAAACCTGTCTTTCACCTACGGCCATGCAAGCCTGTATGCACCCAAACCCATCCGAACTTGTAAGTGAAGAAGGCTCTGGCCTGGATAGTACCTGGATGGGAGACCGCCTGGGAATACCAGGTGCCGTAGGCTTTTTTTTTTGTTTGTTTGTTTTTGGTCCAGCTACACATTCTCTAGGCTTGGAAGTGAAGCAGGCTCTAGCCTGGATAGTACCTGGATGGGAGACCGCCTGGGAATACCAGGTGCCGTAGGCTTTTTTTTAGTTTGTTTGTTTTTGGGCCAGCTACACATTCTCTAGGCTTGTTGACTGTGGTCCTTGGAGTCTAAGTGCCTTGTGAAAGCCTGCCTTCCGCCTACGGCCATACAAGCCTGAATGCACCCAAACCCTTCCGAACTTGGAAGTGAAGCAGGCTCTGGCCTGGATAGTACTTGGATGGGAGACCACCTGGGAATACCAGGTTCCGTAGGCTTTTGTTTTTTTTTTTTTGTTTTTGGGCCAGCTACACATTCTCTAGGCTTGTTGACTGTGGTCCTTAGAGTCAAAGCGCCTTGTGAAAGCCTGCCTTCTGCCAATGGCCATACAAGACTGAATGCACACAAACCCATCCGAACTTGGAAGTGAAGCAGGCTCTGGCCTGGATAGTACCTGGATGGGAGACTGCCTGAGAATACCAGGTGCCGTAGGCATTTTTTTTTGTTTGTTTGTTTTTGGGCCAGCTACACATTCTCTAGGCTTGTTGGCTGTGGTCCTTGGAGTCAAAGCGCCTTGTGAAAGCCTCCCTTTAGCCTTCGGCCATACAAGCCTGAATGCACCCAAACCCATCCGAACATGGAAGTGAAGCAGGCTCTGGCTTGGATAGTACCTGGATGGGAGACTGCCTGAGAATACCAGGTGCCGTAGGCATTTTTTTTGTTTGTTTGTGTTTGGGCCAGCTACACATTCTCTAGGCTTTTTGACTGTGGCCCTTGGTGTCAAAGCGCCTTGTGAAAGCCTGCCTTCCACCTACGGTCATACAAGCCTGAATGCACCCAAACCCCTCCGAACTTGGAAGTGAAGCAGGCTCTGGCCAGGGTAGTACCTGAATGGGAGACCGCCTAGTAATACCAGGTGCTGCAGGATTTTTTTGTTTGTTTTTGGGCCAGCTACACATTCTCTAGGCTTGTTGACTGTGGTCGTTGGAGTCAAAGCGCCTTGTGAAAGCCTTCTTTCCACCTTCGGCCATACAAGCCTGAATGCACCCAAACCCATCCGAACTTGGAAGTGAAGCAGGTTCTGGCCTGGATAGTACCTGGATGGAAGACTGCCTGGGAATACCCGATGCCATAGGCTTTTTTTTGTTTGTTTGTTTTTGGGCCAGCTACACATTCTCTAGGCTTGTTGACTGTGGTCCTTGGAGTCAAAGCGCCTTGTGAAAGCCTCCCTTCCGCCTACGGCCATACAAGCCTGAATGCACCCAAACCCGACAGAATTTGGAAGTGAAGCAGGCTCTGGCCTTGATGGGAGACCGCCTGGGAATACCAGGTGCCGTAGCCTTTTTTTTGTTTGTTTGTTTGTTTGTTTTTGGGCCAGCTACACATTCTCTAGGCTTGTTGACTGTGGTCCTTGGAGTCAAAGCGTCTTGTGAAAGCCTGTCTTTCGCCTACTGCCGTACAAGCCTGAATGCACCCAAACCCATCCGACCTTGGAAGTGAAGCAGGCTCTGTCCTGAATAGTACCTAGATGGGAGACTGCCTGGGAATACCAGGTGCCGTAGGCTTTTTTTTGTTAGTTTGTTTTTGTGCCAGCTACACATTTTCTAGGCTTGTTGACTGTGGTCCTTGGAGTCAAAGCGCCTTGTGAAAGCCTACATTTTGCCTTTGGCCATACAAGCCTGAATGCACCCAAATCCATCCTAACTTGGAAGTGAAGCAGGCTCTGGCCTGGATAATACCTGGATGGGAGACCGCCTGGGAATACCAGGTGCCATAGTCTTTTGTTTTTTTTTTGCTTTGTTTTTGGGCCAGCTGCCCATTCTCTAGGCTTGTTGAATGTGGTCCTTGGAGTCAAAACGCCGTGTGAAAGCCTGCCTTCTGCCTACGGCCATACAAGTCTGAGTGCATCCAAACCCATCCGAACTTGGAAGTGAAGCAGGCTCTTGCCTGGATAATACCTGGATGGGAGACCGCCTGGGAATACCAGGTGCCGTAGTCTTTTTTTTTTTTTTTGCTTTGTTTTTGGGCCAGCTACCCATTCTCTAGGCTTGTTGAATGTGGTCCTTGGAGTCAAAGTGCCTTCTGAAAGCGTGCCTTCAGCATATGGCCATACAAGCCTGAATGCAATCAAACCCATCCGAACTTGGAAGAAAAGCAGTCTCTGGCCTGGATAGTACCTGGATGGGAGACTGCCTGGGAATGCCAGGTGCCATAAGCTTTTTTTTTTTTTGCTTTGTTTTTGAGCCAGCTACCCATTCTCTAGGCTTGTTGAATGTGGTCCTTGGAGTCAAAGCGCCTTGTGAAAGCCTGCCTTCTGCCTATGGCCATACAACCCTGAATGCACCCAAACCCATCTGAACTTCAAAGTGAAGCATGCTGTGTCCTGGATAGTTCTTGGATGGGAGACTGCTTGTGAATACCAGGTGCCGTAGGCTTTTTTTTTTGTTTGTTTGTTTTTGGGCCAGCTACAGATTCTCTAGGCTTGGTGACTGTGGTCCTTAGAGTCAAAGCGCCTTGTGAAAGCCTGCATTCCGCCTACGGCCATACAAGCCTGAATGCACCCAAACCAATCCAAACTTGGAAGTGAAGCAGGCTCTGGCCTGGATAGTACTTGGATGGGAGACCGCCTGGGAATACCAGGTGCCGTAGGCTTTTTTTTTTTTTTTGTTTTGTTTTTGGGCCAGCTACACATTCTCTAGGCTTGTTGACTGTGGTCCTTCGAGACAAAGAGCCTTGTGAAAGCCTGCCTTCCGCCTACGGCCATACAAGCCTAAATGCACCTAAACCCATCCGAACTTGAAAGTGAAGCAGTCTCTGGCCTGGATAATACCTGGATGGGAGACCGCCTGGGAATACCAGGTGCCGTAGGCTTTTTTTTTGTTTGTTTGTTTTTGGGCCAACTACACATTATCTAGGCTTCTTGACTGTGGTCCTTGGAGTCAAAGCGCCTTGTGAAAGCCTGCATTCCGCCTAAGGCCATACATGCCTGAATGCACCCAAAACCATCCGAACTTGGAAGTGAAGCAGGCTCTGGCCTGGAGAGTACCTGGATGGGAGACTGCCTGGGAATACCAGGTGCCATTGGTTTTTTTTTGTTTGTTTGTTATTGGGCCAGCTACACATTCTCTAGGCTTGTTGACTGTGGTCCTTGGAGACAAAGCGCCTTGTGAAAGCCTGCTTTTCGCCTACGGCCATACAAGCCTGAATGCACCCAAACCCAACCGAACTTGAAAGTTAAGCAGGCTCTGGCCTGGATAGTACCTGGATGGGAAACCGCCTGGGAATACCAGGTGCCGTAGGCTTTTTTTTTGTTTGTTTGTTTTTGGGCCAGCTACACATTCTCTAGGCTTGTTGACTGTGGTCCTTGGAGTCAAAGCGCCTTGTGAAAGCCTCCTTTCCGCCTACGGCCATACAAGCCTGAATACACCCAAACCCAACCGAACTTGAAAGTGAAGCAGGCTCTGGCCTGGATAGTATTTGGATGGGAGACCGCCTGGGAATACCAGGTGCCGTAGGCTTTTTTTTGTTTTGTTTTTGGGCCAGCTACACATTCTCTAGGCTTGTTGACTGTGGTCCTTGGAGACAAAGCGCCTTGTGAAAGCCTGCCTTCAGCATACGGCCCTACCAGCCTGAATGCACCCAAACCCATCCGAACTTGAAAGTGAAGCAGGCTCTGGCCTGGATAGTACCTGGATGGGAAACCGCCTGAGAATACCAGGTGCCGTAGGCTTTTTTTTTGTTTGTTTTTTGTCCAGCTACACATTGTCTAGGCTTGGAAGTGAAGCAGGCTCTGGCCTGGATAGTACCTCGATGGGAGACCGCCTGGGAATACCAGGTGCCGTAGGCTTTTTTTTGTTTGTTTGTTCTTGGGCCAGCTACACATTCTCTAGGCTTGTTGACTGTGATCCTTGGAGTCAAAGCGCCTTGTGAAAGACACCTTTACGCCTACAGCCATACAAGCCTGAATGCACCCAAACTTGGAAGTGAAGCATACTCTGGCCTGGATAGTACCTGGATGGGAGACCGCCTGGGAATACCATGTGCCGTAGGCTTTTTTTTTGTTTGTTTGTTTGTTTTTGGGCCAGCTACACATTCTCTAGGCTTGTTGACTGTGGTCCTTGGAGACAAAGCGCCTTGTGAAAGCCTGCTTTTCGCCTACGGCCATACAAGCCTGAATGCACCCAAACCCAACCGAACGTGAGAGTGAAGCAGGTTCTGGCCTGGATAGTACCTGGATGGGAAACCGCCTGGGAATACCAGGTGCCGTAGGCTTTTTTTTTGTTTGTTTGTTTTTGGGCCAGCTACACATTCTCTAGGCTTGTTGACTGTGGTCCTTGGAGTCAAAGCGCCTTGTGAAAGCCTGCGTTCCACCTACGGCCATACATGCCTGAATGCACCCAAAACCATCCAATCTTGGAAGTGAAGTAGGCTCTGGCCTGGATAATACCTGGATGGGAGACCGCCTGGGAATGCCAGGTGCCATAAGCTTTTTTTTTTTTTGCTTTGTTTTTGGGCCAGCTACCCATTCTTTAGGCTTGTTGAATGTGGTCCTTGGAGTCAAAGCGCCTTGTGAAAACCAGCCTTCTGCCTACGGCCATACAAGCCTGAATGCACCCCAGCCCATCCGAACTTCGAAGTGAAGCAGGCTCTGGCCTGGATAGTACTTGGATGGGACACTGCTTGTGAATACCAGGTGCCGTAGGCTTTTTTTTGTTTGTTTGTTTTTGGGCCAACTACACATTCTCTAGGCTTTTTGACTGTGGTCCTTGGAGTCAAAGCGCCTTGTGAAAGCCTGCGTTCCACCTACGGCCATACATGCCTGAATGCACCCAAAACCATCCAATCTTGGAAGTGAAGTAGGCTCTGGCCTGGATAGTACCTGGATGGGAGACCGCCTGGGAATACTAGGTGCCATTGGTTTTTTTTTGTTTGTTTGTTTTTGGGCCAGCTACACATTCTCTAGGCTTGTTGACTGTGGTCCTTGGAGTCAAAGCTACTTGTGAAAGCCACCTTTCCGCCTACGGCCATACAAGCCTGAATGCACCCAAACCCATCCAAACTTTGAAATGAAGCATACTCTTGCCTGGATAGTACCTGGATGGGAGACCGCCTGGGAATACCAGGTGCCGTAGGCTTTTTTTTGTTTTTGGGCCAGCTACAAATTCTCTAGGCTTGTTGACTGTGGTCCTTGGAGACAAAGCGCCTTGTGAAAGCCTGCCTTTCGCCTACGGCCATACAAGCCTGAATGCACCCAAACCCATCCGAACTTGAACGTGAAGCAAGCTCTGGTCTGGATAGTACCTGGATTGGAGACTGCCTGGGAATACCAGGTGCTGTAGGCTTTTTTTTTGTTTGTTTGTTTTTGGGCCAGCTACACATTCTATAGGCTTGTTGACTGTGGTCCTTGGAGTCAAAGCGCCTTGTGAAAGCCTGCCTTCCGCCTACAGCCATACAAGCCTGAATGCACCCAAACCCATCCGAACTTGGAAGTGAAGCAGGCTCTGGCCTGGATAGTACCTGATTGAGAGACCACCTGGGAATACCAGGTGCCGTAGGCTTTTTTTTTTGTTTGTTTGTTTTTGGGCCAGCTACACATTCTCTAGGCTTGTTGACTGTGGTCCTTGGAGTCAAATCGCCTTGTGAAAGCCTGCTTTCTGCCTACGGCCATACAAGCCTAAATGCACCCAAACCCATCCGAGCTTGGAAGTGAAGTAGGCTCTGTCCTGGATAGTACCTGGATGGGAGACCGCCTGGGAATACCAGGTGCCGTAGGCTTTTTTTTTTTGTTTGTTTGTTTTTGGGCCAGCTACACATTCTCTAGGCTTGTTGACTGTGGTCTTTGGAGACAAAGTGCCTTGTGAAAGCCTGCCTTCCGCCTTCAGCCCTACCAGCCTGAATGCACCCAAACCCATCCGAACTTGGAAGAGAAGCAGGCTCTGGCCTGGATAATACCTGGATGGGAGACCGCCTGGGAATACCAGGTGCCGTAGGCTTTTATTTTGTTTGTTTGTTTTTGGGCCAGCTACACATTCTCTAGGCTTGTTGACTGTGGTCCTTAGAGTCAAAGCGCCTTGTGAAAGCTTTCATTCCGCCTACGGCCATACATGCCTGAATGCACCCAAAACCATCCGAACTTGGAAGTGAAGCAGGCTCTGGCCTGGATAGTACCTGGATGGGAGACCGCCTGGGAAAACCAGGTGCTATTGGCTTTTTTTTTGTTTGTTTGTTTTTGGGCCAGCTACACATTCTCTAGGCTTGTTGACTGTGGTACTTAGAGTCAAAGCGCCTTGTGAATGCCTGCATTCTGCCTACGGCCGTACAAGTCTGAATGTACCCAAACCCATCCAAACTTGGAAGTGAAGCAGGCTCTGGCCTGTATAGTACCTAGATGGGAGACCTCCTGGGAATACCAGGTGCCTTAGGCTTTTTTTTTGTTTGTTTGTTTTTGGGCCAGCTACACATTCTCTAGGCTTGTTGACTGTGGTCCTTGGAGTCAAAGCGCCTTGTCAAAGCCTGCTTTCCGCCTACGGCCATACAAGCCTGAATGCACCCAAACCCATCCGAATTTGGAAGTGAAGCAGGTTCTGGCCTTGATAGTACCTCGATGGGAGACCGCCTGGGAATACCAGGTGCCGTAGGCTTTTTTTTTTTTGTTTGTTTTGGGCCAGCTACACATTCTCTAGTCTTGTTGACTGTGGTCCTTGGAGTCAAAGCGCCTTGTGAAAGCCTGCCTTCCGCCTACAGCCATACAAGCCTGAATGCACCCAAACCCTTCCGAACTTGGAAGTGAAGCAGGCTCTGGCCTGGATAGTACCTAGATGGGAGACCTCCTGGGAATACCAGGTGCCTTAGGCTTTTTTTTTGTTTGTTTGTTTTTGGGCCAGCTACACATTCTCTAGGCTTGTTGACTGTGGTCCTTGGAGTCAAAGCGCCTTGTGAAAGCCTGCTTTCCGCCTACGGCCATACAAGCCGGAATGCACCCAAACCCATCCGAACTTGGAAGTGAAGCAGGCTCTGGCCTGGATAGCACCTGGATGGGAGACTGCCTGGGAATACCAGGTGCCGTAGGCTTTTTTTTTGTTTGTTTGTTTTTGGGCCAGCTACACATTCTCTAGTCTTGTTGACTGTGGTCCTTGGAGTCAAAGCTCCTTGTGAAAGCCCTCCTTCCGCCTACAGCCATACAAGCCTAAATGCACCCAAACCCATCCGGACTTGGAAGTGAAGCAGGCTCTGGCCTGGAGAGTACCTGGTTGGGAGACCACCTGTTAATACCAGGTGCCGTAGGCATTTTTTTTGTTTGTTTGTTTTTGGGCCAGCTACACATTCTCTAGGCTTGTTGACTCTGGTCCTTGGAGTCAAAGTGCCTTCTGAAAGCCTGCCTTCCCCCTATGGCCATACAAGTCTGAATGCACTCAAACCCATCCGAACTTGTAAGTGAAGCAGGCTCTGTCCTGGATATTACCTGGATGGGAGACCGCCTGGGAATACCAGGTGCCGTAGGCTTTTTTTTTTGTTTGTTTGTTTTTGGGCAAGCTACACATTGTCTAGGCTTGGAAGTGAAGCAGGCTCTGGCCTGGATAGTACCTGGATGGGAGACCACCTGGGAATACCAGGTGCCGTAGGCTTTTTTTTTGTTTGTTTGTTTTTGGGCCAGCTACACATTCTCTAGGCTTGTTGACTCTGGTCCTTGGAGTCTAAGTGCCTTGTGAAAGCCTGCCTTCCGCCTACGGCCATACAAGCCTGAATGCACCCATACCCATCCGAACTTGGAAGTGAAGCAGGCTCTGGCCTGGATAGTGCCTGGGTGGGAGACCGCCTGGGAATACCAGGTGTCGTAGACTTTTTTTTTGTTTGTTTGTTTTTGGGCCAGCTACACATTCTCTAGGCTTGTTGACTGTGGTCCTTTGAGTCAAAGCGCCTTGTGAAAAACTCCCTTTCGCCTTCGGCCATACAAGCCTGAATGCACCCAAACCCATCCGAACTTAGAAGTGAAGCAGGTTCTGGCCTGGATAGTACCTGGATGGGAGACTGCCTGGGAATACCAGGTGCCGTAGGCTTTTTTTTGTTTGTTTGTTTGTTTGTTTTTGGGCCAGCTACACATTCTCTAGGCTTGTTGACTGTGGTCATTGGAGTCAAAGCGCCTTGTGAAAGCCTGTCTTCCGCCTACTGCCGTACAAGCCTGAATGCACCCAAACCTATCCGAACTTGGAAGTGAAGCAGGCTCTGTCCTGGATAGTACCTAGATGGGAGACTGCCTGGGAATACCAGGTGCTGTAGGCTTTTTTTTGTTTGTTTGTTTTTGGGCCAGCTACACATTTTCTAGGCTTGTTGACTGTGGTCCTTGGAGTCAAAGCGCCTTGTGATAGCCTACCTTTTGCCTATGGCCATACAAGCCTGAATGCACCCTAACCTATCCGAACTTGGAAGTGAAACAGGCTCTGGCCTGGAAAATACCTGGATGGGAGACCGCCTGGGAATACCAGGTGCCGTAGGCTTTTTTTTTTTTTTGCTTTTTTTTTTGGGCCAGCTACACATTCTCTAGGCTTGTTGAATGTGGTCCTTGGAGTCAAAGCGCCTTGTGAAAGCCTGCCTTCTGCCTACGGCCATACAAGCCTGAATGCACCCAAACCCATCCGAACTTGGAAGTGAAGCAGGCTCTGGCCTGGATAATACCTGGATGGGAGACTGCCTGGGAATACCAGGTGCCGTAGTCTTTTTTTTTTTTTTTGCTTTGTTTTTGGGCCAGCTACCCATTCTCTAGGCTTGTTGAATGTGGTCCTTGGAGTCAAAGCGCCTTGTGAAAGCGTGCCTTCAGCATACGGCCATACAAGCCTGAATGCACTCAAACCCATCCGAACTTGGAAGAAAAGCAGTCTTATGGCCTGGATAGTACCTGGATGGTACCTGGATGGGAGACCGCCTGGGAATGCCAGGTGCCATAAGCTTTTTTTTTTTTGCTTTGTTTTTGGGCCAGCTACCCATTCTCTAGGCTTGTTGAATGTGGTCCTTGGAGTCAAAGCGCCTTGTGAAAGCCTGCCTTCTGCCTACGGCCATACAAGCCTGAATGCACCCAAACTCATCTGAACTTCGAAGTGAAGCAGGCTCTGGCCTGGATAGTACTTGGATGGGACACTGCTTGTGAATACCAGGTGCCGTAGGCTTTTTTTTTGTTTCTTTGTTTTTGGGCCAGCTACACATTTTCTAGGCTTGGTGACTGTGGTCCTTGGAGTCAAAGCGCCTTGTGAAAGCCTGTCTTGCGCCTACGGCCATACAAGCCTGAATGCACCCAAACCCCTCCGAACTTGGAAGTGAAGCAGGCTCTGGCCTGGATAGTACTTGGATGGGAGACCGCCTGGGAATACCAGGGGCCGTAGGCTTGTTTTTTGTTTGTTTCTTTTTGGGCCAAGTACACATTCTCTAGGCTTGTTGACTGTGGTCCTTGGAGTCAAAGTGCCTTCTGAAAGCCTGCATTCCACCTACGGCCATACATGCCTGAATGCACCCAAAACCATCCGAACTTGGAAGTGAAGTAGGCTCTGGCCTGGATAGTACCTGGATGGGAGACCACTTGGGAATACCAGGAGCCATTGGTTTTTTTTTGTTTTTTTTTTTTTGGGCCAGCTACACATTCTCTAGGCTTGTTGACTGTGGTCCTTGGAGTCAAAGCGGCTTGTGAAAGCCACCTTTCCGCCTACGGCCATGCAATTCTGAATGCACCCAAACCCATCCAAACTTGGAAGTGAAGCATACTCTTGCCTTGATAGTACCTGGATGGGAGACCGCCTGGGAATACCAGGTGCCGTAGGCTTTTTTTTGTTTGTTTGTTTTTGGGCCAACTACACATTCTCTAGGCTTGTTGACTGTGGTTCTTGGAGACAAAGCGCCTTGTGAAAGCCTTCCTTTCGCCTACGGCCATACAAGCCTGAATGCACCCAAACCCATCCGAACTTGAAAGTGAAGCAGGCTCAGGCCTGGATAGTACCTGGATGGGAGACCGCCTGGAAATACCAGGTGCCGTAGGCTTTTTTTTTGTTTGTTTGTTTTTGGGCCAGCTACACATTTTATAGGCTTGTTGACTGTGGTCCTTGGAGTCAAAGCGCCTTGTGAAAGCCTGCCTTCCGCCTACAGCCATACAAGCCTGAATGCACCCAAACCCATCCGAACTTGAAAGTGAAGCAGGCTCTGGCATGGATAGTACCTGGTTGGGAGACCGCCTGGGAATACCAGGTGCCGTAGGCTTTTTTTTTGTTTGTTTGTTTTTGGGCCAGCTACACATTCTCTAGGCTTGTTGACTGTGGTCCTTGGAGTCAAATCGCCTTGTGAAAGCCTGCTTTCTGCCTACGGCCATACAAGCCTAAATGCACCCAAACCCATCCGAACTTGGAAGTGAAGCAGGCTCTGTCCTGGATAGTACCTGGATGGGAGACCGCCTGGGAATACCAGGTGCCGTAGGCTTTTTTTTTTTGTTTGTTTGTTTTTGGGCCAGCTACACATTCTCTAGGCTTGTTGAATGTGGTCTTTGGAGACAAAGTGCCTTGTGAAAGCCTGCCTTCCGCCTACAGCCCTACCAGCCTGAATGCACCCAAATCCATCCGAACTTGGAAGTGAAGCAGGCTCTGGCCTGGATAATACCTGGATGGGACACCGCCTGGGAATACCAGGTGCTGTTGGCTTTTTTTTGTTTGTTTGTTTTTGGGCCAGCTACACATTCTCTAGGCTTGTTGACTGTGGTCCTTGGAGTCAAAGCGCCTTGTGAAAGCCTTCCTTCTGCTTACGGCCATACAATCCTGAATGCACCCGAATCCATCCGAACTTGCAAGTGAAGCAGGCTCTGGCCTGGATAGTACCTGGATGGGAGACCGCCTGGGAATACCAGGTGCCGTAGGCTTTTTTTTTTGTTTGTTTGTTTTTGGGCCAGCTACACATTCTCTAGGCTTGTTGACTGTGGTCCTTGGAGTCAAAGTGCCTTCTGAAAGCCTGCCTTCTGCCTACGGCCATACAAGCCTGAATGCACCCAAACCCATTCGAACGTGGAAGTGAAGCAGGCTCTGTCCTGGATAGTACCTGGATGGGAGACCGCCTGGGAATACTAGGTGCCGTAGGCTTTTTTTTTTGTTTGTTTGTTTTTGGGCCAGCTACACATTCTCTAGGCTTGTTGACTCTGGTCCTTGGAGTCAAACTGTCTTCTGAAAGCCTCCCTTCCCCCTACGGCCATACAAGTCTGAATGCACCCAAACCCATCCGAACTTGCAAGTGAAGCAGGCTCTGGTCTGGATAGTACCTGGATGGGAGACCGCCTGGGAATACCAGGTGCCGTGGCTTTTTTATTTGTTTGTTTGTTTTTGGGCCAGCAACACATTCTCTAGGCTTGTTGACTGTGGTCCTTGGAGTCAAAGCGCCTTGTGAAAGCCTGCCTTCCGCCTACTGCCGTACAAGTCTGAAGGCACCCAAACCCATCCGAACTTGTAAGTGAAGCAGGCTCTGTCCTGGATAGTACCTGGATGGGATACCGCCTGGGAAAACCAGGTGCCGTAGGCTTTTTTTTTGTTTGTTTATATTTGTGCCAGCTACACATTCTCTAGGCTTGTTGACTGTGGTCCTTGGAGTCAAAGCGCCTTGTGAAAGCCTGCCTTCCGCCTACGGCCATACAAGCCTGAATGCACCCAAACCCATCCGACCTTGGAAGTGAAGCAGGCTCTGTCCTGGATAGTGCCTGGGAATACCAGGTGCCGTAGGTTTTTTTTTGTTTGTTTGTTTTTGGGCCAGCTACACATTCTCTAGGCTTGTTGACTGTGGTACTTGGAGTCAAAGCGCCTTGTGAAAGCCTGCCTTCTGCCTACGGCCATACAAGCCTAAATGCACCCAAACCCATCCGAACTTGGAAGTGAAGCAGGCTCTGGCTTGTATAGTAGCTGCATGGGAGACGGCCTGGGAATATCAAGTCCCGTAGGCTTTTTTTTTGTTTGTTTGTTTTTGGGCCAGCTACACATTCAATAGGCTTGTTGACTGTGGTCCTTGGAGTCAAAGTGCCTTGTGAAAGCCTGCCTTCCGCCTACGGCCATACAAGCCTGAATGCACCCAAACCCATCCGAACTTGGATAGTACCTGGATGGGAGACCGCCTGGGAATACCAGGTGCCGTAGGCTTTTTTTTTGTTTGTTTGTTTTTGGGCCAGCTACACATTCTCTAGGCTTGTTGACTGTGGTCCTTGGAGTCAAATCGCCTTGTGAAAGCCTGCCTTTCGCCTACAGCCATACAAGCCTGAATGCACCCAAACCCATCCGAACTTGGAAGTGAAGCAGGCTCTGACCTGGATAGTACCGGGATGGGAGACCACCTGGGAATACTAGGTGCCGTAGGCTTTTTTTTTGTTTGTTTGGTTTTGGGCCAGCTACACATTCTCTAGGCTTGTTGACTGTGGTCCTTGGAGTCAAAGCGCCTTGTGAAAGCCTGCCTTCCGCCTACTGCCGTACAAGCCTGAATGCACCCAAACCCATCCGAACTTGGAAGTGAAGCAGGCTTTGGCCTGGATAGTACCTGTATGGGAGACTGTTTGGGAATAGCAGGTGCCGTAGGCTTTTTTTTTGTTTGTTTGTTTTTGGGCCAGCTACACATTCTCTAGGCTTGTTGACTGTGGTCCTTGGAGTCAAAGCGCCTTGTGAAAACCTGCATCCGCCAACGGCCATACAAGCCTAAATGCACCCAAAGCCATCTGAACTTGGAAGTAAAGCAGGTTCTGGCCTGGATAGTACCTGGATGGGAGACTGCCTGGGCATGCCAGGTGCCGTAGGTTTTTTTTTATTTGTTTGTTTTTGGGCCAGCTACACATTCTTTAGGCTTGTTAACTGTGGTCCTTGGAGTCAAAGCTCCTTGTGAAAGCCTGCCTTCCGCCTACAGCCATACAAGCCTGAATGCACCCAAACCCATCCGAACTTGGAAGTGAAGCAGGCTCTGGCCTGGATAGTACCTGGATGGGAGATCGCCTGGGAATACCAGGTGCCGTAGGCTTTTTTTTTGTTTTTGGGCCAGCTACACATTCTCTAGGCTTGTTGACTGTGGTCCTTAGAGTCAAAGCGCCTTGTGAAAGCCTGCCTTCCTCCTACAACCATACAAGCCTGAATGCACCCAAACCCCTCCGAACTTGGTAGTGAAGCAGGTTCTGGCCTGGATAGTACCTGGATGGGAGACCGCCTGGGAATACCAAGTGCCGTTGGCTTTTTTTTTGTTTGTTTGTTTTTGGGCCAGCTACACATTCTCTAGGCTTGTTGACTGTGGTCCTTGGAGTCAAAGTGCCTTGTGAAAGCCTGCCTTTCGCCTACGACCATACAAGCCTGAATGCACCCAAACCCATCCGAACTTGGAAATGAAGCAGGCTCTGGCCTGGACAGTACCTGGATGGGAGACTGTCTGTGAATACCAGGTGCCGTAGGCTTTTTTTTTGTTTGTTTGTTTTTGGGCCAGCTACACATTCTCTAGGCTTGTTGACTGTGGTCCTTCGAGTCAAAGCGCCTTGTGAAAGCCTGCGTTCCGCCTACGGACATACAATCCTGAATGCACCCAAAGCCATCTGAACTTGGAAGTGAAGCAGGCTCTGGCCTGGATAGTACCTGGATGGGAGACCGCCTGGGAATGCAAGGTGCCGTAGGTTTTTTTTGTTTGTTTGTTCTTGGGCCAGCTACACATTTTCTAGGCTTGTTAACTGTGGTCCTTGGAGTCAAAGCGCCTTGTGAAAGCCTGCCTTCCACCTACGGCCATACAAGCCTGAATGCACCCAAACCCATCCGAACTTGGAAATGAAGCAGGCTCTGGTCTGGATAGTAACTGGATGGTAGACCGCCTGGGAATTCCAGGTGCCGTAGGCTTTTTTTTTGTTTGTTTGTTTTTGGGCCAGCTACACATTCTCTATGCTATTTAACTGTGGTCCTTGGAGTCAAAGCGCCTTTTGAAAGCCTGCCTTTCGCCTACGGCCATACAAGCCTGAATGCACCCAAACCCATCCGAACTTGGAAGTGACGCAGGCTCTGCCCTGGATAGTACCTGGATGGGAGACCGCCTGGGAATAACAGGTGCCGTAGGCTTTTTTTTTATTTGTTTGTTTTTGGGCCAGCTACACATTCTTTAGGCTTGTTGACTGTGGTCCTTGGAGTCAAAGCGCCTTATGAAAGCCTGCCTTCCGCTTACGGTCATACAAGCCTGAATGCACCCAAACCCATCCGAACTTGGAAGTGAAGCAGGCTCTGGTCTGGATAGTACCTGGATGGGAGACCGCCTGGGAATACCAGATGCCGTAGGGTTTTTTTTTGTTTATTTGTTTTTGGGCCAGCTACACATTCTCTAGGCTTGTTGAATGTGGTCCTTGGAGTCAAAGCGCCTTGTGAAAGCCTGCCTTCCGCCTACAGCCATACTAGCCTGAATGCACTCAAACCCATCCGATCTTGGAAGTGAAGCAGGCTCTGGCCTGGATAGTACCTGGATGGGAGACTGCCTGGGAATACCAGGTGCTGTTCGCTTTTTTTTGTTTGTTTGTTTTTGGGCCAGCTACACATTCTCTAGGCTTGTTGACTGTGGTCCTTGGATTCAAAGCGCCTTGTGAAAGCCTTCCTTCCGCTTACGGCCATACCATCCAGAATGCACCCAAATCCATCCGAACTAGCAAGTGAAGCAGGCTCTGGCCTGGATAGTACCTGGATGGGAGACCGTCTGGGAATACCAGGTGCCGTAGGCTTTTTTTTTGTCGTCGTTTGTTTTTGGGCCAGCTACACATTCTCTAGGCTTGTTGACTGTGGTCCTTGGAGTCAAAGTGCCTTCTGAAAGCCTGCCTTCTGCCTACGGCCATACAAGCCTGAATGCACCCAAACCCATCCGAACTTGAAAGTGAAGCAGGCTCTGTCCTGGATAGTACCTGGATGGGAGACCGCCTGAGAATACTAGGTGCCGTAGGCTTTTTTTTTTGTTTGTTTGTTTTTGGGCCAGCTACACATTCTCTAGGCTTGTTGACTGTGGTCCTTGGAGTCAAACTGCCTTCTGAAAGCCAGCCTTCCCCCTACGGCCATACAAGTCTGAATGCACTCAAACCCATCCGATCTTGGAAGTGAAGCAGGCTCTGGCCTGGATACTACCTGGATGGGATACCGCCTGGGAAAACCAGGTGCCGCAGGCTTTTTTTTTGTTTGTTTATATTTGGGCCAGCTACACATTCTCTAGGCTTGTTGACTGTGGTCCTTGGAGTCAAAGCGCCTTGTGAAAGCCTGCCTTCCGCCTACGGCCATACAAGCCTGAATGCACCCAAACCCATCCGACCTTGGAAGTGAAGCAGGCTCTGGCCTGGATAGTGCCTGGAAATACCAGGTGCCGTAGGCTTTTTTTTGTTTGTTTGTTTTTGGGCCAGCTACACATCTTCTAGGCTTGTTGACTGTGGTCCTTGGAGTCAAAGCGCCTTGTGAAAGCCTGCCTTCTCCTACGGCCATACAAGCCTAAATGCACCCAAACCCATCCGAACTTGGAAGTGAAGCAGGCTCTGGCCTGGATAGTAGCTGCATGGGAGACCGCCTGGGAATATCAAGTCCCGTAGGCTTTTTTTTTGTTTGTTTGTTTTTGGGCCAGCTACACATTCAATAGGCTTGTTGACTGTGGTCCTTGGAGTCAAAGTGCCTTGTGAAAGCCTGCATTCCGCCTACGGCCATACAAGCCTTAATGCACCCAAACCCATCCGAACTTGGATAGTACCTGGATGGGAGACCGCCTGGGAATACCAGGTGCCGTAGGCTTTTTTTTTGTTTGTTTGTTTTTGGGCCAGCTACACATTCTCTAGGCTTGTTGACTGTGGTCCTTGGAGTCAAAGCGCCTTGTGAAAGCCTGCCTTTCACCTACGGCCATACAAGCCTGAATGCACCCAAACCCATCCGAACTTGGAAGTGAAGCAGGCTCTGGCCTGGATGGGAGACCACCTGGGAATACCAGGTGCCGTAGACTTTTTTTTTGTTTGTTTGGTTTTGGGCCAGCTACACATTCTCTAGGCTTGGTGACTGTGGTCCTTGGAGTCAAAGCGCCTTGTGAAAGCCTGCCTTCCGCCTACTGCCGTAGAAGCCTGAATGCACCCAAACCCATCCGAACTTGGAAGTGAAGCAGGCTTTGGCCTGGATAGTACCTGTATGGGAGACTGTCTGGGAATAGCAGGTGCCGTAGGCTTTTTTTTTGTTTGTTTGTTTGTTTTTGGGCCAGCTACACATTCTCTAGGCTTGTTGACTGTGGTCCTTGGAGTCAAAGCGCCTTGTGAAAACCTGCATCCGCCAACGGCCATACAAGCCTAAATGCACCCAAACCCATCTGAACTTGGAAGTAAAGTAGGTTCTGGCCTGGATAGTACCTGGATGGGAGACCGCCTGGGCATGCCAGGTGCCGTAGGTTTTTTTTTATTTGTTTGTTTTTGGGCCAGCTACACATTCTCTAGGCTTGTTAACTGTGGTCCTTGGAGTCAAAGCTCCTTGTGAAAGCATGCCTTCCGCCTACGGCCATACAAGCCTGAATGCACCCAAACCCATCCGAACTTGGAAGTGAAGCAGGCTCTGGCCTGGATAGTACTTGGATGGGAGACCGCCTTGGAATACCAGGTGCCGTAGGCTTTTTTTTTGTTTTTGGGCCAGCTACACATTCTCTAGGCTTGTTGACTGTGGTCGTTAGAGTCAAAGCGCCTTGTGAAAGCCTGCCTTCCTCCTACAGCCATACAAGCCTGAATGCACCCAAACCCCTCCGAACTTGGAACTGAAGCAGGCTCTGGCCTGGATAGTACCTGGATGGGAGACCTCCTGGGAATACCAAGTGCCGTTGGCTTTTTTTTGTTTGTTTGTTTTTGGGCCAGCTACACATTCTCTAGGCTTGTTGACTGTGGTCCTTGGAGTCAAAGCGCCTTGTGAAAGCCTGCCCTCCGCCTACGGCCATACAAGCCTGAATGTACCCAAACCCATCCGAACTTGGAACTGAAGCAGGCTCTGCCCTGAATAGTACCTGGATGGGAGACCGCCTGGGAATAACAGGTGCCGTAGGCTTTTTTTTTATTTGTTTGTTTTTGGGCCAGCTACACATTCTCTAGGCTTGTTGACTGTGGTCCTTGGAGTCAAAGCGCCTTGTGAAAGCCTGCCTTTTGCCTACGACCATACAACCCTGAATGCACCCAAACCCATCCGAACTTGGAAGTGAAGCAGGCTCAGGCCTCGATAGTACCTGGATGGGAGACTGTCTGTGAACACCAGGTGCCGTAGGCATTTTTTTTGTTTGTTTGTTTTTGGGCCAGCTACACATTTTCTAGGCTTGTTGACTGTGGTCCTTGGAGTCAAAGCGCCTTGTGAAAGCCTGCTTTCTGCCTACGGCCATACAAGCCTGAATGCACTCAAAGCCATCTGAACTTGGAAGTGAAGCAGGCTCTGGCCTGGATAGTACCTGGATGGGAGACCGCCTGGGAATGCAAGGTGCCGTAGGTTTTTGTTTGTTTGTTTGTTTTTGTGCCAGCTACACATTCTCTAGGCTTGTTAACTGTGGTCCTTGGAGTCAAAGCGCCTTTTGAAAGCGTGCCTTTTGCTTACGGCCATACAAGCCTGAATGCACCCAAACCCATCCGAACTTGGAAATGAAGCAGGCTCTGCCGTGGATAGTACCTGGATGGGACACCGCCTGGGAATAACAGGTGCTTTAGGCTTTTTTTTTATTTGTTTGTTTTTGGGCCAGCTACACATTCTTTAGGCTTGTTGACTGTGGTCCTTGGAGTCAAAGCGCCTTATGAAAGCCTGCCTTCTGCCTACGACCATACAAGCCTGAATGCACCCAAACCCATCCGAACTTGAAAGTGAAGCAGGCTCTGGCCTGGATAGTACCTGGATGGGAGACCGTCTGGGAATGCCAGGTGCCGTAGGCTTTTTTTTTGTCGTTTGTTTTTGGGCCAGCTACACATTCTCTAGGCTTGTTGACTGTGGTCCTTGGAGTCAAAGTGCCTTGTGAAAGCCTTCCTTACGCTTACGGCCATACAATCCTGAATGCACCCAAATCCATCCGAACTTGCAAGTGAAGCAGGCTCTGTCCTGGATAGTACCTGGATGGGAGACCGCCTGGGAATACCAGGTGCCGTAGGCTTTTTTTTTGTCGTTTGTTTTTGGGCCAGCTACACATTCTCTAGGCTTGTTGACTGTGGTCCTTGGAGTCAAAGTGCCTTCTGAAAGCCTGCCTTCCGCCTACGGCCATGCAAGCCTGAATGCACCCAAACCCATCCGAACTTGAAAGTGAAGCAGGCTCTGTCCTGGATAGTACCTGGATGGGAGACCGCCTGGGAATACTAGGTGCCGTAGGCTTTTTTTTTTGTTTGTTTGTTTTTGGGCCAGCTACACATTCTCTAGGCTTGTTGACTGTGGTCCTTGGAGTCAAAGTGCCTTCTGAAAGCCTGCCTTCCGCCTACGGCCATACAAGCCTAAATGCACCCAAACCCATCTGAACTTGAAAGTGAAGCAGGCTCTATCCTGGATAGTACCTGGATGGGAGACAGCCTGGAAATACTAGGTGCCGTAGGCTTTTTTTTTTGTTTGTTTGTTTTTGGGCCAGCTACACATTCTCTAGGCTTGTTGACTCTGGTCCTTGGAGTCAAACTGCCTTCTGAAAGCCTGCCTTCCCCCTACGGCCATACAAGTCTGAATGCACTCAAACCCATCCGATCTTGGAAGTGAAGCAGGCTCTGGCCTGGATAGTACCTGGATGGGATACCGCCTGGGAAAACCAGGTGCCGTAGGCTTTTTTTTTGTTTGTTTATATTTGGGCCAGCTACACATTCTCTAGGCTTGTTGACTGTGGTCCTTGGAGTCAAAGCGCCTTGTGAAAGCCTGCCTTCCGCCTACGGCCATACAAGCCTGAATGCACCCAAACCCATCCGACCTTGGAAGTGAAGCAGGCTCTGTCCTGGATAGTGCCTGGGAATACCAGGTGCCGTAGGCTTTTTTTTGTTTGTTTGTTTTTGGGCCAGCTACACATTTTCTAGGCTTGTTGACTGTGGTCCTTGGAGTCAAAGCGCCTTGTGAAAGCCTGCCTTCTGCCTACGGCCATACAAGCCTAAATGCACCCAAACCCATCCGAACTTGGAAGTGAAGCAGGCTCTGGCCTGGATAGGACCTGGATGGGAGACCGCCTGGGAATACCAGGTGCCGTAGGCTTTTTTTTTTGTTTGTTTGTTTTTGGGCCAGCTACACATTCTCTAGGCTTGTTGACTGTGGTCCTTGGAGTCAAAGCCCCTTGTGAAAGCCTGCCCTCCGCCTACGGCCATACAAGCCTGAATGTACCCAAACCCATCCGAACTTGGAACTGAAGCAGGCTCTGCCCTGGATAGTACCTGGATGGGAGACCGCCTGGGAATACCAGGTGCCGTAGGTTTTTTTTTGTTTGTTTGTTTTTGGGCCAGCTACACATTCTCTAGGCTTGTTGACTGTGGTCCTTGGTGTCAAAGCGCCTTGTGAAAGACTGCCTTCCACCTACGGCCATACAAGCCTGAATGCACCCAAACCCATCCGAACTTGGAAGTGAAGCAGGCTCTGACCTGGATAGTAGCTGGATGGGAGACCGCCTAGTAATACCAGGTGCTGTAGGCTTTTTTTTTTTGTTTGTTTGTTTTTGGGCCAGCTACACATTCTCTAGGCTTGTTGACTGTGGTCCTTTGAGTCATAGCGCCTTGTGAAAGCCTCCCTTTCACCTTCGGCCATACAAGCCTGAATGCACCCAAACCCAACCGAACTTGGAAGTGAAGCAGGTTCTGGCCTGGATAGTACCTGGATGGGAGACTGCCTGGGAATACCCGGTGACATAGGCTTTTTTTTTGTTTGTTTGTTTTTGGGCCAGCTACACATTCTCTAGGCTTGTTGACTGTGGTCCTTGGAGTCAAAGCGCCTTGTGAAAGCCTCCCTTCCGCCTATGGCCATACAAGCCTGAATGCACCCGAACCCGTCAGAATTTGTAAGTGAAGAAGGCTCTGGCCTTGATGGTAGACCCCCTGGGAATACCAGGTGCCGTAGGCTTTTTTTTGTTTGTTTGTTTGTTTGTTTATGGTCCAGCTACACATTCTCTAGGCTTGTTGACTGTGGTCCTTGGAGTCAAAGTGCCTTTTGAAAGACTGTCTTCTGCCTACGGCCATACATGCCTGAATGCTTCCAAACCCCTCTGAACTTGGAAGTGACGCAGGCTCTGTCCTGGATAGTACCTGGATGGGAGACCGCCTGGGAATACAAGGTGCCGTAGGCTTTTTTTTTGTTAGTTTGTTTTTGGGCCAGCTACACATTCTCTAGGCTTGTTGACTGTGGTCCTTGGAGTCAAAGCGCCTTTTGAAAGCCTGCCTTCCGCCTACGGCCATACAAGCCTGAATGCACCCAAACCCATCAGAATTTGGAAGTGAAGCAGGCTCTGGCCTGGATGGGAGACCACCTGGGAATACCAGGTGCCGTACGCTTTTTTTTAGTTTGTTTGTTTTTGGGCCAGCTACACATTCTCTAGGCTTGTTGACTGTGGTCCTTGGAGTCAAAGCGCCTTGTGAAAGCCTGCCCTCCACCTATGGCCATACAAGCCTGAATGTACCCAAACCCATCCGAACTGGGAACTGAAGCAGGCTCTGCCCTGGATAGTACCTGGATGGGAGACCGCCTGGGAATACCAGGTGCCGTAGGTTTTTTTTTGTTTGTTTGTTTTTGGTCCAGCTACACATTCTCTAGGCTTGTTGACTGTGGTCCTTGGAGTCAAAGAGCCTTGTGAAAGCCTGCCTTTCGCCTACGACCATACAAGCCTGAATGCACGCAAACTCATCCGAACTTGGAAGTGAAGCAGGCTCTGGCCTGGATGGGAGTCCACCTGGGAATACCAGGTGCCGTAGGCTTTTTTTTTGTTTGTTTGTTTTTGAGCCAGCTACACATTCTCTAGGCTTGTTGACTGTGGTTCTTGGAGTCAAAGCGCCTTGTGAAAGCCTGCCTTCCACCTACGGCCATACAAGCCTGAATGCACCCAAACCCGTCCGAACTTGGAAGTGAAAAAGGCTCTGGCCTGGATAGTACCTGGATGGGATACCGCCTGGGAATACCAGGTGCCGTTGGCTTTTTTTTTGTTTTTGGGCCAGCTACACATTCTCTAGGCTTGTTGACTGTGGTCCTTGGAGTCAAAGCGCCTTGTGAAAATCTTCCTTCTGCCTACAGCCATACAAGCCTGAATGCACCCAAACCCATCTGAACTTTGAAGTGAAGCAGGTTCTGGCCTGGATAGTACCTGGATTGGATACTGCCAGGTGCCGTAGGTTTTTTTTTATTTGTTTGTTTTTGGGCCAGCTACAGAAAAAGGCTCTGGCCTGGATAGTACCTGGATGGGATACCGCCTGGGAATACCAGGTGCCGTTGGATTTTTTTTTGTTTTTGGGCCAGCTACACATTTTCTAGGCTTGTTAACTGTGGTCCTTGGAGTCAAAGCGTCTTGTGAAAGCCTACCTTCCGCCTACGGCCATACAAGCCTGAATGCACCCAAACCCATCCGAACTTGGAAGTGAAGCAGGCTCTGTCCTGCATAGTACCTGGATGGGAGATTGCCTGGAAATACCAGGTGCCGTTGGCTTTTTTTTTGTTTGTTTGTTTTTGGGCCAGCTACACATTCTCTAGGCTTGTTGACTGTGGTCCTTGGAGTCAAAGTGCCTTCTGAAAGCCTGCCTTCCGCCTACGGCCATACAAGCCTGAATGCACCCAAACCCATCCGAACTTGGAAGTGAAGCAGGCTCTGGCCTGGATAGTACCTGGATGGGAGACCGTCTGGGAATGCCAGGTGCCGTAGGTTTTTTTTTGTTTGTTTGTTTTTGGGCCAGCTACACATTCTCTAGGCTTGTTGACTGTGGTCCTTGGAGTCAAAGTGCCTTGTGAAAGCCTGCCTTCCGCCTACGGCCATACAAGCCTGAATGCACCCAAACCCATCTGAACTTCTAAGTGAAGCAGGCTCTGGCCTGGATAGTACCTGGATGGGAGACCGCCTGGGAATACCAGGTGCCGTAGGCTTTTTTTTTGTTTTTGGGCCAGCTACACATTCTCTAGGATTGTTGACTGTGGTCCTTGGAGTCAAAGCGCCTTGTGAAAGCCTGTCTTCCGCCTACGGCCATACAAGTCTGAATGCACCCAAACCCATCTGAACTTCTAAGTGAAGGAGGCTCTGCCCTGGATAGTACCTGGATGGGAGACCGCCTGGGAATACCAGGAGCTTTAGGCTTTTTGTTTGTTTGTTTGTTTGTTTTAGGGCCTTCTAAACATTATCTAAGCTTGTTGACTGTGGTCCTTGGAGTCAAAGTGCCTTGTGAAAGCCTGCCTTCCGCCTACGGCCATACAAGCCTGACTATAACCAAACCTGTCCGAACTTGGAAGTGAAACAGGCTCTGGCCTAGATAGTACCTGGATGGGAGACCGCCTGGGAATACCAGGTGCCGTAGGGTTTTTTTTTTGTTTGGTTGTTTTTGGGCCAGCTACACATTCTCTAGGCTTGTTGACTGTGGTCCTTGGAGTCAAAGCGCCTTGTGAAAGCCTGCCTTCCGCCTACGGCCATACAAGCCTGAATGCACCCAAACCTGTCCGAACTTGGAAGTGAAGCAGGCTCTGCCCTGCATAGTACCTGGATGGGAGACCGCCTGGGAATACCAGATGCCGTAGGGTTTTTTTTTGTTTGTTTGTTTTTGGGCCAGCTACACATTCTCTAGGCTTGTTGACTGTGGTCCTTGGAGTCAAAGCGCCTTGTGAAAGCCTGCCTTCTGCCTACAGCCACACTAGCCTGAATGCACTCAAACCCATCCGATCTTGGAAGTGAGGCAGGCTCTGGCCTGGATAGTACCTGGATGGGAGACCGCCTGGGAAAACCAGGTGCCGTAGGCTTTTTTTTTGTTTGTTTATATTTGGGCCAGCTACACATTCTCTAGGCTTGTTGACTGTGGTCCTTGGAGTCAAAGCGCCTTGTGAAAGCCTGCCTTCCGCCTACGCCATACAAGCCTGAACTCACCCAAACCCATTCGAACTTGGAAGTGAAACAGGCTCTGGTCTGGATAGTACCAGGATGGGAGACCGCCTGGGAATACCAGGTGCCGTAGGCTTTTTTTTTGTTTGTTTGTTTTTGGGCCAGCTACACATTCTCTAGGCTTGTTGACTGTGGTCCTTGGAGTCAAAGCGCCTTGTGAAAGCCTGCCTTCCGCCTACTGCCGTACAAGCCTGAATGCACCCAAACCCATCCGAACTTGGAAGTGAAGCAGGCTCTGGTCTGGATAGTACCTGGATGGGAGACCGCCTGGGAATACCAGATGCCGTAGGGTTTTTTTTTGTTTGTTTGTTTTTGGGCCAGCTACACATTCTCTAGGCTTGTTGACTGTGGTCCTTGGAGTCAAAGCACCTTGTGAAAGCCTGCCTTCTGCCTACAGCCACACTAGCCTGAATGCACTCAAACCCATCCGATCTTTTAAGTGAGGCAGGCTCTGGTCTGGATGGGAGACCGCCTGGGAAAACCAGGTGCCGTAGGCTTTTTTTTTGTTTGTTTATATTTGGGCCAGCTACACATTCTCTAGGCTTGTTGACTGTGGTCCTTGGAGTCAAAGCGCCTTGTGAAAGCCTGCCTTCCGCCTACGGCCATACAAGCCTGAACGCACCCAAACCCATTCGAACTTGGAAGTGAAGCAGACTCTGGTCTGGATAGTGCCAGGATGGGAGACCGCCTGGGAATACCAGGTGCCGTAGGCTTTTTTTTTTGTTTGTTTGTTTTTGGGCCAGCTACACATTCTCTAGGCTTGTTGACTGTGGTCCTTGGAGTCAAAGCGCCTTGTGAAAGCCTGCCTTCCGCCTACTGCCGTACAAGCCTGAATGCACCGAAACCCATCCGAACTTGGAAGTGAAGCAGGCTCTGGCCTGGATAGTACCTGGATGGGAGACCACCAGGGAATACCAGGTGCTGTAGGCTTTTTGTTTGTTTGTTTGTTTTTGGGCCAGCTACACATTCTCTAGGCTTGTTGACAGTGGTCATTGGAGTGAAAGAGCCTTGTGAAAGCCTGCCTTCCGTCTACGGCCATACAACCCTGAATGCACCCAAACCCATCCGAACTTGGAAGTGAAGCAGGCTCTGGCCTGGATAGTACCTGGATGGGAGACCGCCTGGGAATACCAGGTGCCGTAGGCTTTTTTTTTGTTTGTTTGTTTTTGGGCCAGCTACACATTTTCTAGGCTTGTTGACTGTGGTCCTTGGAGTCAAAGCGCCTTGTGAAAGCCTGCCTTCCACCTACGGCCATACAAGCCTGAATGCACCCAAACCCGTCCGAACTTGGAAGTGAAAAAGGCTCTGGCCTGGATAGTACCTGGATGGGAGACCGCCTGGGAATACCAGGTGCCGTTGGCTTTTTTTTTGTTTTTGGGCCAGCTACACATTCTCTAGGCTTGTTGACTGTGGTCCTTGGAGTCAAAGCGCCTTGTGAAAATCTTCCTTCTGCCTACAGCCATACAAGCCTGAATGCACCCAAACCCATCTGAACTTTGAAGTGAAGCAGGTTCTGGCCTGGATAGTACCTGGATTGGATACTGCCAGGTGCCGTAGGTTTTTTTTTATTTGTTTGTTTTTGGGCCAGCTACACATTTTCTAGGCTTGTTAACTGTGGTCCTTGGAGTCAAAGCGTCTTGTGAAAGCCTACCTTCCGCCTACGGCCATACAAGCCTGAATGCACCCAAACCCATCCGAACTTGGAAGTGAAGCAGGCTCTGTCCTGCATAGTACCTGGATGGGAGATCGCCTGGAAATACCAGGTGCCGTTGGCTTTTTTTTTGCTTGTTTGTTTTTGGGCCAGCTACACATTCTCTAGGCTTGTTGACTGTGGTCCTTGGAGTCAAAGTGCCTTCTGAAAGCCTGCCTTCCGCCTACGGCCATACAAGCCTGAATGCACCCAAACCCATCCGAACTTGGAAGTGAAGCAGGCTCTGGCCTGGATAGTACCTGGATGGGAGACCGTCTGGGAATGCCAGGTGCCGTAGGTTTTTTTTTGTTTGTTTGTTTTTGGGCCAGCTACACATTCTCTAGGCTTGTTGACTGTGGTCCTTGGAGTCAAAGTGCCTTGTGAAAGCCTGCCTTCCGCCTATGGCCATACAAGCCTGAATGCACCCAAACCCATCTGAACTTCTAAGTGAAGCAGGCTCTGGCCTGGATAGTACCTGGATGGGAGACCGCCTGGGAATACCAGGTGCCGTAGGCTTTTTTTTTGTTTTTGGGCCAGCTACACATTCTCTAGGATTGTTGACTGTGGTCCTTGAAGTCAAAGCGCCTTATGAAAGCCTGTCTTCCGCCTACGGCCATACAAGTCTGAATGCACCCAAACCCATCTGAACTTCTAAGTGAAGGAGGCTCTGCCCTGGATAGTACCTGGATGGGAGACCGCCTGGGAATACCAGGAGCTTTAGGCTTATTGTTTGTTTGTTTGTTTGTTTTAGGGCCTTCTACACATTATCTAAGCTTGTTGACTGTGGTCCTTGGAGTCAAAGTGCCTTGTGAAAGCCTGCCTTCCGCCTACGGCCATACAAGCCTGACTATAACCAAACCTGTCCGAACTTGGAAGTGAAGCAGGCTCTGGCCTGGATAGTAACTGGATGGGAGACCGCCTGGGAATACCAGGTGCCGTAGGGTTTTTTTTTTGTTTGGTTGTTTTTGGGCCAGCTACACATTCTCTAGGCTTGTTGACTGTGGTCCTTGGAGTCAAAGCGCCTTGTGAAAGCCTGCCTTCCGCCTACGGCCATACAAGCCTGAATGCACCCAAACCTGTCCGAACTTGGAAGTGAAGCTGGCTCTGCCCTGGATAGTACCTGGATTGGAGACCGCCTGGGAATACCAGGAGCTTTAGGCTTTTTGTTTTTGGGCCAGCTACACATTCTCTAAGCTTGTTGACTGTGGTCCTTGGAGTCAAAGCGCCTTGTGAAAGCCTGCTTTCCGCCTACGGCCATGCCATCCTGACTGAGCCCAAACCTGTTCGAACTTGGAAGTGAAGCAGGCTTTGTCCTGGATACTACCTGGATGGGAGACCGCCTGGGAATACCAGGTGCCGTAGGCTTTTTTTTTTGTTTGTTTGTTTTTGGGCCAGCTACACATTCTCTAGGCTTGTTGACTGTGGTCCTTGGAGTCAATGCGCCTTGTGAAAGCCTGTGTTCCGCCTACGGCCATACAAGCCTGAATGCACCCAAACCCATCTGAACTTGGAAGTGAAGCAGGCTCTGGCCTGGATAGTACCTGGATGGGAGATCGCATGGGAATACCAGGTGTCGTACGGTTTTTTTTTTGTTTGGTTGTTTTTGCGCCAGCTACACATTCTCTAGGCTTGTTGACTGTGGTCCTTGGAGTCAAAGCGCCTTGTGAAAGCCTGCCTTCCGCCTACGGCCATACAAGCCTGAATGCACCCAAACCCATCCGAACTTGGAAGTGAAACAGGCTCTGGCTTGGATAGTACCTGGATGGGAGACCGCCTGGGAATACCAGGTGCTGTAGGCTTTTTTTTGGTTTGTTTGTTTTTGGGCCAGCTACACATTTTCTAGGCTTGTTGACTGTGGTCCTTGGAGTCAAAGCGCCTTGTGAAAGCCTGTCTTCTGCCTACGGCCATAGAAGCCTGAATGCACCCAAACCCATCCGAACTTGGAAGTGAAGCAGGCTCTGGCCTGGATAGTACCTGGATGGGAGACCGCCTGGGAATACCAGGTGCCGTTGGCTTATTTTTTGTTTTTGGGCCAGCAACACATTCTCTAGGCTTGTTGACTGTGGTCCTTGGAGTCAAAGCGCCTTGTGAAAGCCTGCTTTCCACCTACGGCCATACAAGCCTGAATGCACCCAAACCCATCTGAACTTGGAAGTGAAGCAGGCTCTGACCTGGATAGCACCTGGATAGGAGACCGCCTGGGAATACAAGGTGCCGTAGGTTTTTTTTTGTTTGTTTGTTTTTGGGCCAGCTACACATTCTCTAGGCTTGTTGACTGTGGTCCTTGGAGTCAAAGCGCCTTGTGAAAGCCTGCCTTCCGCCTACGGCCATCTAAGACTGAATGCACCCAAACCCTTCCTAACTTGGAAGTGAAGCAGGCTCTGGCCTGGATAGTACCTGGATGGGAGACCGCCTGGGAATACCATGTGACGTAGGCTTTTTTTTTTTTGTTTGTTTTTGGGCCAGCTACACATTCTCTAGGCTTGTTGACTGTGGTCCTTGGAGTCAAAGCGCCTTGTGAAAGCCCGCCTTCCGCCTACGGCCATACAAGCCTGAATGCACCCAAACCCATCCGAACTTGGAAGCGAAGCAGGCTCTGGCCTGGATAGTACCTGGATGGGAGACCGCCTGGGAATATCAGGTGCCGTAGGCTTTTTTTTTGTTTGTTTGTTTTTGGGCCAGCTACACATTCTCTAGGCTTGTTGACTGTGGTCCTTGGAGTCAAAGCGCCTTGTGAATGCCTGCCTTCTGCCTACGGCCATACAAGCCTGAATGCAACCAAACCCATCCGAACTTGGAAATGAAGCAGGCTCTCTCCTGGATAGTACCTGGATGGGAGACAACCTGGGAATACCAGGTGCCGATAGCTTTTTTCTTGTTTGTTTGTTCTTGGGCCAGCTACAAATTCTCATACTTGTTGACTGTGGTCCTTGGAGTCAAAGCGCCTTGTGAAAGCCTGCCTTCTGTCTACGGCCATACAAGCCTGAATGCACTAAAACCCATCCGAACTTGGAAGTGAAGCAGGCTCTGGACTGGATGAGAGACCGCCTGGGAATACCAGGTGCCGTAGGCTTTTTTTTTGTTTGTTTGTTTTTGGGCCAGCTACACATTCTCTAGGCTTGTTGACTGTGGTCCTTGGAGTCAAAGCGCCTTGTGAAAGCCTGCCTTCCGCCTACGGCCATACAAGCCTGAATGCACCCAAACCCATTCGAACTTGGAAGTGAAGTAGGCTCTGGACTGGATGAGAGACCGCCTGGGAATACCAGGTGCCGTAGGCTTTTTTTTTGTTTGTTTGTTTTTGGGCCAGCTACACATTTTGCAGGCTTGTTGACTGTTGTCCTTGGAGTCAAAGCGCCTTGTGAAAGCCTGTCTTCCGCCCACGGCCATACAAGCCTGAATGCACCCAAACCTATCTGAACTTGGAAGTGAAGCAGGCTCTGTCCTGGATAGTATCTGGATGGGAGACTGCCTGGGAATACCTGGTGCAGTAGGCTTTTTTTTGGTTTGTTTGTTTTTGGGCCAGCTACACATTCTCTAGGCTTGTTGACTGTGGTCCTTGTAGTCAAAGCGCCTTGTGAAAGCCTGCCTTACGCATACGGCCATATGAGCCTGAATGCATCCAAACCGATCCGAACTTGGAAGTGAAGCAGGCTCTGGCCTGGATAGTACCTGGATGGGAGACTGCCTGGGAATACCAGGTGCCGTAGGCTTTTTTTTGTTTTTGGGCCAGCTACACATTCTCTAGGCTTGTTGACTGTGGTCCTTAGAGTCAAAGCGCCTTGTGAAAGCCTGCCTTCCGCCTACGGCCATACAAGCCTGAATGCACCCAAACCCATCCGAACTTGGAAGTGAAGCAGGCTCTGGCCTGGGTAGTACCTGGATGGGACACCGCCTGGGAATACCAGGTGCCGTAGGCTTTTTTTTTTGTTTGTTTGTTTTTGGGCCAGCTACACATTCTCTAGGCTTGTTGACTGTGGTCCTTGGAGTCAAAGTGCCTTGTGAAAGCCTGCTTTCCGCCTACGGCCATACAAGCCTGAATGCACCCAAACCCATCCGAACTTGGAAGTGAAGCAGGCACTGTCCTGGATAGTACCTGGATGGGAGACCGCCTGGGAATACCAGGAGCTGTAGGCTTTTTGTTTGTTTGTGTTTGGGCCATCTACACATTCTCTAAGCTTGTTGACTGTGGTCCTTGGAGTCAAAGTGCCTTGTGAAAGCCTTCCTTCCGCCTACGGCCATTCAAGCCTGAATGCACCCAAACCCATCCGAACTTGTAAGTGAAGCAGGTGCTGGCCTGGATAGTACCTGGATGGGAGACAGCCTGGGAATACCAGGTGCCGTAGGCTTTTTTTTTGTTTGTTTGTTCTTGGGCCAGCTACACATTCTCTAGGCGTGTTGACTGTGGTCCTTGGAGTCAAAGCGCCTTGTGAAAACCTGCCTTTCTCCTACGGTCATACAAGCCTGAATGCACCCAAACCCATCCGAACTTGGAAGTGAAGCAGGCTCTGCCCTGGATAGTACCTGGATTGGAGACCGCCTGGGAATACCAGGAGCTTTAGGCTTTTTGTTTTTGGGCCAGCTACACTTTCTCTAAGCTTGTTGACTGTGGTCCTTGGAGTCAAAGCGCCTTGTGAAAGCCTGCCTTCCGCCTACGGCCATACCAGCCTGACTGAGCCCAAACCTGTTCGAACTTGGAAGTGAAGCAGGCTTTGTCCTGGATACTACCTGGATGGGAGACCGCCTGGGAATACCAGGTGCCGTAGGCTTTTTTTTTTTGTTTGTTTGTTTTTGGGCCAGCTACACATTCTCTAGGCTTGTTGACTGTGGTCCTTGGAGTCAATGCGCCTTGTGAAAGCCTGCGTTCCGCCTACGGCCATACAAGCCTGAATGCACCCAAACCCATCTGAACTTGGAAGTGAAGCAGGCTCTGGCCTGGATAGTACCTGGATGGGAGATCGCATGGGAATACCAGGTGCCGTAGGGTTTTTTTTTTGTTTGGTTGTTTTTGGGCCAGCTACACATTCTCTAGGCTTGTTGACTGTGGTACTTGGAGTCAAAGCGCCTTGTGAAAGCCTGCCTTCCGCCTACGGCCATACAAGCCTGAATGCACCCAAACCCATCCGAACTTGGAAGTGAAACAGACTCTGGCTTGGATAGTACCTGGATGGGAGACCGCCTGGGAATACCAGGTGCTGTAGGCTTTTTTTTGGTTTGTTTGTTTTTGGGCAAGCTACACATTTTCTAGGCTTGTTGACTGTGGTCCTTGGAGTCAAAGCGCCTTGTGAAAGCCTGTCTTCTGCCTACGGCCATACAAGCCTGAATGCACCCAAACCCATCCGAACTTGGAAGTGAAGCAGGCTCTGGCCTGGATAGTACCTGGATGGGAGACCGCCTGGGAATACCAGGTGCCGTTGGCTTATTTTTTGTTTTTGGGCCAGCAACACATTCTCTAGGCATGTTGACTGTGGTCCTTGGAGTCAAAGCGCCTTGTGAAAGCCTGCTTTCCACCTACGGCCATACAAGCCTGAATGCACCCAAACCCATCTGAACTTGGAAGTGAAGCAGGCTCTGACCTGGATAGCACCTGGATAGGAGACCGCCTGGGAATACAAGGTGCCGTAGGTTTTTTTTTGTTTGTTTGTTTTTGGGCCAGCTACACATTCTCTAGGCTTGTTGACTGTGGTCCTTGGAGTCAAAGCGCCTTGTGAAAGCCTGCCTTCCGCCTACGGCCATCTAAGACTGAATGCACCCAAACCTTTCCTAACTTGGAAGTGAAGCAGGCTCTGGCCTGGATAGTACCTGGATGGGAGACCGCCTGGGAATACCATGTGACGTAGGCTTTTATTTTCTTGTTTGTTTTTGGGCCAGCTACACATTCTCTAGGCTTGTTGACTGTGGTCCTTGGAGTCAAAGCGCCTTGTGAAAGCCCGCCTTCCGCCTACGGCCATACAAGCCTGAATGCACCCAAACCCATCCGAACTTGGAAGTGAAGCAGGCTCTGGCCTGGATAGTACCTGGATGGGAGACCGCCTGGGAATATCAGGTGCCGTAGGCTTTTTTTTTGTTTGTTTGTTTTTGGGCCAGCTACACATTCTCTAGGCTTGTTGACTGTGGTCCTTGGAGTCAAAGCGCCTTGTGAATGCCTTTCTTCTGCCTACGGCCATACAAGCCTGAATGCACTAAAACCCATCCGAACTTGGAAGTGAAGCAGGCTCTGGCCTGGATAGTACCTGAATGGGAGACTGCCTTGGAATACCAGGTACCATAGGCTTTTTTTTGTTTGTTTGTTTTTGGGCCAGCTACACATTCTCTAGGCTTGTTGACTGTGGTCCTTGGAGTCAAAGCGCCTTGTGAAAGCCTGCCTTCCGCCTACGGCCATACAAGCCTGAATGCACCCAAACCCATTCGAACTTGGAAGTGAAGTAGGCTCTGGACTGGATGAGAGACCGCCTGGGAATACCAGGTGCCGTAGGCTTTTTTTTTGTTTGTTTGTTTTTGGGCCAGCTACACATTTTGCAGGCTTGTTGACTGTTGTCCTTGGAGTCAAAGCGCCTTGTGAAAGCCTGTCTTCCGCCTACGGCCATACAAGCCTGAATGCACCCAAACCTATCTGAACTTGGAAGTGAAGCAGGCTCTGTCCTGGATAGTATCTGGATGGGAGACCGCCTGGGAATACCTGGTGCAGTAGGCTTTTTTTTGGTTTGTTTGTTTTTGGGCCAGCTACACATTCTCTAGGCTTGTTGACTGTGGTCCTTGTAGTCAAAGCGCCTTGTGAAAGCCTGCCTTACGCCTACGGCCATACAAGCCTGAATGCACCCAAACCGATCCGAACTTGGAAGTGAAGCAGGCTCTGGCCTGGATAGTACCTGGATGGGAGACTGCCTGGGAATTCCAGGTGCCGTAGGCTTTTTTTTGTTTTTGGGCCAGCTACACATTCTCTAGGCTTGTTGACTGTGGTCCTTAGAGTCAAAGCGCCTTGTGAAAGCCTGCCTTCCGCCTACGGCCATACAAGCCTGAATGCACCCAAACCCATCCGAACTTGGAAGTGAAGCAAGCTCTGGCCTGGGTAGTACCTGGATGGGACACCGCCTGGGAATACCAGGTGCCGTAGGCTTTTTTTTTTGTTTGTTTGTTTTTGGGCCAGCTACACATTCTCTAGGCTTGATGACTGTGGTCCTTGGAGTCAAAGTGCCTTGTGAAAGCATGCTTTCCGCCTACGGCCATACAAGCCTGAATGCACCCAAACCCATCCGAACTTGGAAGTGAAGCAGGCACTGTCCTGGATAGTACCTGGATGGGAGACCGCCTGGGAATACCAGGAGCTGTAGGCTTTTTGTTTGTTTGTTTTTGGGCCATCTACACATTCTCTAAGCTTGTTGACTGTGGTCCTTGGAGTCAAAGTGCCTTGTGAAAGCCTTCCTTCCACCTACGGCCATTCAAGCCTGAATGCACCCAAACCCATCCGAACTTGTAAGTGAAGCAAGTGCTGGCCTGGATAGTACCTGGATGGGAGACCGCCTGGGAATACCAGGTGCCGTAGGCTTTTTTTTGGTTTGTTTGTTTTTGGGCCAGCGACACATTTTCTAGGCTTGTTGACTGTGGTCCTTGGAGTCAAACCGCCTTGTGAAAGCCTGTTTTCAGCCTACGGCCATACAAGCCTTAATGCACCCAAACCCATCCGAACTTGGAAATGAAGCAGGCTCTGGCCTGGATAGTACCTGGATGGGAGACCGCCTGGGAATACCAGGTGCCGTTGGCTTTTTTTTTGTTTTTGGGCCAGCTACACATTTTCTAGGCTTGTTGACTGTGGTCCTTGGAGTAAAAGCGCCTTGTGAAAGCCTGCCTTCCGCCTACTGCCATACAAGCCTGAATGCACCCAAACCCATCTGAACGTGGAAATGAAGCAGGTTCTGGCCTGGATAGTACCTGGATGGTAGACCGCCTGGGAATACCAGGTGCCGTAGGCTTTTTTTTTCTTTGTTTGTTTTTGGGCCAGCTACACATTTTCTAGGCTTGTTGACTGTGGTCCTTGGAGTCAAAGCGCATTGTGAATGAATCCCTTCCGCTTACGGCCATACAAGCCTGAATGCACCCAAACCCATCTGAACTTGGAAGTGAAGCAGGCTCTGTCCTGGATAGTATCTGGATGGGAGACCGCCTGGGAATACCTGGTGCAGTAGGCTTTTTTTTGGTTTGTTTGTTTTTGGGCCAGCTACACATTCTCTAGGCTTGTTGACTGTGGTCCTTAGAGTCAAAGCGCCTTGTGAAAGCCTGCCTTACGCCTACGGCCATACAGGCCTGAATGCACCCAAACCGATCCGAACTTGGAAGTGAAGCAGGCTCTGGCCTGGATAGTACCTGCATGGGAGACTGCCTGGGAATACCAGGTGCCGTAGGCTTTTTTTTGTTTTTGGGCCAGCTACACATTCTCTAGGCTTGTTGACTGTGGTCCTTAGAGTCAAAGCGCCTTGTGAAAGCCTGATTTCCGCCTACAGCCATACAAGCCTGAATGCACCCAAACCCATCCGAACTTGGAAGTGAAGCAGGCTCTGGCCTGGGTAGTACCTGGATGGGAGACCGCCTGGGAATACCAGGTGCCGTAGGCTTTTTTTTTTGTTTGTTTGTTTTTGGGCCAGCTACACATTCTCTAGGCTTGTTGACTGTGGTCCTTGGAGTCAAAGTGCCTTGTGAAAGCCTGCTTTCCGCCTACGGCCATACAAGCCTGAATGCACCCAAACCCATCCGAACTTGGAAGTGAAGCAGGCACTGTCCTGGATAGTACCTGGATGGGAGACCGCCTGGGAATACCAGGAGCTGTAGGCTTTTTGTTTGTTTGTTTTTGGGCCATCTACACATTCTCTAAGCTTGTTGACTGTGGTCCTTGGAGTCAAAGTGCCTTGTGAAAGCCTTCCTTCCGCCTACGGCCATTCAAGCCTGAATGCACCCAAACCCATCCGAACTTGTAAGTGAAGCAGGTGCTGGCCTGGATAGTACCTGGATGGGAGACCGCCTGGGAATACCAGGTGCAGTAGGTTTTTTTTTGTTTGTTTGTTTTTGGGCCAGCTACACATTCTCTAGGCTTGTTGACTGTGGTCCTTGGAGTCAAAGCGCCTTATGAAAGCCTGTCTTCCACCTACGGCCATAGAAGCCTGAATACACCCAAACCCATGCGAACTTGGAATTGAAGCAGGCTCTGGCCTGTATAGTACCTGGATGGGAGACCGCCTGGGAATACTAGGTGCCGTAGGGTTTTTGTTTGTTTGTTTGTTCTTGGGCCAGCTACACATTCTCTAGGCGTGTTGACTGTGGTCCTTGGAGTCAAAGCGCCTTGTGAAAAGCTGCCTTTCTCCTACGGTCATACAAGCCTGAATGCACCCAAACCCATCCGAACTTAGAAATGAAGCAGGCTCTGGCCTGGATAGTACCTGGATGGGAGACCGCCTGGGAATACCAGGTGCCGTAGGCTTTTTTTTGGTTTGTTTGTTTTTGGGCCAGCTACACATTTTCTAAGCTTGTTGACTGTGGTCCTTGGAGTCAAACCGCCTTGTGAAAGCCTGTCTTCAGCCTACGGCCATATAAGCCTGAATGCACCCAAACCCATCCGAACTTGGAAGTGAAGCAGGCTCTGGCCTGGATAGTACCTGGATGGGAGACCGCCTGGGAATACCAGGTGCCGTTGGCTTTTTTTTTGTTTTTGGGCCAGCTACACATTCTCTAGGCTTGTTGACTGTGGTCCTTGGAGTAAAAGCGCCTTGTGAAAGCCTTTCTTCCGCCTACGGCCATACAAGCCTTAATGCACCCAAACCCATCCGAACTTGGAAGTGAAGCAGACTCTGTCCTGGATAGTACCTGGATGGGAGACCGCGTCGCAATACCAGGTGCCGTAGGCTTTTTTTTTGTTTGATTGTTTTTGGGCCAGCTACACATTCTCTAGGGTTGTTGACTGTGGTCATTGGAGTCAAAGCGCCTTGTGAAAGCCTGCCTACCGACTACGGCCATACAAGCCCAAATGCAACCAAACCTATCCGAACTTGGAAGTGAAGCAGGCTCTGGCCTGGATAGTACCTGCATGGGAGACCGCCTGGGAATACCAGGTGCCGTAGGCTTTTTTCTTGTTTGTTTGTTTTTGGGCCAGCTACACATTCTCTAGGCTTGTTGACTGTGGTCCTTGGAGTCAAAGCGCCTTGTGAAAGCCTGCCTTCCGCCTACGGCCATACAAGCCTGAATGCACCCAAACCCATATGAACTTGAAAGTGAAGCAGGCTCTGGCCTGGATAGTACCTGGATGGGAGACCGCATGGGAATACCAGGTGCCATAGGCTTTTTTTTTGTTTGTTTTTGGGCCAGCTACACCTTCTCTAGGCTTGTTGACTGTGGTCATTGAAGTCAAAGCGCCTTGTGAAAGCCTGCCTCCCGCCTATGGTTGTACAAGCCTGAATGCACCCAAACCCATCCGAACTTGGAAGTGAAGCAGGCTCTGGCCTGGATAGTACCTGGATGGGAGGCCGCCTGGGAATACCAGGTGCCGTAAGCTTTTTTGTTTGTCTTTGGGACAGCTACACATTCTCATACTTGTTGACTGTGGTCTTTGGAGTCAAAGCGTCTTGTGAAAGCTTGCTTTACGCCTATGGCCATACAAGCCTGAATGCACTAAAACCCATCCGAGCTTGGAAGTGAAGCATGCTCTGGCCTGGATAGTACCTGGATGGGAGACCGCCTGGGCATACCAGGTGCCGTAGGCCTTTTTTTTTTGTTTGCTTGTTTTTGGGCCAGCTACCCATTCTCTAGGCTTGTTGACTGTGGTACTTGGAGTCAAAGCGCCTTGTGAAAGCCTGCCTTCTGCCTACGGCCATACAAGCCTGAATGCACCCAAACCCATCCGAACTTGGAAGTGAATCAGGCTCTGGCCTGGATAGTACCTGGCTGGGAGACCGCCTGGGAATACCAGGTGCCGTAGGCTTTTTTTTGTTTTTGGGCCAGCTACCCATTCTCTAGGCTTGTTGACTGTGGTCCTTGGAGTCAAAGCGCCTTGTGAAAGCCTGCCTTCCGCCTACGGCCATACAAGCCTGAATACACCGAAACACATCCGAACTTGTAAGTGAAGCAGGCTCTGGCCTGGATAGTATTTGGATGCGAGACAGCCTGGGAATACCAGGTGCCATAGGCTTTTTTTTTGTTTGTTTTTTGGGCCAGCTACACATTCTCTAGGCTTGTTGACTGTGGTCCTTGGAGTCAAAGCGCCTTGTGAAAGCCTGCCTTCCGCCTACGGCCATACAAGCCTGAATGCACCCAAACCCATCCGAACTTGGAAGTGAAGCAGGCTCTGGCCTGGATAGTACCTAGATGGGAGACCGCCTGGGAATACCAGGTGCCGTAGGCTTTTTTTTGTTTGTTTGTTTTTGGGCCAGCTACACATTCTCTAGGCTTGTTGACTGTGGTCCTTGGAGTCAAAGCGCCTTGTGAAAGTCTGCCTTCCGCCTATGGCCATACAATCCTGACTGCACCCAAACCTGTCCGAACTTGGAAGTGAAGCAGTCTCTGGCCTGGAGAGTACCTGGATGGGAGACCGCCTGGGAATACCATGTGCCGTAGGCTTTTTTTTTGTTTGTTTGTTCTTGGGCCAGCTACACATTCTCTAGGCTTGTTGACTGTGGTCCTTGAAGTCAAAGCGCCTTGTGAAAGCCTACCTTCTGCCTACGACCATACAAGCCTGAATGCACCCAAACCCATTGGAAGTGAAGCAGGCTCTGGCCTGTATAGTACCTGGATGGGAGACCGCCTGGGAATACCAGGTGCCGTAGGCTTTTTTTTTTTTTTTGCTTTGTTTTTGGGCCAGCTCCCCATTCTCTAGACTTGTTGAATGTGGTCCTTGGAATTATAGCGCCTTGTGAAAGCCCCCCTTCCGCCTACGGCCATACAAGTCTGAATGCATTCAATCCCATCCGAACTTGGAAGTGAAGCAGGATCTGGCCTGCATAGTACCTGGATGGGAGACTGCTTGGGAAAACCAGGTGCTGTAGGCATTTTATTTTTTTTTGGTTTGTTTTTGGGCAAGCTTTTACTATTTTATTGTGTAAGTATTACTTTGTTACTATGTGAATGTGTTAATATTAATGTGTATATATGTCACTGTGTTAGTATTACTTTGTTACTGTGTTAGTATTATTGTGTTACTATGTTACTGTGTTAGTATTACTTGTTACTACTTTACTGTGTTAGTATTAATGTGTTAATATGTTACTGTGTTAGTATAACTATGTTACTACTTTACTGTGTTAGTATTAATGTGTTATTGTGTTAGCATTACTATGTTACTACTTTACTGTGTTTGTATTACTATGTTACAATGTGACTGTGTTAGTATTAATGTGTTAATATGTTACTGTGTTAGTATTACTTTGTTACTGTGTTAGTATTATTGTGTTACAATGTTACTGTGTTAGTATTACTATGTTACTACTTTACTGTGTTAGTAATACTATGTTACAATGTGACTGTGGTAATATTAATGTGTTAATATGTTACTGTGTTAGTATTACTTTATTAATGTTTTAGTATTATTGTGTTACAAGGTTACTGTATTAGTATTACTATGTTACTACTTTGCTGTCTTAGTATTAATGTGTTACTATGTTACTGTGTTAGTATTACTTTGTTACTGTGTTAGTATTATTGTTTTACAATGTTACTCTGTTAGTATTACAATGTTACTACTTTACTGTGTTAGTATTAATGTGTTACTATGTTACTGTGTTTGTTTTACTATGTTACAATGTGACTGTGTTAGCATTAATGTGTTAATATGTTACTGTGTTAGTATTACTATGTTACAATGTGATTGTTTTAGTATTAATGTGTTACTATCTTACTTTGTTAGTATTACTTTGTTACTGTGTATGTATTATTGTGTTACTATGTTACTGTGTTAGTATTACTATGTTACTACTTTGCAGTCTTAGTATTAATGTATTACTATGTTACTGTGTTTGTATTACTATGTTACAATGTGATTGTTTTAGTATTAATGTGTTACTATGTTACTGTGTTAGTATTACTTTGTTACTGTGTTAGTATTATTGTGTTACTACGTTACTGTGTTAGTATTACCAAGTTACAGTGTGACTGTGTTAGTATTAATGTGTTAATATGTTACTGTGTTAGTATTACTTTGTTACTGTAATAGTATTATGGTGTTACAATGTTACTGTGTTAGTATTACTATGTTACTACATCACTGTGTTAGTATTAATGTGTTACTATGTTAGAATTACTTTGTTACTGTGATAGTATTATTGTGTTACTATGTTGCTGTGTTAGTATTACTATGTTACTACTTTACTGTGTTAGTATTAATGTGTTACTATGTTACTGTGTTTGTATTACTATGTTACAATGTGACTGAGTTAGTATTAATGTGTTAATATGTTTCTGTGTTAGTATTACTATGTTACTACTTTGCTGTGTTAGTATTAATGTGTTACTATGTTACTGTGTTTGTATTACTATGTTACAATGTGATTGTTTTAGTACTAATGTGCTACTATGTTACTGTGTTAGTATTACTTTGTTACTGTGTTAGTATTATTGTTTTACTATGTTACTGTGTTAGTGTTACTATGTTACTACTTTACTGTGTTAGTATTAATGTTACTATGTTACTGTGTTTGTATTACTATGTTATAATGCTACTGTGTTAGTATTACTATGTTACTACTTTGCTGTGTTAATATTAATGTGTTACTATGTTACTGTGTTTGTATTACTATGTTTCTACTTTAATGTGTTAGTATTAATGTGTTACTATGTTACTGTGTTTGTATTACTATGTTACAATGTGACTGTGTTAGTATTAATGTGTTAATATGTTACTGTGTTAGTATTAATGTTACTATGTTACTGTGTTTGTATTACTATGTTATAATGCTACTGTGTTAGTATTACAATGTTACTACATTACTGTGTTAGTATTACTATGTTACAATGTGACTGTGTTCGTATTAATGTGTTAATATGTTACTGTGTTAGTATTACTATGTTACTACTTTGCTGTGTTAATATTAATGTGTTACTATGTTACTGTGTTTGTATTACTATGTTTCTACTTTAATGTGTTAGTATTAATGTGTTACTATGTTACTGTGTTTGTATTACTCTTTTACAATGTGACTGTTTTAGTATTAATGTGTTACTATGTTACTGTGTCAGTATTTCTTTGTTACTGAGTTAGTATTATTGTATTACTATGTTACTGTGTTTGTATTACTATGTTACAAAGTGATTGTTTTAGTATTAATGTGTTACTATGTTACTGTGTTAGTATTATTTTGTTACTGTGTTAGTATTATTGTTTTATTATGTTACTGTGTTAGTATTACTATGTTACTACTTTACTGTGTTTGTATTACTATGTTACAATGTGACTGTGTTAGTATTAATGTGTTAATATGTTACTGTGTTAGTATTACTGTGTTACTACTTTGCTGTGTTAGTATTAATGTGTTACTATGTTACTGTGTTTGTATTACTAAGTTACTATGTGATTGTTTTAGTATTAATGTGTTGCTATGTTACTGTGTTAGTATTATTGTGTTACTATGTTACTATGTTAGTATTACTATGTTACTACTTTACTGTGTTAGTATTTCTATGTAACAATGTGACTGTGTTAGTATTAATGTGTTAATATGTTACTGTGTTAGTATTATTGTGTTACAATGTTACTTTGTTAGTATTACAATGTTACTACTTCACTGTGTTAGTATTAATGTGTTACTATGTTACTGTGTTAGTATTACTTTGTTACTGTGTTAGTATTGTTGTGTTACTATGTTACTGTGTTAGTATTAATGTGTTTTATGTTGCTGTGTTTGTATTACTATGTTACAATGTGCCTGTGTTAGTATTAATGTGTTAATATGTTTCTGTGTTAGTATTAGTTTGTTACTACTTTGCTGTGTTAGTATTAATCTGTTACTATGTTACTGTGCTTGTATTACTATGTTACAATGTGATTGTTTTAGTATTAATGTGTTACTATCTTACTGTGTTAGTATTATTTTGTTACTGTGTTAGTATTATTGTTTTATTATGTTACTGTGTTAGTGTTACTATGTTACTACTTTACTGTGTTAGTATTAATGTGTTACTTTGTTACTGTGTTTGTATTACTATGTTACAATGACTGTGTTAGTATTAAAGTGTTAATATGTTACTGTGTTAGTATTACTATGTTACTACTTTGCTGTGTTAGTATTAATGTGTTACTATGTTGCTGTGTTTGTATTACTATGTTACAATGTGATTGTTTTAGTATTAATGTGTTACTATGTTACTGTGTTAGTATTACTATGTTACTATTTACTGTGAGAGTGTTACTGTAATACTGTGTGCCTGTGTTAGTATTACTATGCTACTTTGGTAGTATTATTGTGTTACTATGTTAATATGTTAGTATTACTTTGTTTACTATTTACTGTGACAATATTACTGTAATACTATGAAACTGTATTAGTATTACTATGTTACTTTGTTAGTATTATTGTGATAGTATGTTACTGTGTTACTATTACTATGTTACTAGTTACTGAGTTAATATTACTGTTTTACTATGTGACTGTGTTAATATTACTATGTTACTTTGTTAGTATTATTGTGTTACTATGTTTCTGTGTTAGTATTACTATGTTACAATGTGACTGTGTTAGTATTAAAGTGTTAATATGTTACTGTGTTAGTATTACTGTTTTACTACTTTGCTGTGTTAGTATTAATGTGTTATTATGTTACTGTGTTTTTATTACTATGTTACTATGTGATTGTTTTAGTATTAATGTATTACTATGTTACTGTGTTAGTATTACTTTGTTACTGTGTTAGTATTATTGTGTTACAATGTTACTGTGTTAGTATTACTATGTTACTACTTTACTGTGTTAGTATTACTATGTTACAATGTGACTGTGTTAGTATTAATGTGTTAATATGTTACTGTGTTAGTATTACATTGTTACTTTGTTAGTATTATTGTGTTACTATGTTACTGTGTTAGTATTACTATGTTACTACTTTACTGTGTTAGTATTAATGTGTTACTGTGTTACTGTGTTAGTATAACTATGTTACATTGTGACTGTGTTAATATTAATGTGTTAATATGTTACTGTGTTAGTATTACTTTGTTGCTGTGTTAGTATTATTGTGTTACTATGTTACTGTGTTAGTATTACTATGTTACTACTTTACTGTGTTACTATTAATGTGTTATTATGTTACTGTGTTTGTATTACTATGTTACAATGTGACTGTGTTAGTATTAATGTGTTAATATGTTACTGTGTTAGTATTACTGTGTCACTACTTTGCTGTGTTAGTATTAATGTGTTACTATGTTACTGTGTTTGTATTACTGTGTTACAATGTGATTGTTTTAGTATTAATGTGTTACTATGTTACTGTGTTAGTATTACTTTGTTACTGTGCTAGTATTATTGCATTACTATGTTACTGTGTTAGTATTACTATGTTACAATGTGACTGTGTTAGTATTAATGTGTTAATATGTTACTGTGCTAGTTTTATTGTGTTACAATGTTTCTGTGTTAGTATTACTATGTTACTACTTCACTGTGTTAGTATTAATGTGTTACTGTGTTACTGTGTTAGTATTACTTTGTTACTGTGTTAGTATTATTGTGTTACTATGTTACTGTGTTAGTATTACTATGTTACTACTTTACTGTATTAGTATTAATGTGTTACAATGTTGCTGTGTTTGTATTACTATGTTAAAATGTGCCTGTGTTAGTATTAATGTGTTAATATGTTTCTGTGTTAGTATTAGTATGTTACTACTTTGCTGTGTTAGTATTAATGTGTTACTATGTTACTGTGTTTGTATTACTGTGTTACAATGTGATTGTTTTAGTATTAATGTGTTACGATGTTACTGTGTTAGTATTATTTTGTTACTGTGTTAGAATTATTGTTTTATTATGTTACTACTTTACTGTGTTGGTATTGTGTTATTATGTTACTGTGTTTGTAATACTATGTTACAATGTGACTGTGTTAGTATTAATATGTTTCTTTGTTACTGTGTTAGTATTATTTTGTTACTGTGTTAGTATTATTGTTTTATTATGTTAGTACTTTACTGTGTTAGTATTAATGTGTTATTATGTTACTGTGTTTGTATTACTGTGTTACTAGTTTGCTGTGTTAGTATTAATGTGTTACTATGTTACTGTGTTTGTATTACTATGTTACTATGTGATTGTTTTAGTATTAATGTGTTAATATCTTACTGTGTTAGTATCACTTTGTTACTCTGTTAGTATTATTGTGTTACTATGTTACTGTGTTAGTATTTCTATGTTACTACTTTACTGTGTTAGTATTACTATGTTACAATGTGACTGTGTTAGTATTAATCTGTTAATATGTTACTTTGTTAGTATTACTTTGTTACTGTGTTAGTATTATTGTGTTACAATGTTACTGTGTTAGTATTACTATATTACTACTTCACTGTGTTAGTATTAATGTGTTAATATGTTACTGTGTTAGTATTACTTTCTTACTGTTTTAGTATTAATGTGTTACTATGTTACTGTGTTAGTATTACTATGTTACTACTTTACTGTGATAGTATTAATGTGTTACTATGTTACTGTGTTTGTATTACTATGTTACAATGTGATTGTTTTAGTACTAATGTGTTACTATGTTACTGTGTTAGTATTATTTTGTTAATGTGTTAGTATTATTGTTTTACTATGTTACTGTGTTAGTGTTACTATGTTACTACTTTACTGTGTTAGTATTAATGTGTTATTATGTTACTGTGTTTGTATTACTATGTTACAATGTGACTGTGTTAGTATTAATGTGTTAATATGTTACTGTGTTAGTATTACTATGTTACTACTTTGCTGTGTTAGTATTAATGTGTAACTTTGTTACTGTGTTTGTATTACTATGTTACTATGTGATTGTTTTAGTATTAATGTGTTACTATTTTACTGTGTTAGTATTACTTTGTTACTGTGTTAGTATTATTGTGTTACTATGTTACTGTGTTAGTATTACTATGTTACTACTTTACTGTGTTAGTATTACTATGTTACAATGTGACTGTGTTAGTATTAATGTGTTAATATGTTACTGTGTTAGTATTAATGTGTTACTATGTTACTGTGTTAGTATTACTATGTTACTACTTTGCTGTGTTAGTATTAATGTGTTACTATGTTACTGTGTTTGTATTACTATGTTACAATGTGATTGTTTTAGTATTAATGTGTTACTATGTTACTGTGTTAGTATTACTTTGTTACTGTGTTAGTATTATTGTGTTACTATGTTACTGTGTTAGTATAACAATGTTACTACATTGCTGTGTTAGTATTAATGTGTTACTATGTTAGTATTACTATGTTACAATGTGACTGTGTTCGTATTAATGTGTTAATATGTTACTGGGTCAGTATTACTATGTTACTACTTTGCTGTGTTAGTATTAATGTGTTACTATGTTACTGTGTTTGTATTACTATGTTACAATGTGATTGTTTCAGTATTAATGTGTTACTATGTTACTGTGTTAGTATTACTTTGTTACTCTGTTAGTATTATTGTGTTACTATGTTACTGTGTTAGTATTACTATGTTACTACTTTACTGTGTTAGTATTAATGTGTTACTATGTTAGTATTACTATGTTACAATGTCACTGTGTTCGTATTAATGTGTTAATATGTTACTGGGTCAGTATTACTATGTTACTACTTTGCTGTGTTAGTATTAATGTGTTACTATGTTACTGTGTTTGTATTACTATGTTACAATGTGATTGTTTCAGTATTAATGTGTTACTATGTTACTGTGTTAGTATTACTTTGTTACTGTGTTAGTATTATTGTGTTACTATGTTACTGTGTTATTATTACTATGTTACTACTTTACTGTGTTAGTATTACTATGTTACAATGTGACTGTGTTAGTATTAATGTGTTAATATGTTACTGTGTTAGTATTACTATGTTACTACTTCACTGTGTTAGTATTAAAGTGTTACTATGTTACTGTGTTTGTATTACTATGTTACAATGTGACTGTGTTAGTATTAATGTGTTAATATGTTACTGTGTTAGTATTACTATGTTACTACTTTGCTGTGTTAGTTTTAAAGTGTTACTTTGTTACTGTGTTTGTATTACTATGTTACTATGTGATTGTTTTAGTATTAATGTGTTACTATGTTACTGTGTTAGTATTACTTTGTTACTGTGTTAGTATTATTGTGTTACTATGTTACTGTGTTAGTATTACTATGTTACTAATTTACTGTGTTAGTATTACTATGTTACAATGTGAATGTGTTAGTATTAATGTGTTAATATGTTACTGTGTAAGTATTTCTGTGTTTCTACTTTGCTGTGTTAGTATTAATGTGTTACTATGTTACTGTGTTTGTATTACTATGTTACAATGTGATTGTTTTAGTATTACTGTGTTACTATGTTACTGTGTTAATATTACTTTGTTACTGTGTTTTAGTATTATTGTGTTACTATGTTACTGTGTTAGTATAACAATGTTACTACAGTGCTGTTTTAGTATTAATGTGTTACTATGTTAGTATTACTATGTTACAATGTGACTGTGTTCGTATTAATGTGTTAATATGTTACTGGGTCAGTATTACTATGTTACTACTTTGCTGTGTTAGCATTAATGTGTTACTATGTTACTGTGTTTGTATTACTATGTTACAATGTGATTGTTTCAGTATTAATGTGTTACTATGTTACTGTGTTAGTATCACTTTGTTACTGTGTTAGTATTATTGTGTTACTATGTTACTGTGTTAGTATTACTATGTTACTACTTTACTGTGTTAGTATTACTATGTTACAATGTGACTGTGTTAGTATTAATGTGTTAATATGTTACTGTGTTAGTATTATTGTGTTACAATGTTACTGTGTTAGCATTACTATGTTACTACTTCACTGTGTTAGTATTAATGTGTTACTATGTTAGTATTACTATGTTACAATGTGACTGTGTTCATATTAATGTGTTAATATGTTACTGGGTTAGTATTACTATGTTACTACTTTGCTGTGTTAGTATTAATGTGCTACTATGTTACTGTGTTTGTATTACTATGTTACAATGTGATTGTTTCAGTATTAATGTGTTACTATGTTACTCTGTTAGTATTACTTTGTTACTGTGTTAGTATTATTGTGTTACTATGTTACTGTGTTAGTATTACTATGTTACTACTTTACTGTGTTAGTATTACTATGTTACAATGTGACTGTGTTAGTATTAATGTGTTAATATGTTACTGTGTTAGTATTATTGTGTTACAATGTTACTGTGTTAGTATTACTATGTTACTACTTCACTGTGTTAGTATTAATGTGTTACTATGTTACTGTGTTAGTATTACTTTGTTACTCTGTTAGTATTATTGTGTTACTATGTTACTGTGTTAGTATTACTATGTTACTACTTCACTGTGTTAGTATTAATGTGTTACTATGTTACTGTGTTAGTATTACTTTCTTACTGTTCTAGTATTATTGTGTTACTATATTACTGTGTTAGTATTACTATGTTACTACTTTACTGTGTTAGTATTAATGTGTTACAATGTTGCTGTGTTTGTATTACTATGTTACAATGTGCCTGTGTTAGTATTAATGTGTTAATATGTTTCTGTGTTAGTATTAGTATGTTACTACTTTGCTGTGTTAGTATTAATGTGTTACTATGTTACTGTGTTTGTATTAATATGTTACAATGTGATTGCTTTAGTACTCATGTGTTACAATGTTACTGTGCTAGTATTATTTAGTTACTGTGTTAGTATTATTGTTTTATTATGTTACTGTGTTATTGTTACTATGTTACTACTTTACTGTGTTAGTATTAATGTGTTATTATGTTACTGTGTTTATATTACTATGTTACAATGTGACTGTGTTAGTATTAATGTGTTAATATGTTACTGTGTTAGTATTACTATGTTACTACTTCACTGTGTTAGTATTAAAGTGTTACTATGTTACTGTGTTTGTATTACTATGTTACAATGTGACTGTGTTAGTATTAATGTGTTAATATGTTACTGTGTTAGTATTACTATGTTACTACTTTGCTGTGTTAGTTTTAAAGTGTTACTATGTTACTGTGTTTGTATTACTATGTTACTATGTGATTGTTTTAGTATTAATGTGTTACTATGTTACTGTGTTAGTATTACTTTGTTACTGTGTTAGTATTATTGTGTTACTATGTTACTGTGTTAGTATTACTATGTTACTACTTTACTGTGTTAGTATTACTATGTTACAATGTGAATGTGTTAGTATTAATGTGTTAATATGTTACTGTGTAAGTATTTCTGTGTTTCTACTTTGCTGTGTTAGTATTAATGTGTTACTATGTTACTGTGTTTGTATTACTATGTTACAATGTGATTGTTTTAGTATTAATATGTTACTATGTTACTGTGTTAATATTACTTTGTTACTGTGTTAGTATTATTGTGTTTCTCTGTTACTGTGTTAGTATAACAATGTTACTACAGTGCTGTGTTAGTATTAATGTGTTACTATGTTAGTATTACTATGTTACAATGTGACTGTGTTCGTATTAATGTGTTAATATGTTACTGGGTCAGTATTACTATGTTACTACTTTGCTGTGTTAGCATTAATGTGTTACTATGTTACTGTGTTTGTATTACTATGTTACAATGTGATTGTTTCAGTATTAATGTGTTACTATGTTACTGTGTTAGTATTACTTTGTTACAGTGTTAGTATTATTGTGTTACTATGTTACTGTGGTAGTATTACTATGTTACTACTTTACTGTGTTAGTATTACTATGTTACAATGTGACTGTGTTAGTATTAATGTGTTAATATGTTACTGTGTTAGTATTATTGTGTTACAATGTTACTGTGTTAGCATTACTATGTTACTACTTCACTGTGTTAGTATTAATGTGTTACTATGTTAGTATTACTATGTTACAATGTGACTGTGTTCGTATTAATGTGTTAATATGTTACTGGGTCAGTATTACTATGTTACTACTTTGCTGTGTTAGCATTAATGTGTTACTATGTTACTGTGTTTGTATTACTATGTTACAATGTGATTGTTTCAGTATTAATGTGTTACTATGTTACTGTGTTAGTATTACTTTGTTACTCTGTTAGTATTATTGTGTTACTATGTTACTGTGTTAGTATTACTATGTTACTACTTCACTGTGTTAGTATTAATGTGTTACTATGTTACTGTGTTAGTATTACTTTCTTACTGTTCTAGTATTATTGTGTTACTATATTACTGTGTTAGTATTACTATGTTACTACTTTACTGTGTTAGTATTAATGTGTTACAATGTTGCTGTGTTTGTATTACTATGTTACAATGTGCCTGTGTTAGTATTAATGTGTTAATATGTTTCTGTGTAAGTATTAGTATGTTACTACTTTGCTGTGTTAGTATTAATGTGTTACTATGTTACCGTGTTTGTATTAATATGTTACAATGTGATTGTTTTAGTACTCATGTGTTACAATGTTACTGTGCTAGTATTATTTAGTTACTGTGTTAGTATTATTGTTTTATTATGTTACTGTGTTAGTGTTACTATGTTACTACTTTACTGTGGTAGTATTAATGTGTTATTATGTTACTGTGTTTGTATTACTATGTTACAATGTGACTGTGTTAGTATTAATGTGTTAATATGTTACTGTGTTAGTATTACTATGTTACTACTTTGCTGTGTTAGTATTAATGTGTTACTCTATTACTGTGTTTGTATTACTATGTTACTATGTGATTGTTTTAGTATTAATGTGTTACTATGTTACTGTGTTAGTATTACTTTGTTACTGTGTTAGTATTATTGTGTTACTATGTTACTGTGTTAGTATAACAATGTTACTACATTGCTGTGTTAGTATTAATATGTTACTATGTTAGTATTACTATGTTACAATGTGACTGTGTTCGTATTAATGTGTTAATATGTTACTGGGTCAGTATTACTATGTTACTACTCTGCTGTGTTAGTATTAATGTGTTACTATGTTACTGTGTTTGTATTACAATGTTACAATGTGATTGTTTCAGTATTAATGTGTTACTATGTTACTGTGTTAGTATTACTTTGTTACTGTGATAGTATTATTGTGTTACTATGTTACTGTGTTAGTATTACTATGTTACTACTTTACTGTGTTAGTATTAATGTGATACTATGTTAGTATTACTATGCTACAATGTGACTGTGTTCGTATTAATGTGTTAATATTTTACTGGGTCAGTATTACTATGTTACTACTTTGCAGTGTTAGTATTAATGTGCTACTATGTTACTGTGTTTGTATTACCATGTTACAATGTGATTGTTTCAGTATTAATGTGTTACTATGTTACTGTTTTAGTATTACTTTGTTACTGTGTTAGTATTATTGTGTTACTATGTTACTGTGTTATTATTACTATGTTACTACTTTACTGTGTTAGTATTACTATGTTACAATGTGACTGTGTTAGTATTAATGTGTTAATATGTTACTGTGTTAGTATTACTATGTTACTACTTCACTGTGTTAGTATTAATGTGTTACTATGTTACTGTGTTTGTATTACTATGTTACAATGTGACTATGTTAGTATTAATGTGTTAATATGTTACTGTGTTAGTATTACTATATTACTACTTTGCTGTGTTAGTTTTAAAGTGTTACTATGTTACTGTGTTTGTATTACTATTTTACTATGTGATTGATTTAGTATTAATGTGTTACTATGTTACTGTGTTAGTATTACTTTGTTATTGTGTTAGTATTATTGTGTTACTATGTTACTGTGTTAGTATTACTATGTTACTACTTTACTGTGTTAGTATTACTATGTTACAATGTGACTGTGTTAGTATTAATGTGTTAATATCTTACTGTGTTAGTATTACTTTGTTACTGTGTTAGTATTATTGTGTTACTATGTTACTGTGTTTGTACTACTATGTTACAATGTGATTGTTTTAGTATTAATGTGTTACTATGTTACTGTGTTAATATTACTTTGTTACTGTGTTAGTATTATTGTGTTACTATGTTACTGTGTTAGTATAACAATGTTATTACATTGCTGTGTTAGTATTAATGTGTTACTATGTTAGTATTACTGTGTTACAATGTGACTGTGTTCATATTAATGTGTTAATATGTTACTGGGTCAGTATTACTATGTTACTACTTTGCTGTGTTAGCATTAATGTGTTACTATGTTACTGTGTTTGTATTACTATGTTACAATGTGATTGTTTCAGTATTAATGTGTTACTATGTTACTGTGTTAGTATTACTTTGTTACTGTGTTAGTATTATTGTGTTACTATGTTACTGTGTTAGTATTACTATGTTACTACTTTACTGTGTTAGTATTACTATGTTACAATGTGACTGTGTTAGTATTAATGTGTTAATAAGTTACTGTGTTAGTATTATTGTGTTACAATGTTACTGTGTTAGTATTACTATGTTACTACTTCACTGTGTTAGTATTAATGTGTTACTATGTTACTGTGTTAGTATTACTTTATTACTCTGTTAGTATTATTGTGTTACTATGTTACTGTGTTAGTTTTACTATGTTACTACTTCACTGTGTTAGTATTAATGTGTTACTATGTTACTGTGTTAGTATTACATTCTTACTGTTTTAGTATTATTGTGTTACTATATTACTGTGTTAGTATTACTATGTTACTACTTTACTGTGTTAGTATTAATGTGTTACTATGTTGCTGTGTTTGTATTACTATGTTACAATGTGCCTGTGTTAGTATTAATGTGTTAATATGTTTCTGTGTTAGTATTAGTATGTTACTACTTTGCTGTGTTAGTATTAATGTGTTACTGTGTTACTGTGTTTGTATTATGTTACAATGTGATTGTTTTAGTATTAATGTGTTACTATGTTACTGTGTTAGTATTATTTTGTTACTGTGTTAGTATTATTGTTTTATTATGTTACTGTGTTAGTGTTACTATGTTACTACTTTACTGTGGTAGTATTAATGTGTTATTATGTTACTGTGTTTGTATTACTATGTTACAATGTGACTGTGTTAGTATTAATGTGTTAATATGTTACTGTGTTAGTATTACTATGTTACTACTTTGCTGTGTTAGTATTAATGTGTTACTATGTTACTGTGTTTGTATTACTATGTTACTATGTGATTGTTTTAGTATTAATGTGTTACTATGTTACTGTGTTAGTATTACTTTGTTACTGTGTTAGTATTATTGTGTTACTATGTTACTGTGTTAGTATAACAATGTTACTACATTGCTGTGTTAGTATTAATATGTTACTCTACTAGTATTACTATGTTACAATGTGACTGTGTTCGTATTAATGTGTTAATATGTTACTGGGTCAGTATTACTATGTTACTACTCTGCTGTGTTAGTATTAATGTGTTACTATGTTACTGTGTTTGTATTACAATGTTACAATGTGATTGTTTCAGTATTAATGTGTTACTATGTTACTGTGTTAGTATTACTTTGTTACTGTGATAGTATTATTGTGTTACTATGTTACTGTGTTAGTATTACTATGTTACTACTTTACTGTGTTAGTATTAATGTGCTACTATGTTAGTATTACTATGCTACAATGTGACTGTGTTCGTATTAATGTGTTAATATTTTACTGGGTCAGTATTACTATGTTACTACTTTGCAGTGTTAGTATTAATGTGCTACTATGTTACTGTGTTTGTATTACCATGTTACAATGTGATTGTTTCAGTATTAATGTGTTACTATGTTACTGTTTTAGTATTACTTTGTTACTGTGTTAGTATTATTGTGTTACTATGTTACTGTGTTATTATTACTATGTTACTACTTTACTGTGTTAGTATTACTATGTTACAATGTGACTGTGTTAGTATTAATGTGTTAATATGTTACTGTGTTAGTATTACTATGTTACTACTTCACTGTGTTAGTATTAATGTGTTACTATGTTACTGTGTTTGTATTACTATGTTACAATGTGACTATGTTAGTATTAATGTGTTAATATGTTACTGTGTTAGTATTACTATATTACTACTTTGCTGTGTTAGTTTTAAAGTGTTACTATGTTACTGTGTTTGTATTACTATTTTACTATGTGATTGTTTTAGTATTAATGTGTTACTATGTTACTGTGTTAGTATTACTTTGTTATTGTGTTAGTATTATTGTGTTACTATGTTACTGTGTTAGTATTACTATGTTACTACTTTACTGTGTTAGTATTACTATGTTACAATGTGACTGTGTTAGTATTAATGTGTTAATATCTTACTGTGTTAGTATTACTTTGTTACTGTGTTAGTATTATTGTGTTACTATGTTACTGTGTTTGTACTACTATGTTACAATGTGATTGTTTTAGTATTAATGTGTTACTATGTTACTGTGTTAATATTACTTTGTTACTGTGTTAGTATTATTGTGTTACTATGTTACTGTGTTAGTATACAATGTTATTACATTGCTGTGTTAGTATTAATGTGTTACTATGTTAGTATTACTGTGTTACAATGTGACTGTGTTCGTATTAATGTGTTAATATGTTACTGGGTCAGTATTACTATGTTACTACTTTGCTGTGTTAGCATTAATGTGTTACTATGTTACTGTGTTTGTATTACTATGTTACAATGTGATTGTTTCAGTATTAATGTGTTACTATGTTACTGTGTTAGTATTACTTTGTTACTGTGTTAGTATTATTGTGTTACTATGTTACTGTGTTAGTATTACTATGTTACTACTTTACTGTGTTAGTATTACTATGTTACAATGTGACTGTGTTAGTATTAATGTGTTAATAAGTTACTGTGTTAGTATTATTGTGTTACAATGTTACTGTGTTAGTATTACTATGTTACTACTTCACTGTGTTAGTATTAATGTGTTACTATGTTACTGTGTTAGTATTACTTTATTACTCTGTTAGTATTATTGTGTTACTATGTTACTGTGTTAGTTTTACTATGTTACTACTTCACTGTGTTAGTATTAATGTGTTACTATGTTACTGTGTTAGTATTACATTCTTACTGTTTTAGTATTATTGTGTTACTATATTACTGTGTTAGTATTACTATGTTACTACTTTACTGTGTTAGTATTAATGTGTTACTATGTTGCTGTGTTTGTATTACTATGTTACAATGTGCCTGTGTTAGTATTAATGTGTTAATATGTTTCTATGTTAGTATTAGTATGTTACTACTTTGCTGTGTTAGTATTAATGTGTTACTGTGTTACTGTGTTTGTATTAATATGTTACAATGTGATTGTTTTAGTATTAATGTGTTACTATGTTACTGTGTTAGTATTATTTTGTTACTGTGTTAGTATTATTGTTTTATTATGTTACTGTGTTAGTGTTACTATGTTACTACTTTACTGTGGTAGTATTAATGTGTTATTATGTTACTGTGTTTGTATTACTATGTTACAATGTGACTGTGTTAGTATTAATGTGTTAATATGTTACTGTGTTAGTATTACTATGTTACTACTTTGCTGTGTTAGTATTAATGTGTTACTATGTTACTGTGTTTGTATTACTATGTTACTATGTGATTGTTTTAGTATTAATGTGTTACTATGTTACTGTGTTAGTATTACTTTGTTACTGTGTTAGTATTATTGTGTTACTATGTTACTGTGTTAGTATAACAATGTTACTACATTGCTGTGTTAGTATTAATATGTTACTATGTTAGTATTACTATGTTACAATGTGACTGTGTTCGTATTAATGTGTTAATATGTTACTGGGTCAGTATTACTATGTTACTACTCTGCTGTGTTAGTATTAATGTGTTACTATGTTACTGTGTTTGTATTACAATGTTACAATGTGATTGTTTCAGTATTAATGTGTTACTATGTTACTGTGTTAGTATTACTTTGTTACTGTGATAGTATTATTGTGTTACTATGTTACTGTGTTAGTATTACTATGTTACTACTTTACTGTGTTAGTATTAATGTGCTACTATGTTAGTATTACTATGCTACAATGTGACTGTGTTCGTATTAATGTGTTAATATTTTACTGGGTCAGTATTACTATGTTACTACTTTGCAGTGTTAGTATTAATGTGCTACTATGTTACTGTGTTTGTATTACCATGTTACAATGTGATTGTTTCAGTATTAATGTGTTACTATGTTACTGTTTTAGTATTACTTTGTTACTGTGTTAGTATTATTGTGTTACTATGTTACTGTGTTATTATTACTATGTTACTACTTTACTGTGTTAGTATTACTATGTTACAATGTGACTGTGTTAGTATTAATGTGTTAATATGTTACTGTGTTAGTATTACTATGTTACTACTTCACTGTGTTAGTATTAATGTGTTACTATGTTACTGTGTTTGTATTACTATGTTACAATGTGACTATGTTAGTATTAATGTGTTAATATGTTACTGTGTTAGTATTACTATATTACTACTTTGCTGTGTTAGTTTTAAAGTGTTACTATGTTACTGTGTTTGTATTACTATTTTACTATGTGATTGTTTTAGTATTAATGTGTTACTATGTTACTGTGTTAGTATTACTTTGTTATTGTGTTAGTATTATTGTGTTACTATGTTACTGTGTTAGTATTACTATGTTACTACTTTACTGTGTTAGTATTACTATGTTACAATGTGACTGTGTTAGTATTAATGTGTTAATATCTTACTGTGTTAGTATTACTTTGTTACTGTGTTAGTATTATTGTGTTACTATGTTACTGTGTTTGTACTACTATGTTACAATGTGATTGTTTTAGTATTAATGTGTTACTATGTTACTGTGTTAATATTACTTTGTTACTGTGTTAGTATTATTGTGTTACTATGTTACTGTGTTAGTATAACAATGTTATTACATTGCTGTGTTAGTATTAATGTGTTACTATGTTAGTATTACTGTGTTACAATGTGACTGTGTTCGTATTAATGTGTTAATATGTTGCTGGGTCAGTATTACTATGTTACTACTTTGCTGTGTTAGCATTAATGTGTTACTATGTTACTGTGTTTGTATTACTATGTTACAATGTGATTGTTTCAGTATTAATGTGTTACTATGTTACTGTGTTAGTATTACTTTGTTACTGTGTTAGTATTATTGTGTTACTATGTTACTGTGTTAGTATTACTATGTTACTACTTTACTGTGTTAGTATTACTATGTTACAATGTGACTGTGTTAGTATTAATGTGTTAATAAGTTACTGTGTTAGTATTATTGTGTTACAATGTTACTGTGTTAGTATTACTATGTTACTACTTCACTGTGTTAGTATTAATGTGTTACTATGTTACTGTGTTAGTATTACTTTATTACTCTGTTAGTATTATTGTGTTACTATGTTACTGTGTTAGTTTTACTATGTTACTACTTCACTGTGTTAGTATTAATGTGTTACTATGTTACTGTGTTAGTATTACATTCTTACTGTTTTAGTATTATTGTGTTACTATATTACTGTGTTAGTATTACTATGTTACTACTTTACTGTGTTAGTATTAATGTGTTACTATGTTGCTGTGTTTGTATTACTATGTTACAATGTGCCTGTGTTAGTATTAATGTGTTAATATGTTTCTGTGTTAGTATTAGTATGTTACTACTTTGCTGTGTTAGTATTAATGTGTTACTATGTTACTGTGTTTGTATTAATATGTTACAATGTGATTGTTTTAGTATTAATGTGTTACTATGTTACTGTGTTAGTATTATTTTGTTACTGTGTTAGTATTATTGTTTTATTATGTTACTGTGTTAGTGTTACTATGTTACTACTTTACTGTGTTAGTATTAATGTGTTATTATGTTACTGTGTTTGTATTCCTATGTTACAATGTGACTGTGTAGTATTAATGTGTTAATATGTTACTGTGTTAGTATTACTGTGATACTACTTTGCTGTGTTAGTATTAAAGTGTTACTATGTTACTGTGTTTGTATTACTATGTTACTATGTGATTGTTTTAGTATTAATGTGTTAATATGTTACTGTGTTAGTATTATTGTGTTAAAATGTTTCTGTGTTATTACTATGTTACAACTTTACTGTGTTAGTATTACTATGTTACATTGTGACTGTGTTAGTATTAATGTGTTACTATGTTACCGTGTTTGTATTACTATGTTACAATGTGACTGTATTAGTATTAATGTGTTAATATGTTTCTGTGTTAGTACTACTATGTTACTACTTTGCTGTGTTAGTATTAATGTGTTACGGTTCTAGTATTAGCATGTTACTACTTTACTGTGTTATTATTACTATGTTACAATGTGACTGTGTTAGTATTAATGTGTTAATATGTTACTGTGTTAGTATTATTGTGTTACAATGTTTCTGTGTTATTACTATGTTACAACTTTACTGTGTTAGTATTACTATGTTACAATGTGACTGTGTTAGTATTAATGTGTTACTATGTTACCGTGTTTGTATTACTATGTTACAATGTGACTGTATTAGTATTAATGTGTTAATATGTTTCTGTGTTAGTACTACTATGTTACTACTTTGCTGTGTTAGTATTAATGTGTTACTATGTTACTGTGTTAGTATTACTTTGTTACTGTGTTAGTATTGTTGTGTTACTATGTTACTGTGTTAGTATTACTATGTTACTACTTTACTGTGTTAGTATTAATGTGTTACTATGTTACCGTGTTTGTATTACTATGTTACAATGTGACTGTATTAGTATTAATGTGTTAATATGTTTCTGTGTTAGTACTACTATGTTACTACTTTGCTGTGTTAGTATTAATGTGTTACTATGTTACTGTGTTTGTATTACTATGTTACAATGTGATTGTTTTAGTATTAATGTGTTACTATGTTACTGTGTTAATATTACTTTGTTACTGTGTTAGTATTATTGTGTTACTATGTTACTGTGTTAGTATAACAATGTTACTACAGTGCTGTGTTAGTATTAATGTGTTACTATGTTAGTATTACTATGTTACAATGTGACTGTGTTCGTATTAATGTGTTAATATGTTACTGGGTCAGTATTACTATGTTACTACTTTGCTGTGTTAGCATTAATGTGTTACTATGTTACTGTGTTTGTATTACTATGTTACAATGTGATTGTTTCAGTATTAATGTGTTACTATGTTACTGTGTTAGTATTACTTTGTTACTGTGTTAGTATTATTGTGTTACTATGTTACTGTGTTAGTATTACTTTCTTACTGTTCTAGTATTATTGTGTTACTATATTACTGTGTTAGTATTACTATGTTACTACTTTACTGTGTTAGTATTAATGTGTTACAATGTTGCTGTGTTTGTATTACTATGTTACAATGTGGCTGTGTTAGTATTAATGTGTTAATATGTTTCTGTGTTAGTATTAGTATGTTACTACTTTGCTGTGTTAGTATTAATGTGTTACGATGTTACTGTGTTTGTATTAATATGTTACAATGTGATTGTTTTAGTACTCATGTGTTACAATGTTACTGTGCTAGTATTATTTAGTTACTGTGTTAGTATTATTGTTTTATTATGTTACTGTGTTAGTGTTACTATGTTACTACTTTACTGTGTTAGTATTACTATGTTACAATGTGACTGTGTTAGTATTAATGTGTTAATATGTTACTGTGTTAGTATTACTATGTTACTACTTCACTGTGTTAGTATTAAAGTGTTACTATGTTACTGTGTTTGTATTACTATGTTACAATGTGACTGTGTTAGTATTAATGTGTTAATATGTTACTGTGTTAGTATTACTATGTTACTACTTTGCTGTGTTAGTTTTAAAGTGTTACTATGTTACTGTGTTTGTATTACTATGTTACTATGTGATTGTTTTAGTATTAATGTGTTACTATGTTACTGTGTTAGTATTACTTTGTTACTGTGTTAGTATTATTGTGTTACTATGTTACTGTGTTAGTATTACTATGTTACAATGTGAATGTGTTAGTATTAATGTGTTAATATGTTTCTGTGTAAGTATTTCTGTGTTTCTACTTTGCTGTGTTAGTATTAATGTGTTACTATGTTACTGTGTTTGTATTACTATGTTACAATGTGATTTTTTTAGTATTAATGTGTTACTATGTTACTGTGTTAATATTACTTTGTTACTGTGTTAGTATTATGGTGTTACTATGTTACTGTGTTAGTATAACAATGTTACTACAGTGCTGTGTTAGTATTAATGTGTTACTATGTTAGTATTACTATGTTACAATGTGACTGTGTTCGTATTAATGTGTTAATATGTTACTGGGTCAGTATTACTATGTTACTACTTTGCTGTGTTAGCATTAATGTGTTACTATGTTACTGTGTTTGTATTACTATGTTACAATGTGATTGTTTCAGTATTAATGTGTTACTATGTTACTGTGTTAGTATTACTGTGTTACTGTGTTAGTATTATTGTGTTACTATGTTACTGTGTTAGTATTACTATGTTACTACTTTACTGTGTTAGTATTACTATGTTACAATGTGATTGTGTTAGTATTAATGTGTTAATATGTTACTGTGTTAGTATTATTGTGTTACAATGTTACTGTGTTAGCATTACTATGTTACTACTTCACTGTGTTAGTATTAATGTGTTACTATGTTAGTATTACTATGTTACAATGTGATTGTGTTAGTATTAATGTGTTAATATGTTACTGTGTTAGTATTATTGTGTTACAATGTTTCTGTGTTAGTATTACTTTATTACTCTGTTAGTATTATTGTGTTACTATGTTACTGTGTTAGTTTTACTATGTTACTACTTCACTGTGTTAGTATTAATGTGTTACTATGTTACTGTGTTAGTATTACATTCTTACTGTTTTAGTATTATTGTGTTACTATATTACTGTGTTAGTATTACTATGTTACTACTTTACTGTGTTAGTATTAATGTGTTACTATGTTGCTGTGTTTGTATTACTATGTTACAATGTGCCTGTGTTAGTATTAATGTGTTAATATGTTACTGTGCTAGTATTATTTAGTTACTGTGTTAGTATTATTGTTTTATTATGTTACTGTGTTAGTGTTACTATGTTACTACTTTACTGTGTTAGTATTACTATGTTACAATGTGACTGTGTTAGTATTAATGTGTTAATATGTTACTGTGTTAGTATTACTATGTTACTACTTCACTGTGTTAGTATTAAAGTGTTACTATGTTACTGTGTTTGTATTACTATGTTACAATGTGACTGTGTTAGTATTAATGTGTTAATATTTTACTGTGTTAGTATTACTATGTTACTACTTTGCTGTGTTAATTTTAAAGTGTTACTATGTTACTGTGTTTGTATTACTATGTTACTATGTGATTGTTTTAGTATTAATGTGTTACTATGTTACTGTGTTAGTATTACTTTGTTACTGTGTTAGTATTATTGTGTTACTATGTTACTGTGTTAGTTTTACTATGTTACTACTTTACTGTGTTAGTATTGCTATGTTACAATGTGAATGTGTTAGTATTAATGTGTTAATATGTTACTGTGTAAGTATTTCTGTGTTTCTACTTTGCTGTGTTAGTATTAATGTGTTACTATGTTACTGTGTTTGTATTACTATGTTACAATGTGATTGTTTTAGTATTAATGTGTTACTATGTTACTGTGTTAATATTACTTTGTTACTGTGTTAGTATTATGGTGTTACTATGTTACTGTGTTAGTATAACAATGTTACTACAGTGCTGTGTTAGTATTAATGTGTTACTATGTTAGTATTACTATGTTACAATGTGACTGTGTTCGTATTAATGTGTTAATATGTTACTGGGTCAGTATTACTATGTTACTACTTTGCTGTGTTAGCATTAATGTGTTACTATGTTACTGTGTTAGTATTACTTTGTTACTGTGTTAGTATTATTGTGTTACTATGTTACTGTGTTAGTATTACTATGTTACTACTTTACTGTGTTAGTATTACTATGTTACAATGTGATTGTGTTAGTATTAATGTGTTAATATGTTACTGTGTTAGTATTATTGTTACAATGTTACTGTGTTAGCATTACTATGTTACTACTTCACTGTGTTAGTATTAATGTGTTACTATGTTAGTATTACTATGTTACAATGTGACTGTGTTCGTATTAATGTGTTAATATGTTACTGGGTCAGTATTACTATGTTACTACTTTGCTGTGTTAGCATTAATGTGTTACTATGTTACTGTGTTTGTATTACTATGTTACAATGTGATTGTTTCAGTATTAATGTGTTACTATGTTACTGTGTTAGTATTACTTTGTTACTCTGTTAGTATTATTGTGTTACTATGTTACTGTGTTAGTATTACTATGTTACTACTTCACTGTGTTAGTATTAATGTGTTACTATGTTACTGTGTTAGTATTACTTTCTTACTGTTCTAGTATTATTGTGTTACTATATTACTGTGTTAGTATTACTATGTTACTACTTTACTGTGTTAGTATTAATGTGTTACAATGTTGCTGTGTTTGTATTACTATGTTACAATGTGCCTGTGTTAGTATTAATGTGTTAATATGTTTCTGTGTTAGTATTAGTATGTTACTACTTTGCTGTGTTAGTATTAATGTGTTACTATGTTACCGTGTTTGTATTAATATGTTACAATGTGATTGTTTTAGTACTCATGAGTTACAATGTTACTGTGCTAGTATTATTTAGTTACTGTGTTAGTATTATTGTTTTATTATGTTACTGTGTTAGTGTTACTATGTTACTACTTTACTGTGTTAGTATTAATGTGTTATTATGTTACTGTTGTTTGTATTACTATGTTACAATGTGACTGTGTTAGTATTAATGTGTTAATATGTTACTGTGTTAGTATTACTATGTTACTACTTTGCTGTGTTAGTATTAATGTGTTACTATGTTACTGTGTTTGTATTACTATGTTACTATGTGATTGTTTTAGTATTAATGTGTTACTATGTTACTGTGTTAGTATTACTTTGTTACTGTGTTAGTATTATTGTGTTACTATGTTACTGTGTTAGTATAACAATGTTACTACAATGCTGTGTTAGTATTAATATGTTACTATGTTAGTATTACTATGTTACAATGTGACTGTGTTCGTATTAATGTGTTAATATTTTACTGGGTCAGTATTACTATGTTACTACTTTGCTGTGTTAGTATTAATGTGCTACTATGTTACTGTGTTTGTATTACCATGTTACAATGTGATTGTTTCAGTATTAATGTGTTACTATGTTACTGTTTTAGTATTACTTTGTTACTGTGTTAGTATTATTGTGTTACTATGTTACTGTGTTATTATTACTATGTTACTACTTTACTGTGTTAGTATTACTATGTTACAATGTGACTGTGTTAGTATTAATGTGTTAATATGTTACTGTGTTAGTATTACTATGTTACTACTTCACTGTGTTAGTATTAATGTGTTACTATGTTACTGTGTTTGTATTACTATGTTACAATGTGACTGTGTTAGTATTAATGTGTTAATATGTTACCGTGTTAGTATTACTATGTTACTACTTTGCTGTGTTAGTTTTAAAGTGTTACTATGTTACTGTGTTTGTATTACTATTATACTATGTGATTGTTTTAGTATTAATGTGTTACTATGTTACTGTGTTAGTATTACTTTGTTATTGTGTTAGTATTATTGTGTTACTATGTTACTGTGTTAGTATTACTATGTTACTACTTTACTGTGTTAGTATTACTATGTTACAATGTGACTGTGTTAGTATTAATGTGTTAATATCTTACTGTGTTAGTATTACTTTGTTACTGTGTTAGTATTATTGTGTTACTATGTTACTGTGTTTGTACTACTATGTTACAATGTGATTGTTTTAGTATTAATGTGTTACTATGTTACTGTGTTAATATTACTTTGTTACTGTGTTAGTATTATTGTGTTACTATGTTACTGTGTTAGTATAACAATGTTATTACATTGCTGTGTTAGTATTAATGTGTTACTATGTTAGTATTACTATGTTACAATGTGACTGTGTTCGTATTAATGTGTTAATATGTTACTGGGTCAGTATTACTATGTTACTACTTTGCTGTGTTAGCATTAATGTGTTACTATGTTACTGTATTTGAATTACTATGTTACAATGTGATTGTTTCAGTATTAATGTGTTACTATGTTACTGTGTTAGTATTACTTTGTTACTGTGTTAGTATTATTGTGTTACTATGTTACTGTGTTAGTATTACTATGTTACTACTTTACTGTGTTAGTATTACTATGTTACAATGTTACTGTGTTAGTATTATTGTGTTACAATGTTTCTGTGTTAGTATTACTATGTTACAACTTTACTGTGTTAGTATTACTATGTTACAATGTGACTGTGTTAGTATTAATGTGTTACTATGTTACCGTGTTTGTATTACTATGTTACAATGTGACTGTATTAGTATTAATGTGTTAATATGTTTCTGTGTTAGTACTACTATGTTACTACTTTGCTGTGTTAGTATTAATGTGTTACTATGTTACTGTGTTAGTATTACTTTGTTACTGTGTTAGTATTGTTGTGATACTATGTTACTGTGTTAGTATTATTATGTTACTACTTTACTGTGTTAGTATTAATGTGTTACTATGTTACCGTGTTTGTATTACTATGTTACAATGTGACTGTATTAGTATTAATGTGTTAATATGTTTCTGTGTTAGTACTACTATGTTACTACTTTGCTGTGTTAGTATTAATGTGTTACTATGTTACTGTGTTAGTATTACATTGTTACTGTGTTAGTATTATTGTGTTACTATGTTACTGTGTTAGTATTACTATGTTACTACTTTACTCTGTTAGTATTAATGTGTTACTATGTTACTGTGTTAGTATTACTATGTTACTACTTTGCTGTGTTAGTATTACTATGTTACGATGTGACTGTGTTAGTATTAATGTGTTACTATGTTACTGTGTTAATATTAATGTGTTACTATGTTACTGTGTTAGTATTACTATGTTACTACTTTGCTGTGTTAGTATTAATATGTTACTATGTTACTGTGTTAGTATTACTTTGTTACTGTGTTAGTATTGTTGTGTTACTATGTTACTGTGTTAGTGTTACTATGTTACTACTTTACTGTGTTAGTATTAATGTGTTATTATGTTACTGTGTTTGTATTACTATGTTACAATGTGACTGTGTTAGTATTAATGTGTTAATATGTTACTGTGTTAGTATTACTATGTTACTACTTTCTGTGTTAGTATTACTATGTTACAATGTGACTGTGTTAGTATTAATGTGTTAATATTTTACTGTGTTATTATTATTGTGTTACTATGTTACTGTGTTAATATTAATGTGTTACTATGTTACTGTGTTAGTATTACTATGTTACTACTTTGCTGTGTTAGTATTAATGTGTTACTATTTTACTGTGTTTTTATTACTATGTTACAATGTGATTGTTTTAGTATTAATGTGTTACTATGTTACTGTGTTAGTATTACTTTGTTACGGTGTTAGAATTATTATGTTACTATGTTACTGTGTTAGTATAACAATGTTACGACATTGCTGTTAGTATTAATGTGTTGCTATGTTAGTATTACTATGTTACAATGTGACTGTGTTCGTATTAATGTGTTAATATGTTACTGGGTCAGTATTACTATGTTACTACTTTGCTGTGTTAGTATTAATATGCTACTATGTTACTGTGTTTGTATTACTATGTTAGAATGTGATTGTTTCAGTATTAATGTGTTACTATGTTACTGTGTTAGTATTACTTTGTTACTGTGTTAGTATTATTGTGTTACTATGTTACTGTGTTATTATTACTATGTTACTACTTTACTTTGTTAGTATTACTATGTTACTATGTTACTGTGTTTGTATTACTATGTTACAATGTGACTGTGTTAGTATTAATGTGTTAATATGTTAATATGTTGTTACTGTGTTAGTATTATTGTGTTACTATGTTACTGTGTTAGTATTACTATGTTACTACTTTACTGTGTTAGTATTACTATGTTACAATGTGACTGTGTTCGTATTAATGTGTTAATATGTTACTGGGTCAGTATTACTATGTTACTACTTTGCTGTGTTAGTATTAATGTGTTACTATGTTACTGTGTTTGTATTACTATGTTACAATGTTATTGTTTCAGTATTAATGTGTTACTATGTTACTGTGTTAGTATTACTTTGTTACTGTGTTAGTATTATTGTGTTACTATGTTACTGTGTTAGTATTAATGTGTTACTATGTTAGTATTACTATGTTACAATGTGACTGTGTTCGTATTAATGTGTTAATATTACTGGGTCAGTATTACTATGTTACTACTTTGCTGTGTTAGCATTAATGTGTTACTATGTTACTGTGTTTGTATTACTATGTTACAATGTGATTGTTTCAGTATGAATGTGTTACTATGTTACTGTGTTAGTATTACTTTGTTACTGTGTTAGTATTATTGTGTTACTATGTTACTGTGTTAGTATTACTATGTTACTACTTTACTGTGTTAGTATTACTATGTTACAATGTGACTGTGTTAGTATTAATGTGTTAATATGTTACTGTGTTTGTATTATTGTGTTACAATGTTACTGTGTTAGTATTACTATGTTACTACTTCACTGTGTTAGTATTAATGTGTTACTATGTTACTGTGTTAGTATTACTTTATTACTCTGTTAGTATTATTGTGTTACTATGTTACTGTGTTAGTTTTACTATGTTACTACTTCACTGTTTTAGTATTAATGTGTTACTATGTTACTGTGTTAGTATTACTATGTTACTACTTTACTGTGTTAGTATTAATGTGTTACTATGTTGCTGTGTTTGTATTACTATGTTACAATGTGCCTGTGTTAGTATTAATGTGTTAATATGTTTCTGTGTTAGTATTAGTATGTTACTACTTTGCTGTGTTAGTATTAATGTGTTACTATGTTACTGTGTTTGTATTAATATGTTACAATGTGATTGTTTTAGTATTAATGTGTTACTATGTTACTGTGTTAGTATTATTTTGTTACTGTGTTAGTATTATTGTTTTATTATGTTACTGTGTTAGTGTTACTATGTTACTACTTTACTGTGTTAGTATTAATGTGTTATTATGTTACTGTGTTTGTATTACTATGTTACAATGTGACTGTGTAGTATTAATGTGTTAATAGGTTACTGTGTTAGTATTACTGTGTTACTACTTTGCTGTGTTAGTATTAAAGTGTTACTGTGTTACTGTGTTTGTATTACTATGTTACTATGTGATTGTTTTAGTATTAATGTGTTACTATGTTACTGTGTAGTATTATTTTGTTACTGTGTTAGTATTATTGTGTTACGGTTCTAGTATTAGCATGTTACTACTTTACTGTGTTATTATTACTATGTTACAATGTGACTGTGTTAGTATTAATGTTTTAATATGTTACTGTGTTAGTATTATTGTGTTACAATGTTTCTGTGTTAGTATTACTATGTTACAACTTTACTGTGTTAGTATTACTATGTTACAATGTGACTGTTTTAGTATTAATGTGTTACTATGTTACCGTGTTTGTATTACTATGTTACAATGTGACTGTATTAGTATTAATGTGTTAATATGTTTCTGTGTTAGTACTACTATGTTACTACTTTGCTGTGTTAGTATTAATGTGTTACTATGTTACTGTGTTAGTATTAGTTTGTTACTCTGTTAGTATTGTTGTGTTACTATGTTACTGTGTTAGTATTACTATGTTACTACTTTACTGTGTTAGTATTAATGTGTTACTATGTTACCGTGTTTGTATTACTATGTTACAATGTGACTGTATTAGTATTAATGTGTTAATATGTTTCTGTGTTAGTACTACTATGTTACTACTTTGCTGTGTTAGTATTAATGTGTTACTATGTTACTGTGTTAGTATTACATTGTTACTGTGTTAGTATTATTGTGTTACTATGTTACTGTGTTAGTATTACTATGTTACTACTTTACTCTATTAGTATTAATGTGTTACTATGTTACTGTGTTAGTATAACTATGTTACTATTTTGCTGTGTTAGTATTACTATGTTACAATGTGACTGTGTTAGTATTAATGTGTTAATATGTTACTGTGTTAGTATTATTGTGTTACTATGTTACTGTGTTAATATTAATGTGTTACTATGTTACTGTGTTAGTATTACTATGTTACTACTTTGCTGTGTTAGTATTAATATGTTACTATGTTACTGTGTTAGTATTACTTTGGTACTGTGTTAGTATTGTTGTGTTACTATGTTACTGTGTTAGTGTTACTATGTTACTACTTTACTGTGTTAGTATTAATGTGTTATTATGTTACTGTGTTTGTATTACTATATTACAATGTGACTGTGTTAGTATTAATGTGTTAATATGTTACTGTGTTAGTATTACTATGTTACTACTTTGCTGTGTTAGTATTAATGTGTTACTATGTTACTGTGTTTGTATTACTATGCTACTATGTAATTGTTTTAGTATTAATGTGTTACTATGTTACTGTGTTAGTATTAATTTGTTACTGTGTTAGTATTATTGTGTTACTATGTTACTGTGTTAGTATTACTATGTTACTACTTTACTGTGTTATTATTACTATGTTACAATGTGACTGTGTTAGTATTAATGTGTTAATATTTTACTGTGTTATTATTATTGTGTTACTATGTTACTGTGTTAATATTAATGTGTTACTATGTTACTGTGTTAGTATTACTATGTTACTACTTTGCTGTGTTAGTATTAATGTGTTACTATTTTACTGTGTTTTTATTACTATGTTACAATGTGATTGTTTTAGTATTAATGTGTTACTATGTTACTGTGTTAGTATTACTTTGTTACGGTGTTAGAATTATTATGTTACTATGTTACTGTGTTAGTATTACTATGTTACTACTTTACTTTGTTAGTATTACTATGTTACAATGTGACTGTGTTCGTATTAATGTGTTAATATGTTAGTGGGTCAGTATTACTATGTTACTACTTTGCTGTGTTAGTATTAATGTGCTACTATGTTACTGTGTTTGTATTACTATGTTAGAATGTGATTGTTTCAGTATTAATGTGTTACTATGTTACTGTGTTAGTATTACTTTGTTACTGTGTTAGTATTATTGTGTTACTATGTTACTGTGTTATTATTACTATGTTACTACTTTACTTTGTTAGTATTACTATGTTACAATGTTACTGTGTTAGTATTATTGTGTTACAATGTTACTGTGTTAGTATTACTATGTTACTACTTCACTGTGTTAGTATTAATGTTTTACTATGTTACTGTGTTTGTATTACTATGTTACAATGTGACTGTGTTAGTATTAATGTGTTAATATGTTAATATGTTAATATGTTGTTACTGTGTTAGTATTATTGTGTTACTATGTTACTGTGTTAGTATTACTATGTTACTACTTTACTGTGTTAGTATTACTATGTTACAATGTGACTGTGTTAGTATTAATGTGTTAATATGTTACTGTGTTAGTATTTCTGTGTTTCTACTTTGCTGTGTTAGTATTAATGTGTTACTATGTTACTGTTTTTGTATTACTATGTTACAATGTGATTGTTTTAGTATTAATGTGTTACTATGTTACTGTGTTAGTATTACTTTGTTACTGTGTTAGTATTATTGTGTTACTATGTTACTGTGTTAGTATAACAATGTTACTACATTGCTGTGTTAGTATTAATGTGTTACTATGTTAGTATTACTATGTTACAATGTGACTGTGTTCGTATTAATGTGTTAATATGTTACTGGGTCAGTATTACTATGTTACTACTTTGCTGTGTTAGTATTAATGTGTTACTATGTTACTGTGTTTGTATTACTATGTTACAATGTGATTGTTTCAGTATTAATGTGTTACTATGTTACTGTGTTAGTATTACTTTGTTACTGTGTTAGTATTATTGAGTTACTATGTTACTCTGTTAGTATTACTATGTTACTACTTTACTGTGTTAGTATTAATGTGTTACTATGTTAGTATTACTATGTTACAATGTGACTGTGTTCGTATTAATGTGTTAATATGTTACTGGGTCAGTATTACTATGTTACTACTTTGCTGTGTTAGTATTAATGTGCTACTATGTTACTGTGTTTGTATTACTATGTTACAATGTGATTGTTTCAGTATTAATGTGTTACTATGTTACTGTGTTAGTATTACTTTGTTACTGTGTTAGTATTATTGTGTTACTATGTTACTGTGTTAGTATTACATTGTTACTGTGTTAGTATTGTTTTGTTACTATATTACTGTGTTAGTATTGCTATGTTACTACTTTACTGTGTTAGTATTAATGTGTTACTATGTTACCGTGTTTGTATTACTATGTTACAATGTGACTGTGTTAGTATTAATGTGTTAATATGTTTCTGTGTTAGTACTACTATGTTACTACTTTGCTGTGTTAGTATTAATGTGTTACTATGTTACTGTGTTTGTATTACTATGTTACAATGTGATTGTTTTAGTATTAATGTGTTACTATGTTACTGTGTTAGTATTATTTTGTTACTGTGTTAGTATTATTATGTTACTATGTTACTGTGTTAGTATAACAATGTTACGACATTGCTGTGTTAGTATTAATGTGTTACTATGTTAGTATTACTATGTTACAATGTGATTGTGTTCGTATTAATGTGTTAATATGTTACTGGGTAAGTATTACTATGTTACTACTTTGCTGTGTTAGTATTAATGTGCTACTATGTTACTGTGTTTGTATTACTATGTTACAATGTGATTGTTTCAGTATTAATGTGTTACTATGTTACTGTGTTAGTATTACTTTGTTACTGTGTTAGCATTATTGTGTTACTATGTTACTGTGTTAGTATTACTATGTTATAATGTGACTGTGTTAGTATTAATGTGTTAATATGTTTCTGGGTCAGTATTACTATGTTACTACTTTGCTGTGTTAGTATTAATGTGCTACTATGTTACTGTGTTTGTATTACTATGTTACAATGTGATTGTTTCAGTATTAATGTGTTACTATGTTACTGTGTTAGTATTACTTTGTTACTCTGTTAGTATTATTGTGTTACTATGTTACTGTGTTAGTATTACTATGTTACTACTTCACTGTGTTAAAATTAATGTGTTACTATGTTACTGTGTTAGTATTACTTTCTTACTGTTTTAATATTATTGTGTTACTATATTACTGTGTTAGTATTACTATGTTACTACTTTACTGTGTTAGTATTAATATGTTACTATGTTGCTGTGTTTGTATTACTATGTTACAATTTGCCTGTGTTAGTATTAAAGTGTTACTATGTTACTTTGTTAGTATTACTTTGTTACTCTGTTAGTATTATTGTGTTACTATGTTACTGTTTTAGTATTACTATGTTACTACTTCACTGTGTTAAAATTAATGAGTTACTATGTTACTGTGTTAGTATTACTTTCTTACTGTTTTAGTATTATTGTGTTACTATATTACTGTGTTAGTATTACTATGTTACTACTTTACTGTGTTAGTATTAATATGTTACTATGTTGCTGTGTTTGTATTACTATGTTACAATTTGCCTGTGTTAGTATTAATGTGCTAATATGTTTATGTGTTAGTATTTGTATGTTACTACTTTGCTGTGTTAGTATTAATGTGTTACTATGTTACTGTGTTTGTATTAATATGTTACAATGTGATTGTTTTAGTATTAATGTGTTACTATGTTACTGTGTTAGTATTATTTTGTTACTGTGTTAGTATTATTGTTTTATTATGTTACTGTGTTAGTGTTACGATGTTACTGCTTTACTGTGTTAGTATTAATGTGTTATTATGTTACTGTGTTTGTTTTACTATGTTACAATGTGACTGTGTAGTATTAATGTTTTAATATGTTACTGTGTTAGTATTACTGTGTTACTACTTTGCTGTGTTAGTATTAAAGTGTTACTATGTTCCTGTGTTTGTATTACTATGTTAGTATGTGATTGTTTTAGTATTAATGTGTTACTATGTTACTGTGTTAGTATTACTTTGTTACTGTGTTAGTATTACTATGTTACTACTTTGCTGTGTTAGTATTAAAGTGTTACTATGTTACTGTGTTTGTATTACTATGTTACTATGTGATTGTTTTAGTATTAATGTGTTACTATGTTACTGTGTTAGTATTACTTTGTTACTGTGTTAGTATTATTGTGTTACTATGTTACTGTGTTAGTATTACTATGTTATAATGTGACTGTGTTAGTATTAATGTGTTAATATGTTACTGTGTTAGTATTACTATGTTACTACATTGCTGTGTTAGTATTAATGTGTTACTATGTTACTGTGTTTGTATTACTATGTTACTATGTGATTGATTTAGTATGAATGTATTACTATGTTACTGTGTTAGTATTACTTTGTTACTGTGTTAGTATTATTGTGTTACTATGTTACTGTGTTAGTATTAATATGTTACTACTTTACTGTGTTAGTATTACTATGTTACAATGTGACTGTGTTAGTATTAATGTGTTAATATGTTACTGTGTTAGTATTATTGTGTTACTATGTTACTGTGTTAATATTAATGTGTTACTATGTTACTGTGTTAGTATTACTATGTTACTACTTTGCTGTGTTAGTATTAATGTGTTACTATGTTACTGTGTTTGTATTACTATGTTACAATGTGACTGTGTTAGTATTACTATGTTACTACTTTACTGTGTTAGTATTAATGTGCTACTATGTTACTGTGTTTGTATTACTATGTTACAATGTGATTGTTTCAGTATTAATGTGTTACTATGTTACCGTGTTTGTATTACTATGTTACAATGTGACTGTGTTAGTATTAATGTGTTAATATGTTTCTGTGTTAGTACTACTATGTTACTACTTTACTGTGTTAGTATTACTATGTTACAATGTGACTGTGTTAGTATTAATGTGTTAATATGTTACTGTGTTAGTATTATTGTGTTACAATGTTACTGTGTTAGTATTACTATGTTACTACTTTACTGTGTTAGTATTAATGTGTTACTTTGTTACTGTGTTAGTATTACTTTGTTACTGTGTTAGTATTATTGTGTTACTATGTTACTGTGTTAGTATACCAATGTTACTACATTGCTGTGTTAGTATTAATGTGTTACTATGTTAGTATTACTATGTTACAATGTGACTGTGTTCGTATTAATGTGTTAATATGTTACTGGGTCAGTATTACTATGTTACTACTTTGCTGTGTTAGTATTAATGTGTTACTATGTTACTGTGTTTGTATTACTATGTTACAATGTGATTGTTTCAGTATTAATGTGTTTCTATGTTACTGTGTTAGTATTACTTTGTTACTGTCTTAGTATTATTGTGTTACTATGTTACTGTGTTAGTATTACTATGTTACTACTTTACTGTGTTAGTATTAATGTGTTACTATGTTAGTATTACTATGTTACAATGTGACTGTGTTCATATTAATGTGTTAATATGTTACTGGGTCAGTATTACTATGTTACTACTTTCCTGTGTTAGTATTAATGTGCTACTATGTTACTGTGTTTGTATTACTATGTTACAATGTGATTGTTTCAGTATTAATGTGTTACTATGTTACTGTGTTAGTATTACTTTGTTACTGTGTTAGTATTATTGTGTTACTATGTTACTGTGTTAGTATTACTTTGTTACTGTGTTAGTATTGTTGTGTTTCTGTGTTAGTATAACTATGTTACTACTTTACTGTGTTAGTATTAATGTGTTACTATGTTACCGTGTTTGTATTACTATGTTACAATGTGACTGTGTTAGTATTAATGTGTTAATATGTTTCTGTGTTAGTACTACTATGTTACTACTTTGCTGTGTTAGTATTGATGTGTTACTATGTTACTGTGTTAGTATTACATTGTTACTGTGTTAGTATTATTGTGTTACTATGTTACTGTGTTAGTATTACTATGTTAGTACTTTACTGTGTTAGTATTAATGTGTTACTATGTTACTGTGTTATTATTACTATGTTACTACTTTGCTGTGTTAGTATTGCTATGGTATAATGTGACTGTGTTAGTATTAATGTGTTAATATGTTACTATGTTAGTATTATTGTGTTACTATGTTACTGTGTTAGTATTACTATGTTACTACTTTGCGGTGTTAGTATTAATGTGTTACTATGTTACTGTGTTAGTATTACTTTGTTACTGTGTTAATATTGTTGTGTTACTATGTTACTGTGTTAGTGTTACTATGTTACTACTTTACTGTGTTAGTATTAATGTGTTATTATGTTACTGTGTTTGTATTACTATGTTACAATGTGGCTGTGTTAGTATTAATGTGTTAATATGTTACTGTGTTAGTATTACTATGTTACTACATTGCTGTGTTAGTATTAATGTGTTACTATGTTACTGTGTTTGTATTACTATGTTACTATGTGATTGATTTAGTATTAATGTATTACTATGTTACTGTGTTAGTATTACTTTGTTACTGTGTTAGTATTATTGTGTTACTATGTTACTGTGTTAGTATTACTATGTTACTACTTTACTGTGTTAGTATTACTATGTTACAATGTGACTGTGTTAGTATTAATGTGTTAATATGTTACTGTGTTAGTATTATTGTGTTACTATGTTACTGTGTTAGTATTACTATATTACTACTTTGCTGTGTTAGTATTAATGTGTTACTATGTTACTGTGTTTGTATTACTATGTTACAATGTGACTGTGTTAGTATTAATGTGTTAATATGTTACTGTGTTAGTATTACTATGTTACTACTTTGCTGTGTTAGTATTAATGTGTTACTTTGTTACTGTGTTTGTATTACTATGTTACAATGTGATTGTTTTAGTATTAATGTGTTACTATGTTACTGTGTTAGTATTACTTTGTTACTGTGTTAGTATTATTGTTTTACTGTGTTACTGTGTTAGTATAACAATGTTACTACATTGCTGTGTTAGTATGAATGTGTTACTATGTTAGTATTACTATGTTACAATGTGACTGTGTTCGTATTAATGTGTTAATATGTTACTAGGTCAGTATTACTATATTACTACTTTGATGTGTTAGTATTAATGTTTTACTATGTTACTATGTTTGTATTACTATGTTACAATGTGATTGTTTCAGTATTAATGTGTTTCTATATTACTGTGTTAGTATTACTTTGTTACTGTCTTAGTATTATTGTGTTACTATGTTACTGTGTTAGTATTACTATGTTACTACTTTACTGTGTTAGTATTAATGTGTTACTATGTTAGTATTACTATGTTACAATGTGACTGTGTTCATATTAATGTGTTAATATGTTACTGGGTCAGTATTACTATGTTACTACTTTCCTGTGTTAGTATTAATGTGCTACTATGTTACTGTGTTTGTATTACTATGTTACAATGTGATTGTTTCAGTATTAATGTGTTACTATGTTACTGTGTTTGTATTACTTTGTTACTGTATTAGTATTATTGTGTTACTATGTTACTGTGTTGTATTGTTGTGTTACTGTGTTACTGTGTTAGTATTACTATGTTACTACTTTACTGTGTTAGTATTAATGTGTTACTATGTTACCGTGTTTGTATTACTATGTTACAATGTGACTGTGTTAGTATTAATGTGTTAATATGTTTCTGTGTTAGTACTACTATGTTACTACTTTGCTGTGTTAGTATTAATGTGTTACTATGTTACTGTGTTTGTATTACTATGTTACAATGTGATTGTTTTAGTATTGATGTGTTACTATGTTACTGTGTTAGTATTACATTGTTACTGTGTTAGTATTATTGTGTTACTATGTTACTGTGTTAGTATTACTATGTTAGTACTTTACTGTGTTAGTATTAATGTGTTACTATGTTACTGTGTTATTATTACTATGTTACGACTTTGCTGTGTTAGTATTACTATGTTATAATGTGACTGTGTTAGTATTAATGTGTTACTATGTTACTGTGTTAGTATTACTATGTTACTACTTTGCTGTGTTAGTATTAATGTGTTACTATGTTACTGTGTTTGTATTACTATGTTACAATGTGACTGTGTTAGTATTAATGTGTTAATATGTTACTGTGTTAGTATTACTATGTTACTACTTTACTGTGTTAGTATTAATGTGTTACTTTGTTACTGTGTTTGTATTACTATGTTACAATGTGATTGTTTTAGTATTAATGTGTTACTATGTTACTGTGTTAGTATTACTTTGTTATTGTGCTAGTGTTATTGTTTTACTATGTTACTGTGTTAGTATAAGAATGTTACTACATTGCTGTGTTAGTATGAATGTGTTACTATGTTAGTATTACTATGTTACAATGTGACTGTGTTCGTATTAATGTGTTAATATGTTACTGGGTCAGTATTACTATGTTACTACTTTGCTGTGTTAGCATTAATGTGTGACTATGTTACTGTGTTTGTATTACTATGTTACAATGTGATTGTTTCAGTATTAATGTGTTACTATGTTACTGTGTTAGTATTACTTTGTTACTGTGTTAGTATTATTGTGTTACTATGTTACTGTGTTAGTATTACTATGTTACTACTTTACTGTGTTAGTATTACTATGTTACAATGTGATTGTGTTAGTATTAATGTGTTACTATGTTACTGTGTTAGTATTATTTTGTTACTGTGTTAGTATTATTGTTTTATTATGTTACTGTGTCAGTGTTTCTATGTTACTACTTTACTGTGTTAGTATTAATGTGTTATTATGTTACTGTGTTTGTATTACTATGCTACAATGTGACTGTGTAGTATTAATGTGTTAATATGTTACTCTGTTAGTATTACTGTGTTACTACTTTGCTGTGTTAGTATTAAAGAGTTACTATGTTACTGTGTTTGTCTTACTATGTTACCATGTGATTGTTTTAGTATTAATGTGTTACTATGTTACTGTGTTAGAATTATTTTGTTACTGTGTTAGTATTATTGTGTTACAATGTTACTGTGTTAGTATTACTATGTTACTACTTTACTGTGTTAGTATTAATGTGTTACTATGTTACCGTGTTTGTATTACTATGTTACAATGTGACTGTGTTAGTATTAATGTGTTAATATGTTTCTGTGTTAGTACTACTATGTTACTACTTTGCTGTGTTAGTATTAATGTGTTACTATGTTACTGTGTTAGTATTACTTTGTTACTGTGTAAGTATTGTTGTGTTACTATGTTACTGTGTTAGTATTACTATGTTACTACTTTACTGTGTTAGTATTAATGTGTTACTATGTTACCGTGTTTGTATTACTATGTTACAATGTGACTGTGTTAGTATTAATGTGTTAATATGTTTCTGTGTTAGTACTACTATGTTACTACTTTACTGTGTTAGTATTAATGTGTTACTTTGTTACTGTGTTTGTATTACTATGTTACAATGTGATTGTTTTAGTATTAATGTGTTACTATGTTACTGTGTTAGTATTACTTTGTTACTGTGTTAGTATTATTGTTTTACTATGTTACTGTGTTAGTATAAGAATGTTACTACATTGCTGTGTTAGTATGAATGTGTTACTATGTTAGTATTACTATGTTACAATGTGACTGTGTTCGTATTAATGTGTTAATATGTTACTGGGTCAGTATTACTATGTTACTACTTTGATGTGTTAGTATTAATGTGTTACTATGTTACTGTGTTTGTATTACTATGTTACTACTTTACTGTGTTAGTATTACTATGTTACAATGTGACTGTGTTAGTATTAATGTGTTAATATTTTACTGTGTTAGTTTTATTGTGTTACAATGTTACTGTGTTAGTATTACTATGCTACTACTTCACTGTGTTAGTATTAATGTGTTACTATGTTACTGTGTTAGTATTATTTTGTTACTCTGTTAGTATTATTGTGTTACTATGTTACTGTGTTAGTATTACTATGTTACTACTTCACTGTGTTAGTATTAATGTGCTACTATGTTACTATGTTAGTATTACTTTCTTACTGTTTTAGCATTATTGTGTTACTATATTACTGTGTTAGTATTACTATGTTACTACTTTACTGTGTTAGAATTAATGTGTTACTATGTTGCTGTGTTTGTATTACTATGTTACAATATGCCTGTGTTAGTATTAATGTGTTAATATGTTTCTGTGTTAGTATTACTATGTTACTACATTGCTGTGTTAGTATTAATGTGTTACTATGTTACTGTGTTTGTATTACTATGTTACTATGTGATTGATTTAGTATTAATGTATTACTATGTTACTGTGTTAGTATTACTTTGTTACTGTGTTAGTATTATTGTGTTACTATGTTACTGTGTTAGTATTACTATGTTACTACTTTACTGTGTTAGTATTACTATGTTACAATGTGACTGTGTTAGTAGTAATGTGTTAATATGTTACTGTGTTAGTATTATTGTGTTACTATGTTACTGTGTTAGTATTACTATGTTACTACTTTGCTGTGTTAGTATTAATGTGTTACTATGTTACTGTGTTTGTATTACTATGTTACAATGTGACTGTGTTAGTATTAATGTGTTAATATGTTACTGTGTTAGTATTACTATGTTACTACTTTACTGTGTTAGTATTAATGTGTTACTTTGTTACTGTGTTTGTATTACTATGTTACAATGTGATTGTTTTAGTATTAATGTGTTACTATGTTACTGTGTTAGTATTACTTTGTTACTGTGTTAGTATTATTGTTTTACTATGTTAATGTGTTAGTATAACAATGTTACTACATTGCTGTGTTAGTATGAATGTGTTACTATGTTAGTATTACTATGTTACAATTTGACTGTGTTCATATTAATGTGTTAATATGTTACTGGGTCAGTATTACTATGTTACTACTTTGATGTGTTAGTATTAATGTGTTACTATGTTACTGTGTTAGTATTGTTGTGTTACTATGTTACTGTGTTAGTGTTACTATGTTACTACTTTACTGTGTTAGTATTAATGTGTTATTATGTTACTGTGTTTGTATTACTATGTTACAATGTGACTGTGTTAGTATTAATGTGTTAATATGTTAATGTGTTTGTATTACAATGTTACTAGTTTGCTGTGTTAGTATTAATGTGTTACTATGTTACTGTGTATGTATTACTATGTTACAATGTGACTGTGTTAGTATTAATGTGTTAATATGTTACTGTGTTAGTATTACTTTGTTACTCTGTTAGTATTATTGTGTTACTATGTTACTGTGTTAGTATTACTATGTTACTACTTCACTGTGTTAGTATTAATGTGTTACTATGTTACTATGTTAGTATTACTTTCTTACTGTTTTAGCATTATTGTGTTACTATATTACTGTGTTAGTATTACTATGTTACTACTTTACTGTGTTAGTATTAATGTGTTACTATGTTGCTGTGTTTGTATTACTATGTTACAATGTGCCTGTGTTAGTATTAATGTGTTAATATGTTTCTGTGTTAGTATTAGTATGTTACTACTTTGCTGTGTTAGTATTAATGTGTTACTATGTTACTGTTTGTATTAATATGTTACAATGTGATTGTTTTAGTATTAATGTGTTACTATGTTACTGTGTTAGTATTATTTTGTTACTGTGGTAGTATTATTGTTTTATTATGTTAATGTGTTAGTGTTTCTATGTTACTACTTTACTGAGTTAGTATTAATGTGTTATTTTGTTACTGTGTTTGTATTACTATGTTACAATGTGACTGTGTAGTATTAATGTGTTAATATGTTACTCTGTTAGTATTACTGTGTTACTACTTTGCTGTGTTAGTATTAAAGTGTTACTATGTTACTGTGTTTGTATTACTATGTTACTATGTGATTGTTTTAGTATTAATGTGTTACTATGTTACTGTGTTAGTATTATTTTGTTACTGTGTTAGTATTATTGTGTTACAATGTTACTGTGTTAGTATTACTATGTTACTACTTTACTGTGTTAGTATTAATGTGTTACTATGTTACCGTGTTTGTATTACTATGTTACAATGTGACTGTGTTAGTATTAATGTGTTAATATGTTTCTGTGTTAGTACTACTATGTTACTACTTTGCTGTGTTAGTATTAATGTGTTACTATGTTACTGTGTTTGTATTACTATCTTACAATGTGATTGTTTTAGTATTAATGTGTTACTATGTTACTGTGTTAGTATTACATTGTTACTGTGTTAGTATTATTGTGTTACTATGTTACTGTGTTAGTATTACTATGTTACTACTTTACTGTGTTAGTATTACTATGTTACAATGTGACTTTGTTAGTATTAATGTGTTAATATTTTACTGTGTTAGTATTATTGTGTTACAATGTTACTGTGTTAATATTAATGTGCTACTATGTTACTGTGTTAGTATTACTATGTTACAATTTTGCTGTGTTAGTATTAATGTGTTACTATGTTTCTGTGTTTGTATTAATATGTTACAATGTGATTGATTTAGAATTAATGTGTTACTATGTTACTGTGTTAGTATTACTTTGTTACTGTGTTAGTATTATTATGTTACTATGTTACTGTGTTAGTATAACAATGTTACGACATTGCTGTTAGTATTAATGTGTTACTATGTTAGTATTACTAGTTACAATGTGACTGTGTTCGTATTAATGTGTTAATATGTTACTGGGTCAGTATTACTATGTTACTACTTTGCTGTGTTAGTATTAATGTGCTACTATGTTAATGTGTTTGTATTACTATGTTACAATGTGATTGTTTCAGTATTAATGTGTTACTATGTTACTGTGTTAGTATAACTTTGTTACTGTGTTAGTATTATTGAGTTACTATGTTACTGTGTTATTATTACTATGTTACTACTTTACTTTGTTAGTATTACTATGTTACAATGTGACTGTGTTAGTATTAATGTGTTAATATGCTACTGTGTTAGTATTACTATGTTACTACTTCACTGTGTTAGTATTAATGTGTTACTATGATACTGTGTTTGTATTACTATTTTACAATGTGACTGTGTTAGTATTAATGTGTTAATATGTTACTGTGTTAGTATTACTATGTTACTACTTTGCTGTGTTAGTATTAATGTGTTACTATGTTACTGTGTTTGTATTACTATGTTACTATGTGATTGTTTTAGTATTAATGTGTTACTATGTTACTGTGTTAGTATTACTTTGTTACTGTGTTAGTATTATTGTGTTACTATGTTACTGTGTTAGTATTACTATGTTACTTCTTTACTGTGTTAGTATTACTATGTTACAATGTGACTGTGTTCGTATTAATGTGTTAATATGTTACTGTGTTAGTATTATTGTGTTACTATGTTACTGTGTTAGTATTACTATATTACTACTTTGCTGTGTTAGTATTAATGTGTTACTATGTTACTGTGTTTGTATTACTATGTTACAATGTGACTGTGTTAGTATTAATGTGTTAATATGTTACTGTGTTAGTATTACTATGTTACTACTTTACTGTGTTAGTATTAATGTGTTACTTTGTTACTGTGTTTGTATTACTATGTTACAATGTGATTGTTTTAGTATTAATGTGTTACTATGTTATTGTGTTAGTATTACTTTGTTACTGTGTTAGTATTATTGTTTTACTGTGTTACTGTGTTAGTATAACAATGTTACTACATTGCTGTGTTAGTATGAATGTGTTACTATGTTAGTATTACTATGTTACAATGTGACTGTGTTCGTATTAATGTGTTAATATGTTACTGGGTCAGTATTACTATATTACTACTTTGATGTGTTAGTATTAATGTGTTACTATGTTACTGTGTTTGTATTACTATGTTACAATGTGATTGTTTCAGTATTAATGTGTTTCTATATTACTGTGTTAGTATTACTTTGTTACTGTCTTAGTATTATTGTGTTACTATGTTACTGTGTTAGTATTACTATGTTACTACTTTACTGTGTTAGTATTAATGTGTTACTATGTTAGTATTACTATGTTACAATGTGACTGTGTTCATATTAATGTGTTAATATGTTACTGGGTCAGTATTACTATGTTACTACTTTCCTGTGTTAGTATTAATGTGCTACTATGTTACTGTGTTTGTATTACTATGTTACAATGTGATTGTTTCAGTATTAATGTGTTACTATGTTACTGTGTTTGTATTACTTTGTTACTGTATTAGTATTATTGTGTTACTATGTTACTGTGTTAGTATTACTTTGTTACTGTGTTAGTATTGTTGTGTTACTGTGTTACTGTGTTAGTATTACTATGTTACTACTTTACTGTGTTAGTATTAATGTGTTACTATGTTACCGTTTTTGTATTACTATGTTACAATGTGACTGTGTTAGTATTAATGTGTTAATATGTTACTGTGTTTGTATTACTATGTTACAATGTGATTGTTTTAGTATTGATGTGTTACTATGTTACTGTGTTAGTATTACATTGTTACTGTGTTAGTATTATTGTGTTACTATGTTACTGTGTTAGTATTACTATGTTAGTACTTTACTGTGTTAGTATTAATGTGTTACTATGTTACTGTGTTATTATTACTATGTTACGACTTTGCTGTGTTAGTATTACTATGTTATAATGTGACTGTGTTAGTATTAATGTGTTAATATGTTACTGTGTTAGTATTATTGTGTTACTATGTTACTGTGTTAGTATTACTATGTTACTACTTTGCTGTGTTAGTATTAATGTGTTACTTTGTTACTGTGTTTGTATTACTATGTTACAATGTGATTGTTTTAGTATTAATGTGTTACTATGTTATTGTGTTAGTATTACTTTGTTACTGTGTTAGTATTATTGTTTTACTGTGTTACTGTGTTAGTATAACAATGTTACTACATTGCTGTGTTAGTATGAATGTGTTACTATGTTAGTATTACTATGTTACAATGTGACTGTGTTCGTATTAATGTGTTAATATGTTACTGGGTCAGTATTACTATATTACTACTTTGATGTGTTAGTATTAATGTGTTACTATGTTACTGTGTTTGTATTACTATGTTACAATGTGATTGTTTCAGTATTAATGTGTTTCTATATTACTGTGTTAGTATTACTTTGTTACTGTCTTAGTATTATTGTGTTACTATGTTACTGTGTTAGTATTACTATGTTACTACTTTACTGTGTTAGTATTAATGTGTTACTATGTTAGTATTACTATGTTACAATGTGACTGTGTTCATATTAATGTGTTAATATGTTACTGGGTCAGTATTACTATGTTACTACTTTCCTGTGTTAGTATTAATGTGCTACTATGTTACTGTGTTTGTATTACTATGTTACAATGTGATTGTTTCAGTATTAATGTGTTACTATGTTACTGTGTTTGTATTACTTTGTTACTGTATTAGTATTATTGTGTTACTATGTTACTGTGTTAGTATTACTTTGTTACTGTGTTAGTATTGTTGTGTTACTGTGTTACTGTGTTAGTATTACTATGTTACTACTTTACTGTGTTAGTATTAATGTGTTACTATGTTACCGTTTTTGTATTACTATGTTACAATGTGACTGTGTTAGTATTAATGTGTTAATATGTTACTGTGTTTGTATTACTATGTTACAATGTGATTGTTTTAGTATTGATGTGTTACTATGTTACTGTGTTAGTATTACATTGTTACTGTGTTAGTATTATTGTGTTACTATGTTACTGTGTTAGTATTACTATGTTAGTACTTTACTGTGTTAGTATTAATGTGTTACTATGTTACTGTGTTATTATTACTATGTTACGACTTTGCTGTGTTAGTATTACTATGTTATAATGTGACTGTGTTAGTATTAATGTGTTAATATGTTACTGTGTTAGTATTATTGTGTTACTATGTTACTGTGTTAGTATTACTATGTTACTACTTTGCTGTGTTAGTATTAATGTGTTACCATGTTACTGTGTTTGTATTACTATGTTACAATGTGACTGTGTTAATATTAATGTGTTAATATGTTACTGTGTTAGTATTACTATGTTACTACTTTACTGTGTTAGTATTAATGTGTTACTTTGTTACTGTGTTTGTATTACTATGTTACAATGTGATTGTTTTAGTATTAATGTGTTACTATGTTACTGTGTTAGTATTACTTTGTTACTGTGTTAGTATTATTGTTTTACTATGTTACTGTGTTAGTATAAGAATGTTACTACATTGCTGTGTTAGTATGAATGTGTTACTATGTTAGTATTACTATGTTACAATGTGACTGTGTTCGTATTAATGTGTTAATATGTTACTGGGTCAATATTACTATGTTACTACTTTGATGTGTTAGTATTAATGTGTTACTATGTTACTGTGTTTGTATTACTATGTTACTACTTTACTGTGTTAGTATTACTATGTTACAATGTGACTGTGTTAGTATTAATGTGTTAATATTTTACTGTGTTAGTATTATTGTGTTACAATGTTACTGTGTTAGTATTACTATGCTACTACTTCACTGTGTTAGTATTAATGTGTTACTATGTTACTGTGTTAGTATTATTTTGTTACTCTGTTAGTATTATTGTGTTACTATGTTACTGTGTTAGTATTACTATGTTACTACTTCACTGTGTTAGTATTAATGTGCTACTATGTTACTATGTTAGTATTACTTTCTTACTGTTTTAGCATTATTGTGTTACTATATTACTGTGTTAGTATTACTATGTTACTACTTTACTGTGTTAGTATTAATGTGTTACTATGTTGCTGTGTTTGTATTACTATGTTACAATGTGCCTGTGTTAGTATTAATGTGTTAATATGTTTCTGTGTTAGTATTAGTATGTTACTACTTTGCTGTGTTAGTATTAATGTGTTACTATGTTACTGTTTGTATTAATATGTTACAATGTGATTGTTTTAGTATTAATGTGTTACTATGTTACTGTGTTAGTATTATTTTGTTACTGTGTTAGTATTATTGTTTTATTATGTTACTGTGTCAGTGTTTCTATGTTACTACTTTACTGTGTTAGTATTAATGTGTTATTATGTTACTGTGTTTGTATTACTATGCTACAATGTGACTGTGTAGTATTAATGTGTTAATATGTTACTCTGTTAGTATTACTGTGTTACTACTTTGCTGTGTTAGTATTAAAGAGTTACTATGTTACTGTGTTTGTCTTACTATGTTACCATGTGATTGTTTTAGTATTAATGTGTTACTATGTTACTGTGTTAGAATTATTTTGTTACTGTGTTAGTATTATTGTGTTACAATGTTACTGTGTTAGTATTACTATGTTACTACTTTACTGTGTTAGTATTAATGTGTTACTATGTTACCGTGTTTGTATTACTATGTTACAATGTGACTGTGTTAGTATTAATGTGTTAATATGTTTCTGTGTTAGTACTACTATGTTACTACTTTGCTGTGTTAGTATTAATGTGTTACTATGTTACTGTGTTAGTATTACTTTGTTACTGTGTAAGTATTGTTGTGTTACTATGTTACTGTGTTAGTATTACTATGTTACTACTTTACTGTGTTAGTATTAATGTGTTACTATGTTACCGTGTTTGTATTACTATGTTACAATGTGACTGTGTTAGTATTAATGTGTTAATATGTTTCTGTGTTAGTACTACTATGTTACTACTTTACTGTGTTAGTATTAATGTGTTCCTTTGTTACTGTGTTTGTATTACTATGTTACAATGTGATTGTTTTAGTATTAATGTGTTACTATGTTACTGTGTTAGTATTACTTTGTTACTGTGTTAGTATTATTGTTTTACTATGTTACTGTGTTAGTATAAGAATGTTACTACATTGCTGTGTTAGTATGAATGTGTTACTATGTTAGTATTACTATGTTACAATGTGACTGTGTTCGTATTAATGTGTTAATATGTTACTGTGTTAGTATTATTGTGTTACAATGTTACTGTGTTAGTATTACTATGCTACTACTTCACTGTGTTAGTATTAATGTGTTACTATGTTACTGTGTTAGTATTATTTTGTTACTCTGTTAGTATTATTGTGTTACTATGTTACTGTGTTAGTATTACTATGTTACTACTTCACTGTGTTAGTATTAATGTGCTACTATGTTACTATGTTAGTATTACTTTCTTACTGTTTTAGCATTATTGTGTTACTATATTACTGTGTTAGTATTACTATGTTACTACTTTACTGTGTTAGTATTAATGTGTTACTATGTTGCTGTGTTTGTATTACTATGTTACAATATGCCTGTGTTAGTATTAATGTGTTAATATGTTTCTGTGTTAGTATTACTTTGTTACTACATTGCTGTGTTAGTATTAATGTATTACTATGTTACTGTGTTAGTATTACTTTGTTACTGTGTTAGTATTATTGTGTTACTATGTTACTGTGTTAGTATTACTATGTTACTACTTTACTGTGTTAGTATTACTATGTTACAATGTGACTGTGTTAGTATTAATGTGTTAATATGTTACTGTGTTAGTATTATTGTGTTACTATGTTACTGTGTTAGTATTACTATGTTACTACTTTGCTGTGTTAGTATTAATGTGTTACTATGTTACTGTGTTTGTATTACTATGTTACAATGTGACTGTGTTAGTATTAATGTGTTAATATGTTACTGTGTTAGTATTACTATGTTACTACTTTACTGTGTTAGTATTAATGTGTCACTTTGTTACTGTGTTTGTATTTCTATGTTACAATGTGATTGTTTTAGTATTAATGTGTTACTATGTTACTGTGTTAGTATTACTTTGTTACTGTGTTAGTATTATTGTTTTACTATGTTACTGTGTTAGTATAACAATGTTACTACATTGCTGTGTTAGTATGAATGTGTTACTATGTTAGTATTACTATGTTACAATGTGACTGTGTTCATATTAATGTGTTAATATGTTACTGGGTCAGTATTACTATGTTACTACTTTGATGTGTTAGTATTAATGTGTTACTATGTTACTGTGTTAGTATTGTTGTGTTACTATGTTACTGTGTTAGTGTTACTATGTTACTACTTTACTGTGTTAGTATTAATGTGTTATTATGTTACTGTGTTTGTATTACTATGTTACAATGTGACTGTGTTAGTATTAATGTGTTAATATGTTACTGTGTTTGTATTACAATGTTACTAGTTTGCTGTGTTAGTATTAATGTGTTACTATGTTACTGTGTATGTATTACTATGTTACAATGTGACTGTGTTAGTATTAATGTGTTAATATGCTACTGTGTTAGTATTACTTTGTTACTCTGTTAGTATTATTGTGTTACTATGTTACTGTGTTAGTATTACTATGTTACTACTTCACTGTGTTAGTATTAATGTGTTACTATGTTACTATGTTAGTATTACTTTCTTACTGTTTTAGCATTATTGTGTTACTATATTACTGTGTTAGTATTACTATGTTACTACTTTACTGTGTTAGTATTAATGTGTTACTATGTTGCTGTGTTTGTATTACTATGTTACAATGTGCCTGTGTTAGTATTAATGTGTTAATATGTTTCTGTGTTAGTATTAGTATGTTACTACTTTGCTGTGTTAGTATTAATGTGTTACTATGTTACTGTTTGTATTAATATGTTACAATGTGATTGTTTTAGTATTAATGTGTTACTATGTTACTGTGTTAGTATTATTTTGTTACTGTGTTAGTATTATTGTTTTATTATGTTACTGTGTTAGTGTTTCTATGTTACTACTTTACTGTGTTAGTATTAATGTGTTATTATGTTACTGTGTTTGTATTACTATGTTACAATGTGACTGTGTAGTATTAATGTGTTAATATGTTACTGTTAGTATTACTGTGTTACTACTTTGCTGTGTTAGTATTAAAGTGTTACTATGTTACTGTGTTTGTATTACTATGTTACTATGTGATTGTTTTAGTATTAATGTGTTACTATGTTACTGTGTTAGTATTATTTTGTTACTGTGTTAGTATTATTGTGTTACAATGTTACTGTGTTAGTATTACTATGTTACTACTTTACTGTGTTAGTATTAATGTGTTACTATGTTACCGTGTTTGTATTACTATGTTACATTGTGACTGTGTTAGTATTAATGTGTTAATATGTTTCTGTGTTAGTACTACTATGTTACTACTTTGCTGTGTTAGTATTAATGTGTTACTATGTTACTGTGTTTGTATTACTATCTTACAATGTGATTGTTTCAGTATTAATGTGTTACTATGTTACTGTGTTAGTATTACATTGTTACTGTGTTAGTATTATTGTGTTACTATGTTACTGTGTTAGTATTACTATGTTACTACTTTACTGTGTTAGTATTACTATGTTACAATGTGACTGTGTTAGTATTAATGTGTTAATATTTTACTGTGTTAGTATTATTGTGTTACAATGTTGCTGTGTTAATATTAATGTGCTACTATGTTACTGTGTTAGTATTACTATGTTACAATTTTGCTGTGTTAGTATTAATGTGTTGCTATGTTACTGTGTTTGTATTAATATGTTACAATGTGATTGATTTAGAATTAATGTGTTACTATGTTACTGTGTTAGTATTACTTTGTTACTGTGTTAGTATTATTATGTTACTATGTTACTGTGTTAGTATAACAATGTTACGACATTGCTGTTAGTATTAATGTGTTACTATGTTAGTATTACTTGTTACAATGTGACTGTGTTCGTATTAATGTGTTAATATGTTACTGGGTCAGTATTACTATGTTACTACTTTGCTGTGTTAGTATTAATGTGCTACTATGTTAATGTGTTTGTATTACTATGTTACAATGTGATTGTTTCAGTATTAATGTGTTACTATGTTACTGTGTTAGTATTACTTTGTTACTGTGTTAGTATTATTGAGTTACTATGTTACTGTGTTATTATTACTATGTTACTACTTTACTTTGTTAGTATTACTATGTTACAATGTGACTGTGTTAGTATTAGTGTGTTAATATGTTACTGTGTTAGTATTACTATGTTACTACTTCACTGTGTTAGTATTAATGTGTTACTATGATACTGTGTTTGTATTACTATGTTACAATGTGACTGTGTTAGTATTAATGTGTTAATATGTTACTGTGTTAGTATTACTATGTTACTACTTTGCTGTATTAGTATTAATGTGTTACTATGTTACTGTGTTTGTATTACTATGTTACTATGTGATTGTTTTAGTATTAATGTGTTACTATGTTACTGTGTTAGTATTACTTTGTTACTGTGTTAGTATTATTGTGTTACTATGTTACTGTGTTAGTATTACTATGTTACTACTTTACTGTGTTAGTATTACTATGTTACAATGTGACTGTGTTAGTATTAATGTGTTAATATGTTACTGTGTTAGTATTATTGTGTTACTATGTTACTGTGTTAGTATTACTATATTACTACTTTGCTGTGTTAGTATTAATGTGTTACTATGTTACTGTGTTTGTATTACTATGTTACAATGTGACTGTGTTAGTATTAATGTGTTAATATGTTACTGTGTTAGTATTACTATGTTACTATTTTACTGTGTTAGTATTAATGTGTTACTTTGTTACTGTGTTTGTATTACTATGTTACAATGTGATTGTTTTAGTATTAATGTGTTACTATGTTACTGTGTTAGTATTACTTTGTTACTGTGTTAGTATTATTGTTTTACTGTGTTACTGTGTTAGTATAACAATGTTACTACATTGCTGTGTTAGTATGAATGTGTTACTATGTTAGTATTACTATGTTACAATGTGACTGTGTTCGTATTAATGTGTTAATATGTTACTGGGTCAGTATTACTATATTACTACTTTGATGTGTTAGTATTAATGTGTTACTATGTTACTGTGTTTGTATTACTATGTTACAATGTGATTGTTTCAGTATTAATGTGTTTCTATATTACTGTGTTAGTATTACTTTGTTACTGTCTTAGTATTATTGTGTTACTATGTTACTGTGTTAGTATTACTATGTTACTACTTTACTGTGTTAGTATTAATGTGTTACTATGTTAGTATTACTATGTTACAAAGTGACTGTGTTCATATTAATGTGTTAATATGTTACTGGGTCAGTATTACTATGTTACTACTTTCCTGTGTTAGTATTAATGTGCTACTATGTTACTGTGTTTGTATTACTATGTTACAATGTGATTGTTTCAGTATTAATGTGTTACTATGTTACTGTGTTTGTATTACTTTGTTACTGTATTAGTATTATTGTGTTACTATGTTACTGTGTTAGTATTACTTTGTTACTGTGTTAGTATTGTTGTGTTATTGTGTTACTGTGTTAGTATTACTATGTTACTACTTTACTGTGTTAGTATTAATGTGTTACTATGTTACCGTGTATGTATTACTATGTTACAATGTGACTGTGTTAGTATTAATGTGTTAATATGTTTCTGTGTTAGTACTACTATGTTACTACTTTGCTGTGTTAGTATTAATGTGTTACTATGTTACTGTGTTTGTATTATTATGTTACAATGTGATTGTTTTAGTATTGATGTGTTACTATGTTACTGTGTTAGTATTACATTGTTACTGTGTTAGTATTATTGTGTTACTATGTTACTGTGTTAGTATTACTATGTTAGTACTTTACTGTGTTAGTATTAATGTGTTACTATGTTACTGTGTTATTATTACTATGTTACGACTTTGCTGTGTTAGTATTACTATGTTATAATGTGACTGTGTTAGTATTAATGTGTTAATATGTTACTGTGTTAGTATTATTGTGTTACTATGTTACTGTGTTAGTATTACTATGTTACTACTTTGCTGTGTTAGTATTAATGTGTTACTATGTTACTGTGTTTGTATTACTATGTTACAATGTGACTGTGTTAGTATTAATGTGCTAATATGTTACTGTGTTAGTATTACTATGTTACTACTTTACTGTGTTAGTATTAATGTGTTACTTTGTTACTGTGTTTGTATTACTATGTTACAATGTGATTGTTTTAGTATTAATGTGTTACTATGTTACTGTGTTAGTATTACTTTGTTACTGTGTTAGTATTATTGTTTTACTATGTTACTGTGTTAGTATAAGAATGTTACTACATTGCTGTGTTAGTATGAATGTGTTACTATGTTAGTATTACTATGTTACAATGTGACTGTGTTCGTATTAATGTGTTAATATGTTACTGGGTCAATATTACTATGTTACTACTTTGATGTGTTAGTATTAATGTGTTACTATGTTACTGTGTTAGTATTGTTGTGTTACTATGTTACTGTGTTAGTGTTACTATGTTACTACTTTACTGTGTTAGTATTAATGTGTTATTATGTTACTGTGTTTGTATTACTATGTTACAATGTGACTGTGTTAGTATTAATGTGTTAATATGTTACTGTGTTTGTATTACAATGTTACTAGTTTGCTGTGTTAGTATTAATGTGTTACTATGTTACTGTGTATGTATTACTATGTTACAATGTGACTGTGTTAGTATTAATGTGTTAATATGCTACTGTGTTAGTATTACTTTGTTACTCTGTTAGTATTATTGTGTTACTATGTTACTGTGTTAGTATTACTTTGTTACTGTGTTAGTATTATTGTTTTACTATGTTACTGTGTTAGTATAAGAATGTTACTACATTGCTGTGTTAGTATGAATGTGTTACTATGTTAGTATTACTATGTTACAATGTGACTGTGTTCGTATTAATGTGTTAATATGTTACTGGGTCAGTATTACTATGTTACTACTTTGATGTGTTAGTATTAATGTGTTACTATGTTACTGTGTTTGTATTACTATGTTACTACTTTACTGTGTTAGTATTACTATGTTACAATGTGACTGTGTTAGTTTTAATGTGTTAATATTTTACTGTGTTAGTATTATTGTGTTACAATGTTACTGTGTTAGTATTACTATGCTACTACTTCACTGTGTTAGTATTAATGTGTTACTATGTTACTGTGTTAGTATTACTATGTTACTACTTCACTGTGTTAGTATTAATGTGCTACTATGTTACTATGTTAGTATTACTTTCTTACTGTTTTAGCATTATTGTGTTACTATATTACTGTGTTAGTATTACTATGTTACTACTTTACTGTGTTAGTATTAATGTGTTACTATGTTGCTGTGTTTGTATTACTATGTTACAATATGCCTGTGTTAGTATTAATGTGTTAATATGTTTCTGTGTTAGTATTACTATGTTACTACATTGCTGTGTTAGTATTAATGTGTTACTATGTTACTGTGTTTGTATTACTATGTTACTATGTGATTGATTTAGTATTAATGTATTACTATGTTACTGTGTTAGTATTACTTTGTTACTGTGTTAGTATTATTGTGTTACTATGTTTCTGTGTTAGTATTACTATGTTACTACTTTACTGTGTTAGTATTACTATGTTACAATGTGACTGTGTTAGTATTAATGTGTTACTACTTTGCTGTGTTAGTATTAAAGTGTTACTATGTTACTGTGGTTGTATTACTATGTTACTATGTGATTGTTTTAGTATTAATGTGTTACTATGTTACTGTGTTAGTATTATTTTGTTACTGTGTTAGTATTATTGTGTTACAATGTTACTGTGTTAGTATTACTATGTTACTACTTTACTGTGTTAGTATTAATGTGTTACTATGTTACCGTGTTTGTATTACTATGTTACAATGTGACTGTGTTAGTATTATTGTGTTACTATGTTACTGTGTTAGTATTACTATGTTACTACTTTGCTGTGTTAGTATTAATGTGTTACTATGTTACTGTGTTTGTATTACTATGTTACAATGTGACTGTGTTAGTATTAATGTGTTAATATGTTACTGTGTTAGTATTACTATGTTACTACTTTACTGTGTTAGTATTAATGTGTTACTTTGTTACTGTGTTTGTATTGCTATGTTACAATGTGATTGTTTTAGTATTAATGTGTTACTATGTTACTGTGTTAGTATTACTTTGTTACTGTGTTAGTATTATTGTTTTACTATGTTACTGTGTTAGTATAACAATGTTACTACATTGCTGTGTTAGTATGAATGTGTTACTATGTTAGTATTACTATGTTACAATGTGACTGAGTTCATATTAATGTGTTAATATGTTACTGGGTCAGTATTACTATGTTACTACTTTGATGTGTTAGTATTAATGTGTTACTATGTTACTGTGTTAGTATTGTTGTGTTACTATGTTACTGTGTTAGTGTTACTATGTTACTACTTTACTGTGTTAGTATTAATGTGTTATTATGTTACTGTGTTTGTATTACTATGTTACAATGTGACTGTGTTAGTATTAATGTGTTAATATGTTACTGTGTTTGTATTACAATGTTACTAGTTTGCTGTGTTAGTATTAATGTGTTACTATGTTACTGTGTATGTATTACTATGTTACAATGTGACTGTGTTAGTATTAATGTGTTAATATGTTACTGTGTTAGTATTACTTTGTTACTCTGTTAGTATTATTGTGTTACTATGTTACTGTGTTAGTATTACTATGTTACTACTTCACTGTGTTAGTATTAATGTGTTACTATGTTACTATGTTAGTATTACTTTCTTACTGTTTTAGCATTATTGTGTTACTATATTACTGTGTTAGTATTACTATGTTACTACTTTACTGTGTTAGTATTAATGTGTTACTATGTTGCTGTGTTTGTATTACGATGTTACAATGTGCCTGTGTTAGTATTAATGTGTTAATATGGTTCTGTGTTAGTATTAGTATGTTACTACTTTGCTGTGTTAGTATTAATGTGTTACTATGTTACTGTTTGTATTAATATGTTACAATGTGATTGTTTTAGTATTAATGTGTTACTATGTTACTGTGTTAGTATTATTTTGTTACTGTGTTAGTATTATTGTTTTATTATGTTACTGTGTTAGTGTTTCTATGTTACTACTTTACTGTGTTAGTATTAATGTGTTATTATGTTACTGTGTTTGTATTACTATGTTACAATGTGACTGTGTAGTATTAATGTGTTAATATGTTACTCTGTTAGTATTACTGTGTTACTACTTTGCTGTGTTAGTATTAAAGTGTTACTATGTTACTGTGTTTGTATTACTATGTTACTATGTGATTGTTTTAGTATTAATGTGTTACTATGTTACTGTGTTAGTATTATTTTGTTACTGTGTTAGTATTATTGTGTTACAATGTTACTGTGTTAGTATTACTATGTTAATACTTTACTGTGTTAGTATTAATGTGTTACTATGTTACCGTGTTTGTATTACTATGTTACAATGTGACTGTGTTAGTATTAATGTGTTAATATGTTTCTGTGTTAGTACTACTATGTTACTACTTTGCTGTGTTAGTATTAATGTGTTACTATGTTACTGTGTTTGTATTACTATCTTACAATGTGATTGTTTTAGTATTAATGTGTTACTATGTTACTGTGTTAGTATTACATTGTTACTGTGTTAGTATTATTGTGTTACTATGTTACTGTGTTAGTATTACTATGTTACTACTTGCATGCATATACCCAACAACTTTTCTCAAGATAAGTGTGAAGAATTTGCAACCTTCTTCACAGACAAGATTTCCTCCATCCGAGCCTCCATCACAGCAGGCCAACCAGTTACCCACCAGTACTACTACAGTGTAAGACCAGATTCCCCCAGTTTATGGTCTACTTTTACAAATGTGGATATAGAGGAAGTTAAAAGAACCATGCAAAAGTTGCGCCCCACTACATGTGACTTAGACCCTGCCCCAACTCGTCTTATATCTGCATGTACTGAAACCCTTGCCCCAGCCCTCACAAAAATAGTGGAGTGTTCACTAAAAACTGGAATCTTCCCAGATCCTCTAAAACAAGCAGTGGTAAAACCCCTCCTAAAGAAACCCTCACTAGACCCAGACTGCATAGCAAATTACAGACCAGTATCCAACCTTCCATTTCTGGGGAAAATCATTGAAAAAGTAGTGGCAACTCAACTGGAGGCCCATCTATCAAGCTATAACATCTTTGATCCTTTCCAGTCAGGTTTCAGATGCCGCCACAGCACGGAAACAGCGCTGGTCCGAGTGCTAAATGATCTCCTTTTGGCAAGAGACAAAGGTGATTACTCCATCCTAATCCTCCTGGATCTTTCAGCTGCATTTGACACCATTGACCATGGGATTTTAATAGCGCGCTTGCAGCACATCTGTGGTCTAGGAGGCACAGTTCTTAACTGGTTTAAATCTTTCCTCACTGGTAGATCACAGAGAGTAACATCAGGATCTTGCTCATCGGCACCAACAGAATTAGCCTGCGGAGTTCCACAAGGTTCCATCTTGTCTCCTATGCTATTCGCAATTTACTTACTACCACTGGGAGACGTCATCAGAAGACACGGCCTAAGATATCATTGTTACGCAGATGACACACAACTCTACTTCTCCTTTGCTCCAGATACTAAAGACCCAACATGCCTCATCAACAGTTGCTTAGCAGACCTCATAGAGTGGATGAATGCTAGTTGGCTTAAAGTGAACCCTGACAAAACAGAGTTACTCTTGGTGAGGGGACCCCGGGCAACAAGAATATCTCAGGATCACCCAACTGGCCTGGAACTTGGAGGCTCTGAACTCATTAGTTCAACAGAGGTACAAAGTCTCGGAGTGATGATTGACTCTGGACTGTCATTTAAACAGCAGATCTCTTCTGTAGTAAAATCTGCCTTCTTTCATCTGAGAAACATAGCCAGGATACAACACTTAATTCCACCAGATGATATGCCAACATTAGTCCATGCATTTGTGTCTTCTCGTCTAGATCACTGTAATGCACTCTACTTGGGCCTCCCAGAAAAAGAACTCCATCGCCTACAAACAGTACAAAATGCAGCAGCCAGACTACTGGCCAATAAAACTCACTCATGTCACATAACACCTGTTCTCCACTCCCTGCATTGGCTTCCAATTAAATGGCGAACATATTTTAAAATTGGCCTGCTGACCTTCAAAGCCTTAAATAATCAAGGCCCACAGTACCTGAAAGAGCTCCTGACACCCTATATTCAATCCCGCTCACTGCGGTCAGCCAACAGATCCCTCCTGTCAGTGCCCAGAATAAAGACAACCTCAGGTTCCCGGGCATTCAGCCACGCTGCCCCCACATTCTGGAACTCTTTACCACCCTCAATCAGAGAGGCGCCATCATTACAGACTTTTAAAAAAAAGCTAAAGACCCATCTCTTTTATCAGGCATTCAGTCACCTCATGTGACCATAAGGAACTCTACATTTTATGTCTGTTTATAGAATTGTAAAGCGCTTTGAGTCTCACAGGGAGAAAAGCGCTATAAAAATCACAAATTATTATTATTATTATTATTACTACTTTACTGTGTTAGTATTACAATGTTACAATGTGACTGTGTTAGTATTAATGTGTTAATATTTTACTGTGTTAGTATTATTGTGTTACAATGTTACTGTGTTAATATTAATGTGCTACTATGTTACTGTGTTAGTATTACTATGTTACAATTTTGCTGTGTTATTATTAATGTGTTACTATGTTACTGTGTTTGTATTAATATGTTACAATGTGATTGATTTAGAATTAATGTGTTACTATGTTACTGTGTTAGTATTACTTTGTTACTGTGTTAGTATTATTATGTTACTATGTTACTGTGTTAGTATAACAATGTTACGACATTGCTGTTAGTATTAATGTGTTACTATGTTAGTATTACTAGTTACAATGTGGCTGTGTTCGTATTAATGTGTTAATATGTTACTGGGTCAGTATTACTATGTTACATTTTTGCTGTGTTAGTATTAATGTGCTACTATGTTAATGTGTTTGTATTACTATGTTACAATGTGATTGTTTCAGTATTAATGTGTTACTATGTTACTGTGTTAGTATTACTTTGTTACTGTGTTAGTATTATTGAGTTACTATGTTACTGTGTTATTATTACTATGTTACTACTTTACTTTGTTAGTATTACTATGTTACAATGTGACTGTGTTAGTATTAATGTGTTAATATGTTACTGTGTTAGTATTATTATTATTATTATTATTCTTTATTTATATAGCGCCAACTAATTCCGCAGCGCTGTACAATTGGGAATAGACATACAGAGGTATTAAATAGTACAATCAGATGTGTAGAACAGGAGGATCAGAGGGCCCTGCTCGTGAGAGCTTACAGTCTAGAGGAAGGTAGGTTTGATACAGAAGGAGTAAGTGCTATTGCGTTTAAGTGCCTCCTGCCACATGAACTGCCAGTCAGTGGGTGGGAGTGAGAAGTGCTGTTGAGTGCAGTAGTCCGTGCAAGGGGTGAATCTTGGTGATGATGTTTATGGAGGCAGTTGATAGGCCTCCCTGAAGAGGTGAGTCTTCAGGGAGCGTCTGAAGATTTGAAGGCTGGGGGAGAGTCTGATGGGGCGGGGGAGGGAATTCCACAGCTCAGGTGCAGCACGGGAGAAGTCTTGTAGGCGGGAGTGGGAGGATGTGATAAGAGCTGTGGAGAGCAGAAGGTCATGTGCAGAGCGAAGATGGCGGGCGGGAGTATATTTGGAAATGAGAGATGAGATATAGGGGGGTGCAGTGTTAGTGAGGGCTCTATAAGTTAGCACCAGAGTTTTGAATTTTACTCTGTATGCTAACGGGAGCCAGTGTAGGGACTGACAGAGGGGTGTGGTGTTACAGAAGCGATGAGTGAGGTAGATTAGTCTTGCAGCAGAGTTCATTATGGACTGTAGCGGGGTTAGTCGGGTGAGAGGCAGGCCAATTAGTAAAGAGTTACAGTAGTCAAGACGGGACATGATGAGTGTTTGGATTAGAATTTTGGTAGTGTCTTCTGTGAGAAAGGGTCGAATTCTAGAGATGTTGCGGAGGTGGAGGCGGCATGAGTTGGAGATTGACTGGATGTGAGGAATGAAGGATAGGGCGGAGTCAAATGTGACCCCCAGGCAGCGTGCTGTAGGGGTTGGTGTGATGGAAGTGTTGTTAACGGTGAGGGAAATATGTGGGATAAGGCTGGTTGTAGATGGAGGGAAGAGAATTAGTTCAGTTTTGCCAAGGTTAAGTTTGAGTTGATGTGAGGACATCCAGGAAGACACGGCAGACAGACAGTCAGACACTCTGGACAGGAGGGAAGGGGAGAGGTCTGGGGAGGAAAGATATATTTGGGTGTCATCAGCATAGAGATGATGGTGAAACCCAAAGGAGTTTATTAGTTTTCCAAGGGAAGCAGTGTAGATTGAGAAGAGCAAGGGTCCCAGTACTGATCCTTGAGGCACACCAACAGACAGTGGGAGGGGTGGGGAAGTGGAGCCGGAGTAGGAAACACTGAAGGAGCGGTTGCAGAGATAAGATGAAAACCAGGAGATTGCAGTGTCGCAGAGACCTAGGGAGTGGAGGGCTTGGAGGAGGAGTGGGTGATCAACCGTGTCAAAGGCAGCTGACAGGTCCAAAAGAATGAGTAGGGAGTAGTGGCCTTTTGACTTGGCTGAGAGCAAGTCATTGGCCACTTTAGTGAGGGCAGTCTCAGTGGAGTGATGAGGGCGGAATCCAGATTGCAAGGGATCTAGCAGGGAATGGGAGCAGAGGAATTTAGTGAGCCGGTTATATGCAAGGCGCTCGAGAAGCTTGGAGGCGAACGGGAGTAGGGAAATTGGCCGGTAATTTGACAGTGAGTTTGGGTCCAGGGAGGGTTTTTTTAGGATGGGAGTGATTAGTGCGTGTTTGAAAGAGGATGGGAAGGTGCCGGTTGACAAAGAGAGGTTGAATAAGTGAGTAAGGATTGGAGTTAGTAGAGGGGAGAGTTCTTGGGTGAGCTGAGATGGGATTGGGTCGAGAGGGCATGTTGTTAGGTTTGAGCGAGTGAGGAGAAGGGAGACTTCATCCTCAGTGACAGGTGGGAAGGAGCTTAGTGTGTATGTGGGAGAGGCGACAGGGCTGGGCTGGCTGGGTGGGGGTGGTAGTGATGAAATGTCATGTCTGATAGATTCAGTCTTGTTCTTGAAGTGGTTGGCGAGATCTTGGGCAGAGAAGTTAGTGGAAGGTGTATGTGTTGGTGGGTTTAGAAGAGATGTGAAGGTTGAGAAAAGGCGTTTGGGGTTGGAGGAAAGATTAGAAATTAGAGAGGAGAAGAATGACTGTTTAGCCAGGGAGAGGGCAGAGCTATACGAACGGAGAATGAATTTGTAGTGTGTAAAGTCAGCTGTGGAGCGCGATTTCCTCCAGTGCCTTTCAGCAGTGCGTGAGCACCTTTGGAGGTATCGCGTTAGTCTTGTGTGCCAGGGTTGTAGTGGGGTTGTGCGTGGGTGGCGTGGAGTTGCAGGTGCAGCGATGTCAAGGGCTGAAGTGAGAGTGCTGTTGTAGAGAGCAGTAGTTTTGTCTGGGCAAGTAAGTGTGAGGATGGGGTTGAGAAGAGGCTGCAGGGAGGTGGAAAATTGTTGCTTGTCAAGAGTATGCAGATTTCTCCGCATACGCTTGATTGTGGCGGGGGTGATGGGTTTGCGTGGTATGATGAGGTTACCGGTGAGGAGGTGGTGGTCAGAGAGGGGAAAGGGGACATTAGAGAAGTTGGAGACTGAGCAGAGGTTAGTGAAGATCAAGTCGAGGGAGTGACCATCACTGTGTGTGGGAGAGCTGGTCCACTGCGATAAGCCTAAGGAGGTTGTTAAGGAGAGGAGTTTGAGGGCAGGGGGGGTGTTGTGATTATCTATAGGGATGTTGAAGTCACCCATGATGAGAGTAGGGACATCAGAGGACATGAAGTGAGGGAGCCAGGAGGTGAAGTGATCAAGGAATTGTGCAGTGGGACCAGGTGGCCTGTATATGACAGCGACACGCAGGGGGAAGGGAGAGAAGAGGCGAAGTGTGTGAGCTTCAAATGTAGGGAAGGAGAGAGAGGGAACAGTGGGGAGTACCTGAAATATATGGTTAGGGGGCAGCAGAATGCCTACTCCCCCTCCATGTCTGTTGCCAGGCCTTGGTGTGTGTGTGAATTGAAGGCCTCCATATGAGAGTGCGGCAGTGGAGGCAGTGTCTGATGATGTGAGCCAAGTTTCAGTGATGGCAAGGAGGTTTAGGGAGTGAGAAATGAACAGATCGTGAACAGCTGTTAGTTTGTTACACACAGAGCGGGCGTTCCAGAGACCAAAACAAAAGGGGGGGGAAGAGGTTAGGTGACGGGGTACGGTTATTAGGTTGTGAGTGTTGCGCGTGTGAGTGGGTTTTGTGGTACAAGAGAGAATGGAAGGGGGGCCTGGGTTAGGTGAGATGTCACCTGCAGCAAGTAGGAGGAGAAGGGACAGGGACATAAGGTGAGAGTGAGATTTGAAGCAGTGGGGCTTTTTTGCAGGGGTAGAAGGAGATGGTGGTGATAGGGAGCGGAGGAATGAAAAAAGTTCATGGGAGCAGAGAAGTGGTGAGTGAAGAATTGACGGTGCAATGTGAATCGCGTGACACTTAATGTGGACACAGGAGGAGGAGAGTCTTATGCAGGTGAGAATGGCGATCACAAAGCAAGGAGCTAATTTGCCCATAGTGGGGTTAATGAATGGGGCAGTAGAGATGTGCAACGGTCAGTAATCCAGGAGAGTACAGATGACTTGGCAATCAAGGGTCAATCCACGGAGCAGAGGGTATAGGTGCCAGGGATGGTGAGGTGAGTCAGTAGCAGAACTGCAAAGTACTTGGTGAGGGTAGGAATCAGTGCAGGGTTAAATGAAGTAGTCCACTGATGATCAGGAGAGGTAGATGTTGTAATGGTTAATGGTGGTTGGAGAAGAAATCAAAGTCAGATTTGGTTGTCCCCAGTGGTTTAGTGGTTAAATAAGCAGTTTGTAAAATCAGACATGGAAATCCTGGTTTCTTGCATCAGGTGGTCAGTAGTTTCAGTAGAGGAAGCAAATGTCAGTGCTTGGTGGAAATGACTGTTTTTTCACTCTGAATTCAGCCTGTTTACTTGCCTCTTGTCTTTAGGTGGTTGCAGCAGCTGTCTCTCTCCTGTCCAACTCTCTTGCCTAACTCTCCGTACTTAGATAAAGCTGTACTTTGAGAAAGGTGCCAACTGCTACCCCTGGCAAATGCCACCCCAGGCAAATGCCACCCCTAACTGGGCCTGAATATATAGTAACTGGAGTCCCTAAGAACACTGAATGACTGACTGAGGGATTTCCAAATTACAAATTGTTTTGGGATGGAAGAGCTCTGAGTGCGTTCAGGTGTGACGCCATTAAATCTCTGATAAGAAACAGACACAGAGAGATATAGAGGAGGAATGGGGGAGGAAGGCAATATGGAGACTGGAACAGGAGGTCAAAATGGCTAATTTAGATTAGTACATACAACAAGGGGTTAAATGGTAGAGGGAGACTGGATGAGATTGGAGTTCCAGGTGAAGGGTAGATTAGTACATACCAGGAGACTGTATAGTTAATAAACAATTGGGGTACAGCACAGAACTTGAAGCAGACTGGATAGGAAACACATACCAGGAAACTGTATAGTTAATAGACAATTGGGGTATAGCACAGAACTTGAAGCAGACTGGATAGGAAACACATACCAGGAAACTGTATAGTTAATAGACAATTGGGGTACAGCACAGAACTTGAAGCAGACTGGATAGGAAACACATACCTGTAAGGAAGATGAGAAAGTTGTTAGGAGACTGTCTTCATATAGCATACAATGCAGCATACTGGATAGATATTAACATATTATCTCTCTTGCCTAACTCTCCGTACTTAGATAAAGCTGTACTTTGAGAAAGGTGCCAACTGCTACCCCTGGCAAATGCCACCCCAGGCAAATGCCACCCCTAACTGGGCCTGAATATATAGTAACTGGAGTCCCTAAGAACACTGAATGACTGACTGAGGGATTTCCAAATTACAAATTGTTTTGGGATGGAAGAGCTCTGAGTGCGTTCAGGTGTGACGCCATTAAATCTCTGATAAGAAACAGACACAGAGAGATATAGAGGAGGAATGGGGGAGGAAGGCAATATGGAGACTGGAACAGGAGGTCAAAATGGCTAATTTAGATTAGTACATACAACAAGGGGTTAAATGGTAGAGGGAGACTGGATGAGATTGGAGTTCCAGGTGAAGGGTAGATTAGTACATACCAGGAGACTGTATAGTTAATAAACAATTGGGGTACAGCACAGAACTTGAAGCAGACTGGATAGGAAACACATACCAGGAAACTGTATAGTTAATAGACAATTGGGGTACAGCACAGAACTTGAAGCAGACTGGATAGGAAACACATACCAGGAAACTGTATAGTTAATAGACAATTGGGGTACAGCACAGAACTTGAAGCAGACTGGATAGGAAACACATACCTGTAAGGAAGATGAGAAAGTTGTTAGGAGACTGTCTTCATATAGCATACAATGCAGCATACTGGATAGATATTAACATATTATCTCTCTTGCCTAACTCTCCGTACTTAGATAAAGCTGTACTTTGAGAAAGGTGCCAACTGCTACCCCTGGCAAATGCCACCCCAGGCAAATGCCACCCCTAACTGGGCCTGAATATATAGTAACTGGAGTCCCTAAGAACACTGAATGACTGACTGAGGGATTTCCAAATTACAAATTGTTTTGGGATGGAAGAGCTCTGAGTGCGTTCAGGTGTGACGCCATTAAATCTCTGATAAGAAACAGACACAGAGAGATATAGAGGAGGAATGGGGGAGGAAGGCAATATGGAGACTGGAACAGGAGGTCAAAATGGCTAATTTAGATTAGTACATACAACAAGGGGTTAAATGGTAGAGGGAGACTGGATGAGATTGGAGTTCCAGGTGAAGGGTAGATTAGTACATACCAGGAGACTGTATAGTTAATAAACAATTGGGGTACAGCACAGAACTTGAAGCAGACTGGATAGGAAACACATACCAGGAAACTGTATAGTTAATAGACAATTGGGGTACAGCACAGAACTTGAAGCAGACTGGATAGGAAACACATACCAGGAAACTGTATAGTTAATAGACAATTGGGGTACAGCACAGAACTTGAAGCAGACTGGATAGGAAACACATACCTGTAAGGAAGATGAGAAAGTTGTTAGGAGACTGTCTTCATATAGCATACAATGCAGCATACTGGATAGATATTAACATATTATCTCTCTTGCCTAACTCTCCGTACTTAGATAAAGCTGTACTTTGAGAAAGGTGCCAACTGCTACCCCTGGCAAATGCCACCCCAGGCAAATGCCACCCCTAACTGGGCCTGAATATATAGTAACTGGAGTCCCTAAGAACACTGAATGACTGACTGAGGGATTTCCAAATTACAAATTGTTTTGGGATGGAAGAGCTCTGAGTGCGTTCAGGTGTGACGCCATTAAATCTCTGATAAGAAACAGACACAGAGAGATATAGAGGAGGAATGGGGGAGGAAGGCAATATGGAGACTGGAACAGGGGGTCAAAATGGCTAATTTAGATTAGTACATACAACAAGGGGTTAAATGGTAGAGGGAGACTGGATGAGATTGGAGTTCCAGGTGAAGGGTAGATTAGTACATACCAGGAGACTGTATAGTTAATAAACAATTGGGGTACAGCACAGAACTTGAAGCAGACTGGATAGGAAACACATACCAGGAAACTGTATAGTTAATAGACAATTGGGGTACAGCACAGAACTTGAAGCAGACTGGATAGGAAACACATACCAGGAAACTGTATAGTTAATAGACAATTGGGGTACAGCACAGAACTTGAAGCAGACTGGATAGGAAACACATACCTGTAAGGAAGATGAGAAAGTTGTTAGGAGACTGTCTTCATATAGCATACAATGCAGCATACTGGATAGATATTAACATATTATCTCTCTTGCCTAACTCTCCGTACTTAGATAAAGCTGTACTTTGAGAAAGGTGCCAACTGCTACCCCTGGCAAATGCCACCCCAGGCAAATGCCACCCCTAACTGGGCCTGAATATATAGTAACTGGAGTCCCTAAGAACACTGAATGACTGACTGAGGGATTTCCAAATTACAAATTGTTTTGGGATGGAAGAGCTCTGAGTGCGTTCAGGTGTGACGCCATTAAATCTCTGATAAGAAACAGACACAGAGAGATATAGAGGAGGAATGGGGGAGGAAGGCAATATGGAGACTGGAACAGGGGGTCAAAATGGCTAATTTAGATTAGTACATACAACAAGGGGTTAAATGGTAGAGGGAGACTGGATGAGATTGGAGTTCCAGGTGAAGGGTAGATTAGTACATACCAGGAGACTGTATAGTTAATAAACAATTGGGGTACAGCACAGAACTTGAAGCAGACTGGATAGGAAACACATACCAGGAAACTGTATAGTTAATAGACAATTGGGGTACAGCACAGAACTTGAAGCAGACTGGATAGGAAACACATACCAGGAAACTGTATAGTTAATAGACAATTGGGGTACAGCACAGAACTTGAAGCAGACTGGATAGGAAACACATACCTGTAAGGAAGATGAGAAAGTTGTTAGGAGACTGTCTTCATATAGCATACAATGCAGCATACTGGATAGATATTAACATATTATCTCTCTTGCCTAACTCTCCGTACTTAGATAAAGCTGTACTTTGAGAAAGGTGCCAACTGCTACCCCTGGCAAATGCCACCCCAGGCAAATGCCACCCCTAACTGGGCCTGAATATATAGTAACTGGAGTCCCTAAGAACACTGAATGACTGACTGAGGGATTTCCAAATTACAAATTGTTTTGGGATGGAAGAGCTCTGAGTGCGTTCAGGTGTGACGCCATTAAATCTCTGATAAGAAACAGACACAGAGAGATATAGAGGAGGAATGGGGGAGGAAGGCAATATGGAGACTGGAACAGGGGGTCAAAATGGCTAATTTAGATTAGTACATACAACAAGGGGTTAAATGGTAGAGGGAGACTGGATGAGATTGGAGTTCCAGGTGAAGGGTAGATTAGTACATACCAGGAGACTGTATAGTTAATAAACAATTGGGGTACAGCACAGAACTTGAAGCAGACTGGATAGGAAACACATACCAGGAAACTGTATAGTTAATAGACAATTGGGGTACAGCACAGAACTTGAAGCAGACTGGATAGGAAACACATACCAGGAAACTGTATAGTTAATAGACAATTGGGGTACAGCACAGAACTTGAAGCAGACTGGATAGGAAACACATACCAGGAAACTGTATAGTTAATAGACAATTGGGGTACAGCACAGAACTTGAAGCAGACTGGATAGGAAACACATACCAGGAAACTGTATAGTTAATAGACAATTGGGGTACAGCACAGAACTTGAAGCAGACTGGATAGGAAACACATACCTGTAAGGAAGATGAGAAAGTTGTTAGGAGACTGTCTTCATATAGCATACAATGCAGCATACTGGATAGATATTAACATATTATCTCTCTTGCCTAACTCTCCGTACTTAGATAAAGCTGTACTTTGAGAAAGGTGCCAACTGCTACCCCTGGCAAATGCCACCCCAGGCAAATGCCACCCCTAACTGGGCCTGAATATATAGTAACTGGAGTCCCTAAGAACACTGAATGACTGACTGAGGGATTTCCAAATTACAAATTGTTTTGGGATGGAAGAGCTCTGAGTGCGTTCAGGTGTGACGCCATTAAATCTCTGATAAGAAACAGACACAGAGAGATATAGAGGAGGAATGGGGGAGGAAGGCAATATGGAGACTGGAACAGGGGGTCAAAATGGCTAATTTAGATTAGTACATACAACAAGGGGTTAAATGGTAGAGGGAGACTGGATGAGATTGGAGTTCCAGGTGAAGGGTAGATTAGTACATACCAGGAGACTGTATAGTTAATAAACAATTGGGGTACAGCACAGAACTTGAAGCAGACTGGATAGGAAACACATACCAGGAAACTGTATAGTTAATAGACAATTGGGGTACAGCACAGAACTTGAAGCAGACTGGATAGGAAACACATACCAGGAAACTGTATAGTTAATAGACAATTGGGGTACAGCACAGAACTTGAAGCAGACTGGATAGGAAACACATACCTGTAAGGAAGATGAGAAAGTTGTTAGGAGACTGTCTTCATATAGCATACAATGCAGCATACTGGATAGATATTAACATATTATCTCTCTTGCCTAACTCTCCGTACTTAGATAAAGCTGTACTTTGAGAAAGGTGCCAACTGCTACCCCTGGCAAATGCCACCCCAGGCAAATGCCACCCCTAACTGGGCCTGAATATATAGTAACTGGAGTCCCTAAGAACACTGAATGACTGACTGAGGGATTTCCAAATTACAAATTGTTTTGGGATGGAAGAGCTCTGAGTGCGTTCAGGTGTGACGCCATTAAATCTCTGATAAGAAACAGACACAGAGAGATATAGAGGAGGAATGGGGGAGGAAGGCAATATGGAGACTGGAACAGGGGGTCAAAATGGCTAATTTAGATTAGTACATACAACAAGGGGTTAAATGGTAGAGGGAGACTGGATGAGATTGGAGTTCCAGGTGAAGGGTAGATTAGTACATACCAGGAGACTGTATAGTTAATAAACAATTGGGGTACAGCACAGAACTTGAAGCAGACTGGATAGGAAACACATACCAGGAAACTGTATAGTTAATAGACAATTGGGGTACAGCACAGAACTTGAAGCAGACTGGATAGGAAACACATACCAGGAAACTGTATAGTTAATAGACAATTGGGGTACAGCACAGAACTTGAAGCAGACTGGATAGGAAACACATACCTGTAAGGAAGATGAGAAAGTTGTTAGGAGACTGTCTTCATATAGCATACAATGCAGCATACTGGATAGATATTAACATATTATCTCTCTTGCCTAACTCTCCGTACTTAGATAAAGCTGTACTTTGAGAAAGGTGCCAACTGCTACCCCTGGCAAATGCCACCCCAGGCAAATGCCACCCCTAACTGGGCCTGAATATATAGTAACTGGAGTCCCTAAGAACACTGAATGACTGACTGAGGGATTTCCAAATTACAAATTGTTTTGGGATGGAAGAGCTCTGAGTGCGTTCAGGTGTGACGCCATTAAATCTCTGATAAGAAACAGACACAGAGAGATATAGAGGAGGAATGGGGGAGGAAGGCAATATGGAGACTGGAACAGGGGGTCAAAATGGCTAATTTAGATTAGTACATACAACAAGGGGTTAAATGGTAGAGGGAGACTGGATGAGATTGGAGTTCCAGGTGAAGGGTAGATTAGTACATACCAGGAGACTGTATAGTTAATAAACAATTGGGGTACAGCACAGAACTTGAAGCAGACTGGATAGGAAACACATACCAGGAAACTGTATAGTTAATAGACAATTGGGGTACAGCACAGAACTTGAAGCAGACTGGATAGGAAACACATACCAGGAAACTGTATAGTTAATAGACAATTGGGGTACAGCACAGAACTTGAAGCAGACTGGATAGGAAACACATACCTGTAAGGAAGATGAGAAAGTTGTTAGGAGACTGTCTTCATATAGCATACAATGCAGCATACTGGATAGATATTAACATATTATCTCTCTTGCCTAACTCTCCGTACTTAGATAAAGCTGTACTTTGAGAAAGGTGCCAACTGCTACCCCTGGCAAATGCCACCCCAGGCAAATGCCACCCCTAACTGGGCCTGAATATATAGTAACTGGAGTCCCTAAGAACACTGAATGACTGACTGAGGGATTTCCAAATTACAAATTGTTTTGGGATGGAAGAGCTCTGAGTGCGTTCAGGTGTGACGCCATTAAATCTCTGATAAGAAACAGACACAGAGAGATATAGAGGAGGAATGGGGGAGGAAGGCAATATGGAGACTGGAACAGGGGGTCAAAATGGCTAATTTAGATTAGTACATACAACAAGGGGTTAAATGGTAGAGGGAGACTGGATGAGATTGGAGTTCCAGGTGAAGGGTAGATTAGTACATACCAGGAGACTGTATAGTTAATAAACAATTGGGGTACAGCACAGAACTTGAAGCAGACTGGATAGGAAACACATACCAGGAAACTGTATAGTTAATAGACAATTGGGGTACAGCACAGAACTTGAAGCAGACTGGATAGGAAACACATACCAGGAAACTGTATAGTTAATAGACAATTGGGGTACAGCACAGAACTTGAAGCAGACTGGATAGGAAACACATACCTGTAAGGAAGATGAGAAAGTTGTTAGGAGACTGTCTTCATATAGCATACAATGCAGCATACTGGATAGATATTAACATATTATCTCTCTTGCCTAACTCTCCGTACTTAGATAAAGCTGTACTTTGAGAAAGGTGCCAACTGCTACCCCTGGCAAATGCCACCCCAGGCAAATGCCACCCCTAACTGGGCCTGAATATATAGTAACTGGAGTCCCTAAGAACACTGAATGACTGACTGAGGGATTTCCAAATTACAAATTGTTTTGGGATGGAAGAGCTCTGAGTGCGTTCAGGTGTGACGCCATTAAATCTCTGATAAGAAACAGACACAGAGAGATATAGAGGAGGAATGGGGGAGGAAGGCAATATGGAGACTGGAACAGGGGGTCAAAATGGCTAATTTAGATTAGTACATACAACAAGGGGTTAAATGGTAGAGGGAGACTGGATGAGATTGGAGTTCCAGGTGAAGGGTAGATTAGTACATACCAGGAGACTGTATAGTTAATAAACAATTGGGGTACAGCACAGAACTTGAAGCAGACTGGATAGGAAACACATACCAGGAAACTGTATAGTTAATAGACAATTGGGGTACAGCACAGAACTTGAAGCAGACTGGATAGGAAACACATACCAGGAAACTGTATAGTTAATAGACAATTGGGGTACAGCACAGAACTTGAAGCAGACTGGATAGGAAACACATACCTGTAAGGAAGATGAGAAAGTTGTTAGGAGACTGTCTTCATATAGCATACAATGCAGCATACTGGATAGATATTAACATATTATCTCTCTTGCCTAACTCTCCGTACTTAGATAAAGCTGTACTTTGAGAAAGGTGCCAACTGCTACCCCTGGCAAATGCCACCCCAGGCAAATGCCACCCCTAACTGGGCCTGAATATATAGTAACTGGAGTCCCTAAGAACACTGAATGACTGACTGAGGGATTTCCAAATTACAAATTGTTTTGGGATGGAAGAGCTCTGAGTGCGTTCAGGTGTGACGCCATTAAATCTCTGATAAGAAACAGACACAGAGAGATATAGAGGAGGAATGGGGGAGGAAGGCAATATGGAGACTGGAACAGGGGGTCAAAATGGCTAATTTAGATTAGTACATACAACAAGGGGTTAAATGGTAGAGGGAGACTGGATGAGATTGGAGTTCCAGGTGAAGGGTAGATTAGTACATACCAGGAGACTGTATAGTTAATAAACAATTGGGGTACAGCACAGAACTTGAAGCAGACTGGATAGGAAACACATACCAGGAAACTGTATAGTTAATAGACAATTGGGGTACAGCACAGAACTTGAAGCAGACTGGATAGGAAACACATACCAGGAAACTGTATAGTTAATAGACAATTGGGGTACAGCACAGAACTTGAAGCAGACTGGATAGGAAACACATACCTGTAAGGAAGATGAGAAAGTTGTTAGGAGACTGTCTTCATATAGCATACAATGCAGCATACTGGATAGATATTAACATATTATCTCTCTTGCCTAACTCTCCGTACTTAGATAAAGCTGTACTTTGAGAAAGGTGCCAACTGCTACCCCTGGCAAATGCCACCCCAGGCAAATGCCACCCCTAACTGGGCCTGAATATATAGTAACTGGAGTCCCTAAGAACACTGAATGACTGACTGAGGGATTTCCAAATTACAAATTGTTTTGGGATGGAAGAGCTCTGAGTGCGTTCAGGTGTGACGCCATTAAATCTCTGATAAGAAACAGACACAGAGAGATATAGAGGAGGAATGGGGGAGGAAGGCAATATGGAGACTGGAACAGGGGGTCAAAATGGCTAATTTAGATTAGTACATACAACAAGGGGTTAAATGGTAGAGGGAGACTGGATGAGATTGGAGTTCCAGGTGAAGGGTAGATTAGTACATACCAGGAGACTGTATAGTTAATAAACAATTGGGGTACAGCACAGAACTTGAAGCAGACTGGATAGGAAACACATACCAGGAAACTGTATAGTTAATAGACAATTGGGGTACAGCACAGAACTTGAAGCAGACTGGATAGGAAACACATACCAGGAAACTGTATAGTTAATAGACAATTGGGGTACAGCACAGAACTTGAAGCAGACTGGATAGGAAACACATACCAGGAAACTGTATAGTTAATAGACAATTGGGGTACAGCACAGAACTTGAAGCAGACTGGATAGGAAACACATACCAGGAAACTGTATAGTTAATAGACAATTGGGGTACAGCACAGAACTTGAAGCAGACTGGATAGGAAACACATACCTGTAAGGAAGATGAGAAAGTTGTTAGGAGACTGTCTTCATATAGCATACAATGCAGCATACTGGATAGATATTAACATATTATCTCTCTTGCCTAACTCTCCGTACTTAGATAAAGCTGTACTTTGAGAAAGGTGCCAACTGCTACCCCTGGCAAATGCCACCCCAGGCAAATGCCACCCCTAACTGGGCCTGAATATATAGTAACTGGAGTCCCTAAGAACACTGAATGACTGACTGAGGGATTTCCAAATTACAAATTGTTTTGGGATGGAAGAGCTCTGAGTGCGTTCAGGTGTGACGCCATTAAATCTCTGATAAGAAACAGACACAGAGAGATATAGAGGAGGAATGGGGGAGGAAGGCAATATGGAGACTGGAACAGGGGGTCAAAATGGCTAATTTAGATTAGTACATACAACAAGGGGTTAAATGGTAGAGGGAGACTGGATGAGATTGGAGTTCCAGGTGAAGGGTAGATTAGTACATACCAGGAGACTGTATAGTTAATAAACAATTGGGGTACAGCACAGAACTTGAAGCAGACTGGATAGGAAACACATACCAGGAAACTGTATAGTTAATAGACAATTGGGGTACAGCACAGAACTTGAAGCAGACTGGATAGGAAACACATACCAGGAAACTGTATAGTTAATAGACAATTGGGGTACAGCACAGAACTTGAAGCAGACTGGATAGGAAACACATACCTGTAAGGAAGATGAGAAAGTTGTTAGGAGACTGTCTTCATATAGCATACAATGCAGCATACTGGATAGATATTAACATATTATCTCTCTTGCCTAACTCTCCGTACTTAGATAAAGCTGTACTTTGAGAAAGGTGCCAACTGCTACCCCTGGCAAATGCCACCCCAGGCAAATGCCACCCCTAACTGGGCCTGAATATATAGTAACTGGAGTCCCTAAGAACACTGAATGACTGACTGAGGGATTTCCAAATTACAAATTGTTTTGGGATGGAAGAGCTCTGAGTGCGTTCAGGTGTGACGCCATTAAATCTCTGATAAGAAACAGACACAGAGAGATATAGAGGAGGAATGGGGGAGGAAGGCAATATGGAGACTGGAACAGGGGGTCAAAATGGCTAATTTAGATTAGTACATACAACAAGGGGTTAAATGGTAGAGGGAGACTGGATGAGATTGGAGTTCCAGGTGAAGGGTAGATTAGTACATACCAGGAGACTGTATAGTTAATAAACAATTGGGGTACAGCACAGAACTTGAAGCAGACTGGATAGGAAACACATACCAGGAAACTGTATAGTTAATAGACAATTGGGGTACAGCACAGAACTTGAAGCAGACTGGATAGGAAACACATACCAGGAAACTGTATAGTTAATAGACAATTGGGGTACAGCACAGAACTTGAAGCAGACTGGATAGGAAACACATACCAGGAAACTGTATAGTTAATAGACAATTGGGGTACAGCACAGAACTTGAAGCAGACTGGATAGGAAACACATACCAGGAAACTGTATAGTTAATAGACAATTGGGGTACAGCACAGAACTTGAAGCAGACTGGATAGGAAACACATACCTGTAAGGAAGATGAGAAAGTTGTTAGGAGACTGTCTTCATATAGCATACAATGCAGCATACTGGATAGATATTAACATATTATCTCTCTTGCCTAACTCTCCGTACTTAGATAAAGCTGTACTTTGAGAAAGGTGCCAACTGCTACCCCTGGCAAATGCCACCCCAGGCAAATGCCACCCCTAACTGGGCCTGAATATATAGTAACTGGAGTCCCTAAGAACACTGAATGACTGACTGAGGGATTTCCAAATTACAAATTGTTTTGGGATGGAAGAGCTCTGAGTGCGTTCAGGTGTGACGCCATTAAATCTCTGATAAGAAACAGACACAGAGAGATATAGAGGAGGAATGGGGGAGGAAGGCAATATGGAGACTGGAACAGGGGGTCAAAATGGCTAATTTAGATTAGTACATACAACAAGGGGTTAAATGGTAGAGGGAGACTGGATGAGATTGGAGTTCCAGGTGAAGGGTAGATTAGTACATACCAGGAGACTGTATAGTTAATAAACAATTGGGGTACAGCACAGAACTTGAAGCAGACTGGATAGGAAACACATACCAGGAAACTGTATAGTTAATAGACAATTGGGGTACAGCACAGAACTTGAAGCAGACTGGATAGGAAACACATACCAGGAAACTGTATAGTTAATAGACAATTGGGGTACAGCACAGAACTTGAAGCAGACTGGATAGGAAACATATACCTATAAGGAAGATGAGAAAGTTGTTAGGAGACTGTCTTCATATAGCATACAATGCAGCATACTGGATAGATATTAACATATTATCTCTCTTGCCTAACTCTCCGTACTTAGATAAAGCTGTACTTTGAGAAAGGTGCCAACTGCTACCCCTGGCAAATGCCACCCCAGGCAAATGCCACCCCTAACTGGGCCTGAATATATAGTAACTGGAGTCCCTAAGAACACTGAATGACTGACTGAGGGATTTCCAAATTACAAATTGTTTTGGGATGGAAGAGCTCTGAGTGCGTTCAGGTGTGACGCCATTAAATCTCTGATAAGAAACAGACACAGAGAGATATAGAGGAGGAATGGGGGAGGAAGGCAATATGGAGACTGGAACAGGGGGTCAAAATGGCTAATTTAGATTAGTACATACAACAAGGGGTTAAATGGTAGAGGGAGACTGGATGAGATTGGAGTTCCAGGTGAAGGGTAGATTAGTACATACCAGGAGACTGTATAGTTAATAAACAATTGGGGTACAGCACAGAACTTGAAGCAGACTGGATAGGAAACACATACCAGGAAACTGTATAGTTAATAGACAATTGGGGTACAGCACAGAACTTGAAGCAGACTGGATAGGAAACACATACCAGGAAACTGTATAGTTAATAGACAATTGGGGTACAGCACAGAACTTGAAGCAGACTGGATAGGAAACACATACCTGTAAGGAAGATGAGAAAGTTGTTAGGAGACTGTCTTCATATAGCATACAATGCAGCATACTGGATAGATATTAACATATTATCTCTCTTGCCTAACTCTCCGTACTTAGATAAAGCTGTACTTTGAGAAAGGTGCCAACTGCTACCCCTGGCAAATGCCACCCCAGGCAAATGCCACCCCTAACTGGGCCTGAATATATAGTAACTGGAGTCCCTAAGAACACTGAATGACTGACTGAGGGATTTCCAAATTACAAATTGTTTTGGGATGGAAGAGCTCTGAGTGCGTTCAGGTGTGACGCCATTAAATCTCTGATAAGAAACAGACACAGAGAGATATAGAGGAGGAATGGGGGAGGAAGGCAATATGGAGACTGGAACAGGGGGTCAAAATGGCTAATTTAGATTAGTACATACAACAAGGGGTTAAATGGTATAGGGAGACTGGATGAGATTGGAGTTCCAGGTGAAGGGTAGATTAGTACATACCAGGAGACTGTATAGTTAATAAACAATTGGGGTACAGCACAGAACTTGAAGCAGACTGGATAGGAAACACATACCAGGAAACTGTATAGTTAATAGACAATTGGGGTACAGCACAGAACTTGAAGCAGACTGGATAGGAAACACATACCAGGAAACTGTATAGTTAATAGACAATTGGGGTACAGCACAGAACTTGAAGCAGACTGGATAGGAAACACATACCTGTAAGGAAGATGAGAAAGTTGTTAGGAGACTGTCTTCATATAGCATACAATGCAGCATACTGGATAGATATTAACATATTATCTCTCTTGCCTAACTCTCCGTACTTAGATAAAGCTGTACTTTGAGAAAGGTGCCAACTGCTACCCCTGGCAAATGCCACCCCAGGCAAATGCCACCCCTAACTGGGCCTGAATATATAGTAACTGGAGTCCCTAAGAACACTGAATGACTGACTGAGGGATTTCCAAATTACAAATTGTTTTGGGATGGAAGAGCTCTGAGTGCGTTCAGGTGTGACGCCATTAAATCTCTGATAAGAAACAGACACAGAGAGATATAGAGGAGGAATGGGGGAGGAAGGCAATATGGAGACTGGAACAGGGGGTCAAAATGGCTAATTTAGATTAGTACATACAACAAGGGGTTAAATGGTAGAGGGAGACTGGATGAGATTGGAGTTCCAGGTGAAGGGTAGATTAGTACATACCAGGAGACTGTATAGTTAATAAACAATTGGGGTACAGCACAGAACTTGAAGCAGACTGGATAGGAAACACATACCAGGAAACTGTATAGTTAATAGACAATTGGGGTACAGCACAGAACTTGAAGCAGACTGGATAGGAAACACATACCAGGAAACTGTATAGTTAATAGACAATTGGGGTACAGCACAGAACTTGAAGCAGACTGGATAGGAAACACATACCAGGAAACTGTATAGTTAATAGACAATTGGGGTATAGCACAGAACTTGAAGCAGACTGGATAGGAAACACATACCAGGAAACTGTATAGTTAATAGACAATTGGGGTACAGCACAGAACTTGAAGCAGACTGGATAGGAAACACATACCTGTAAGGAAGATGAGAAAGTTGTTAGGAGACTGTCTTCATATAGCATACAATGCAGCATACTGGATAGATATTAACATATTATCTCTCTTGCCTAACTCTCCGTACTTAGATAAAGCTGTACTTTGAGAAAGGTGCCAACTGCTACCCCTGGCAAATGCCACCCCAGGCAAATGCCACCCCTAACTGGGCCTGAATATATAGTAACTGGAGTCCCTAAGAACACTGAATGACTGACTGAGGGATTTCCAAATTACAAATTGTTTTGGGATGGAAGAGCTCTGAGTGCGTTCAGGTGTGACGCCATTAAATCTCTGATAAGAAACAGACACAGAGAGATATAGAGGAGGAATGGGGGAGGAAGGCAATATGGAGACTGGAACAGGAGGTCAAAATGGCTAATTTAGATTAGTACATACAACAAGGGGTTAAATGGTAGAGGGAGACTGGATGAGATTGGAGTTCCAGGTGAAGGGTAGATTAGTACATACCAGGAGACTGTATAGTTAATAAACAATTGGGGTACAGCACAGAACTTGAAGCAGACTGGATAGGAAACACATACCAGGAAACTGTATAGTTAATAGACAATTGGGGTACAGCACAGAACTTGAAGCAGACTGGATAGGAAACACATACCAGGAAACTGTATAGTTAATAGACAATTGGGGTACAGCACAGAACTTGAAGCAGACTGGATAGGAAACACATACCTGTAAGGAAGATGAGAAAGTTGTTAGGAGACTGTCTTCATATAGCATACAATGCAGCATACTGGATAGATATTAACATATTATCTCTCTTGCCTAACTCTCCGTACTTAGATAAAGCTGTACTTTGAGAAAGGTGCCAACTGCTACCCCTGGCAAATGCCACCCCAGGCAAATGCCACCCCTAACTGGGCCTGAATATATAGTAACTGGAGTCCCTAAGAACACTGAATGACTGACTGAGGGATTTCCAAATTACAAATTGTTTTGGGATGGAAGAGCTCTGAGTGCGTTCAGGTGTGACGCCATTAAATCTCTGATAAGAAACAGACACAGAGAGATATAGAGGAGGAATGGGGGAGGAAGGCAATATGGAGACTGGAACAGGGGGTCAAAATGGCTAATTTAGATTAGTACATACAACAAGGGGTTAAATGGTAGAGGGAGACTGGATGAGATTGGAGTTCCAGGTGAAGGGTAGATTAGTACATACCAGGAGACTGTATAGTTAATAAACAATTGGGGTACAGCACAGAACTTGAAGCAGACTGGATAGGAAACACATACCAGGAAACTGTATAGTTAATAGACAATTGGGGTACAGCACAGAACTTGAAGCAGACTGGATAGGAAACACATACCAGGAAACTGTATAGTTAATAGACAATTGGGGTACAGCACAGAACTTGAAGCAGACTGGATAGGAAACACATACCAGGAAACTGTATAGTTAATAGACAATTGGGGTACAGCACAGAACTTGAAGCAGACTGGATAGGAAACACATACCAGGAAACTGTATAGTTAATAGACAATTGGGGTACAGCACAGAACTTGAAGCAGACTGGATAGGAAACACATACCAGGAAACTGTATAGTTAATAGACAATTGGGGTACAGCACAGAACTTGAAGCAGACTGGATAGGAAACACATACCAGGAAACTGTATAGTTAATAGACAATTGGGGTACAGCACAGAACTTGAAGCAGACTGGATAGGAAACACATACCAGGAAACTGTATAGTTAATAGACAATTGGGGTACAGCACAGAACTTGAAGCAGACTGGATAGGAAACACATACCAGGAAACTGTATAGTTAATAGACAATTGGGGTACAGCACAGAACTTGAAGCAGACTGGATAGGAAACACATACCAGGAAACTGTATAGTTAATAGACAATTGGGGTACAGCACAGAACTTGAAGCAGACTGGATAGGAAACACATACCAGGAAACTGTATAGTTAATAGACAATTGGGGTACAGCACAGAACTTGAAGCAGACTGGATAGGAAACACATACCAGGAAACTGTATAGTTAATAGACAATTGGGGTACAGCACAGAACTTGAAGCAGACTGGATAGGAAACACATACCAGGAAACTGTATAGTTAATAGACAATTGGGGTACAGCACAGAACTTGAAGCAGACTGGATAGGAAACACATACCAGGAAACTGTATAGTTAATAGACAATTGGGGTACAGCACAGAACTTGAAGCAGACTGGATAGGAAACACATACCAGGAAACTGTATAGTTAATAGACAATTGGGGTACAGCACAGAACTTGAAGCAGACTGGATAGGAAACACATACCAGGAAACTGTATAGTTAATAGACAATTGGGGTACAGCACAGAACTTGAAGCAGACTGGATAGGAAACACATACCAGGAAACTGTATAGTTAATAGACAATTGGGGTACAGCACAGAACTTGAAGCAGACTGGATAGGAAACACATACCAGGAAACTGTATAGTTAATAGACAATTGGGGTACAGCACAGAACTTGAAGCAGACTGGATAGGAAACACATACCAGGAAACTGTATAGTTAATAGACAATTGGGGTACAGCACAGAACTTGAAGCAGACTGGATAGGAAACACATACCAGGAAACTGTATAGTTAATAGACAATTGGGGTACAGCACAGAACTTGAAGCAGACTGGATAGGAAACACATACCAGGAAACTGTATAGTTAATAGACAATTGGGGTACAGCACAGAACTTGAAGCAGACTGGATAGGAAACACATACCAGGAAACTGTATAGTTAATAGACAATTGGGGTACAGCACAGAACTTGAAGCAGACTGGATAGGAAACACATACCAGGAAACTGTATAGTTAATAGACAATTGGGGTACAGCACAGAACTTGAAGCAGACTGGATAGGAAACACATACCAGGAAACTGTATAGTTAATAGACAATTGGGGTACAGCACAGAACTTGAAGCAGACTGGATAGGAAACACATACCAGGAAACTGTATAGTTAATAGACAATTGGGGTACAGCACAGAACTTGAAGCAGACTGGATAGGAAACACATACCAGGAAACTGTATAGTTAATAGACAATTGGGGTACAGCACAGAACTTGAAGCAGACTGGATAGGAAACACATACCAGGAAACTGTATAGTTAATAGACAATTGGGGTACAGCACAGAACTTGAAGCAGACTGGATAGGAAACACATACCAGGAAACTGTATAGTTAATAGACAATTGGGGTACAGCACAGAACTTGAAGCAGACTGGATAGGAAACACATACCTGTAAGGAAGATGAGAAAGTTGTTAGGAGACTGTCTTCATATAGCATACAATGCAGCATACTGGATAGATATTAACATATTATCTCTCTTGCCTAACTCTCCGTACTTAGATAAAGCTGTACTTTGAGAAAGGTGCCAACTGCTACCCCTGGCAAATGCCACCCCTAACTGGGCCTGAATATATAGTAACTGGAGTCCCTAAGAACACTGAATGTTCATGTTACTACTTCACTGTGTTAGTATTAATGTGTTACTATGTTACTGTGTTTGTATTACTATGTTACAATGTGACTGTGTTAGTATTAATGTGTTAATATGTTACTTTGTTAGTATTACTATGTTACTACTTTGCTGTGTTAGTATTAATGTGTTACTATGTTACTGTGTTTGTATTACTATGTTACTATGTGATTGTTTTAGTATTAATGTGTTACTATGTTACTGTGTTAGTATTACTTTGTTACTGTGTTAGTATTATTGTGTTACTATGTTACTGTGTTAGTATTACTATGTTACTACTTTACTGTGTTAGTATTACTATGTTACCATGTGACTGTGTTAGTATTAATGTGTTAATATGTTACTTTGTTAGTATTTCTGTTTTTCTACTTTGCTGTGTTAGTATTAATGTGTTACTATGTTACTGTGTTTGTATTACTATGTTACAATGTGATTGTTTTAGTATTAATGTGTTACTATGTTACTGTGTTAGTATTACTTTGTTACTGTGTTAGTATTATTGTTTTACTATGTTACTGTGTTAGTATAACAATGTTACTACATTGCTGTGTTAGTATGAATGTGTTACTATGTTAGTATTACTATGTTACAATGTGACTGTGTTCGTATTAATGTGTTAATATGTTACTGGGTCAGTATTACTATGTTACTACTTTGATGTGTTAGTATTAATGTGTTACTATGTTACTGTGTTAGTATTGTTGTGTTACTATGTTACTGTGTTAGTGTTACTATGTCACTACTTTACTGTGTTAGTATTAATGTGTTATTATGTTACTGTGTTTGTATTACTATGTTACAATGTGACTGTGTTAGTATTAATGTGTTAATATGTTACTGTGTTTGTATTACAATGTTACTAGTTTGCTGTGTTAGTATTAATGTGTTACTATGTTACTGTGTATGTATTACTATGTTACAATGTGACTGTGTTAGTATTAATGTGTTAATATGTTACTGTGTTAGTATTACTTTGTTACTCTGTTAGTATTATTGTGTTACTATGTTACTGTGTTAGTATTACTATGTTACTACTTCACTGTGTTAGTATTAATGTGTTACTATGTTACTATGTTAGTATTACTTTCTTACTGTTTTAGCATTATTGTGTTACTATATTACTGTGTTAGTATTACTATGTTACTACTTTACTGTGTTAGTATTAATGTGTTACTATGTTGCTGTGTTTGTATTACTATGTTACAATGTGCCTGTGTTAGTATTAATGTGTTAATATGTTTATGTGTTAGTATTAGTATGTTACTACTTTGCTGTGTTAGTATTAATGTGTTACTATGTTACTGTTTGTATTAATATGTTACAATGTGATTGTTTTAGTATTAATGTGTTACTATGTTACTGTGTTAGTATTATTTTGTTACTGTGTTAGTATTATTGTTTTATTATGTTACTGTGTTAGTGTTTCTATGTTACTACTTTACTGTGTTAGTATTAATGTGTTATTATGTTACTGTGTTTGTATTACTATGTTACAATGTGACTGTGTAGTATTAATGTGTTAATATGTTACTGTGTTAGTATTATTTTGTTACTGTGTTAGTATTATTGTGTTACAATGTTACTGTGTTAGTATTACTATGTTACTACTTTACTGTGTTAGTATTAATGTGTTACTATGTTACTGTGTTTGTATTACTATGTTACAATGTGATTGTTTTAGTATTAATGTGTTACTATGTTACTGTGTTAGTATTACTTTGTTACTGTGTTAGTATTATTGTGTTACTATGTTACTGTGTTAGTATAACAATGTTAATACATTGCTGTGTTAGTATTAATGTGTTACTATGTTAGTATTACTATTTTACAATGTGACTGTGTTCGTATTAATGTGTTAATATGTTACTGGGTCAATATTACTATGTTACTACTTTGCTGTGTTAGTATTAATGTGTTACTATGTTACTGTGTTTATATTACTATGTTACAATGTGATTGTTTCAGTATTAATGTGTTACTATGTTACTGTGTTAGTATTACTTTGTTACTGTGTTAGTATAATTGTGTTACTATGTTACTGGGTTAGTATTACTATGTTACTACTTTACTGTGTTAGTATTAATGTGTTACTATGTTACTGTGTTTGTATTACTATGTTACAATGTGATTGTTTTAGTATTAATGTGTTACTATGTTACTGTGTAAGTATTATTTTGTTACTGTGTTAGTATTATTGTTTTATTATGTTACTGTGTTAGTGTTTCTATGTTACTACTTTACTGTGTTAGTATTAATGTGCTACTTTGTTACTGTGTTTGTATTACTATGTTACAATGTGACTGTGTTAGTATTAATGTGTTAATATGTTACTGTTTTAATATTACTGTGTTACTACTTTGCTGTGTTAGCATTAATGTGTTACTATGTTACTGTGTTAGTATTACTATGTTACTACTTTACTGTGTTAGTATTAATGTGTTACTATGTTGCTGTGTTTGTATTACTATGTTACAATGTGCCTGTGTTAGTATTAATGTGTTAATATGTTTCTGTGTTAGTATTAGTATGTTACTACTTTGCTGTGTTAGTATTAATGTGTTACTATGTTACTGTGTTTGTATTACTATGTTACAATGTGATTGTTTTAGTATTAATGTGTTACTATGTTACTGTGTTAGCATTATTTTGTTACTATGTTAGTATTATTGTTTTATTATGTTACTGTGTTAGTGTTACTATGTTACTACTTCACTATGTTAGTATTAATGTGTTACTTCGTTACTGTGTTTGTATTACTATGTTACAATGTGACTGTGTTAGTATTAAAGTGTTAATATGTTACTGTGTTAGTATTACTATGTTACTACTTTGCTGTGTTAGTATTAATGTGTTACTATGTTACTGTGTTAGTATTACTTTGTTACTGTGTTAGTATTACTATGTTACTACTTTACTGTGTTAGTATTAATGTGTTACTGTGTTGCTGTGTTTGTATTACTATGTTACAATGTGATTGTTTTAGTATTAATGTGTTACTATGTTACTGTGTTAGTATTACTTTGTTGCTGTGTTAGTATTATTGTGTTACTATGTTGCTATGTTAGTATTACTTTGTTACTACTTTACTGTGTTACTATTAATGTGTTATTATGTTACTGTGTTTGTATTACTATGTTACAATGTGACTGTGTTGGTATTAATGTGTTAATATGTTATTGTGTTAGTACTACTGTGTTACTACTTTGCTGTGTTAGTATTAATGTGTTACTATGTTACTGTGTTAGTATTACTTTGTTACTGTGCTAGTGTTATTGTATTACTATGTTACCGTGTTAGTATTACAATGTTACAATGTGAATGTGTTAGTATTAATGTGTTAATATGTTATTGTGTTAGTATTATTGTGTTACAATGTTACTGTGTTAGTATTACTATGTTACTACTTCACTGTGTTAGTATTAATGTGTTACTATGTTACTGAGATAGTATTACTTTGTTACTGTTTTAGTATTATTGTGTTACTATGTTACTGTGCTAGTATTACTATGTTACTACTTTACTGTGTTAGTATTAATGTGTTACTATGTTGCTGTGTTTGTATTACTATGTTACAATGTGCCTGTGTTAGTATTAATGTGTTGATATGTTTCTGTGTTAGTATTCGTTTGTTACTACTTTGCTGTGTTAGTATTAATGTGTTACTATGTTACTGTTTGTATTACTATGTTACAATGTGATTGTTTTAGTATTAATGTGTTACTATGTTACTGTGTTTGTATTATTTTGTTACAGTGTTAGTATTATTGTTTTATTATGTTACTGTGTTAGTGTTTCTATGTTACTACTTTACTGTGTTAGTATTTATGTGTTATTATGTTTACTGTGTTTGTATTACTATGTTACAATGTGACTGTGTTAGTATTAATGTGTTAATGTGTTACGGTGTTAGTATTACTGTGTTATTACTTTGCTGTGTTAGCATTAATGTGTTACTATGTTACTGTGTTTGTATTACTATGTTACTGTGTGATTATTTTAGTATTAATGTTTTACTTTGTTACTGTGTTAGTATTATTGTGTTACTATGTTACTGTGTTAGTATTACTATGTTACTACTTTACTGTGTTAGTATTACTATGTTACAATGTGACTGTGTTAGTATTAATGTGTTACTATGTTACTGTGTTAGCATTACTTTGTTACTGTGTTAGTATTATTGTGTTACTATGTTACTGTGTTAGTATTACTATGTTACTACTTTACTGTGTTAGTATTACTATGTTACAATGTGACTGTGTTAGTATTAATGTGTTACTATGTTACTGTGTTTGTATTACTATGTTACACTGTGACTGTGTTAGTATTAATGTGTTAATATGGTACTGTGTTAGTATTACCTTGTTACTGTGTTAGTATTAATGTGTTACTATGTTACTGTGTTAGTATTACTATGTTACAATGTGACTATGTTAGTATTAATGTGTTAATATGTTACTGTGTTAGTATTACTTTGTTACTGTGTTAGTATTATTGTGTTACAATGTTACTGTGTTAGTATTACTATATTACTACTTCACTGTGTTAGTATTAATGTGTTACTATATTCCTGTGTTAGTATTACTTTGTTACTGTGTTAGTATTATTGTGTTACTATGTTACTGTGTTAGTATTACTATGTTACTACTTTACTGTGATAGTATTAATGTGTTACTATGTTGCTGTGATTGTATTACTATGTTACAATGTTCCTGTGTTAGTATTAATGTGTTAATATGTTTCTGTGTTAGTTTTACTATGTTACTACTTTGCTGTGTTAGTATTAATGTGTTACCATGTTACTGTGTTTGTATTACTATGTTACTATGTGTTTTAGTATTAATGTGTTACTATGTTACTGTGTTAGTATTACTTTGTTACTGTGCTGGTATTATTGTATTAGTATGTTACTGTGTTAGTATTACAATGTTACAATGTGACTGTGTTAGTATTAATGTGTTAATATGTTACTGTGTTAGGATTATTGTGTTACAATGTTACTGTGTTAGTATTACTATGTTACAATGTGACTCTGTTAGTATTAATGTGTTTATATGTTTCTGTGTTAGTATTAGTATGTTACTACTTTGCTGTGTTAGTATTAATGTGTTACTATGTTACTGTGTTTGTATTACTATGTTACAATGTGATTGTTTTAGTATTAATGTGTTACTATGTTACTGTGTTAGTATTACTTTGTTACTGTGTTAATATTATTGTGTTACAATGTTACTGTGTTAGTATTACTATGTTACTACTTTGCTGTGTTAGTATTAATGTGTTACTATGTTACTGTGTTAGTATTACTTTGTTACTCTGTTAGTATTAGTCTGTTACTATGTTACTGTGTTAGTATTACTATGTTACTACTTTACTGTGTTAGTATTAATGTGTTACTATGTTGTTGTGTTTGTATTACTATGTTACAATGTGACTGTGTTAGTATTAATGTGTTAATATGTTTCTGTGTTAGTATTAGTCTGTTACTGCTTTGCTGTGTTAGTATTAATGTGTTACAATGTTACTGTGTTAGTATTACTATGTTACTACTTTGCTGTGTTAGTATTAATGTGTTACTATGTTACTGTGTTAGTATTACTATGTTACTACTTTACTGTGTTAGTATTAATGTGTTACTATGTTGTTGTGTTTGTATTACTATTTTACAATGTGATTGTTTTAGTATTAATGTGTTACTATGTTACTGTGTTAGTATTATTTTGTTACTGTGTTAGTATTATTGTGTTACTATGTTACTGTGTTAGTGTTTCTATGTTACTACTTTACTGTGTTAGTATTAATGTGTTATTATTTTACTGTGTTTGTATTAGTATGTTACTACTTTGCTGTGTTAGTATTAATGTGTTACTATGTTACTGTGTTTGTATTACTATGTTACAATGTGATTGTTTTAGTATTAATGTGTTACTATGCTACTGTGTTAGTATTATTTTGTTACTATGTTACTGTGTTAGTGTTTCTATGTTACTACTTTATTGTTTTAGTATTAATGTGTTACTATGTTACTGTGTTAGTATTATTTTGTTTCTGTGTTAGTATTATTGTTTTATTATGTTACTGTGTTAGTGTTTCTAAGCTACTACTTTACTGTGTTAGTATTAATGTGTTACTATGTTACTGTGTTTGTATTACTATATTACAATGTGACTGTGTTAGTATTAATGTGTTAATATGTTACTGTGTTAGTATTACTGTGTTACTACTTTGCTGTGTTAGTATTAATGTGTTACTATGTTACTGTGTTTGTATTACTGTCGGGCTATTTATATGAAGGTATCCAAAGGGTTAAACAGAGAACCACTCAGGCTGGATTTCTTCACTTAAATAGACAAATGACAATATAAAATAATTCGAGAACTTTATCTTTAATATCTATTGACACGCTACTTCACAGTAACGAATTGATCACAAGAATCAATCCTTCATATTTGTGCAAAAATATATATTTTATTAAAATACAATATATACAAGTATCAGCAACAATGAAATAATTAAGTGACTAGCAATTATAATAGGTATACAGAAAATCAAACCACACTATTTATCATAAAGATTATCAGCGGTGCAAGGGTTAACCAAACATAGGTATATTCAGAGGTATAATAACAATAATTGCATTCAGCAGCATAGAATCGGTTAATTGATTGTTACAATTAATATAATACAGTTGGCTGCAGGGTCTCTTAATACCTTTGCCCCAGAAACTGTATAGACTATGACAATTATGATGGAAGGTGTATTGTGAGATGAATTAAATAATTCCTCTAACAATTCCTTGTATCATATATCAATAATAATCAAATTTAGGGAATAGCTGGAATAAAATCCCAGATTTTAAATCTCTATAATTTAATTATCTACTGAATTCAATATTGAATACCTCTGAATAAAAATATATCAATTGCAATTAATATAGTCAAACAAAGATTATATAAATAATCTTCTTAGAATTACTTCATGCAACATATGTCTATAAAGTAACCAACTTCAGTCAACATATATTATGACAATAGCAACCTATATAAAACCTATAGGCACTCCAAGGGTTAATACAGACGTTTAAAACAGATGCCACACCCAGCAATTATTTTGTCTATTGAGTTAATACCTAATTACAAAATATAAGCCTGGCACATATACAGAGAATTCCAAAGAAAACACCACTAACAACCGACAAGTAGCGGTTAAAGGGTTAATAACTGGATTCAAAGAATATCCTGTATCAAATATTAACTATTATAATCTTCCCAGAACCACAAAATATTACTCTAGGAATACCAAGATTAATATTAGCTAATATAAATAACCCACGCTATATACTGTATTACACTGATTGGCAATTTATAACATTTCCCAATAATTATATAGATTCTATTATTTCCAGAATTTAATAGCTACATCTAGCTTATTATAAATTATCCCAAATGGTTGGCCAGTCCACTTAAGACAACTATAAAACTATATTTCTTCAAACAGAAGAAAAATTGTGAAATTCTGGATTAATTGAATCTAAATGAATAATTGATATAGTTACCAATCAAAGTTTCTTTGTATTTCTCTGTGAGAGGCCGGATTAGCAAAGCCTTCTTTTGTCAGGAATCACCAGAAGTTCTTATTCAGGAAGTCACCCAGAGACCTTTTCTGTTTCAGCCAGTTAAGTTGAGTCCAAGACCCTCTTTTATGAAGTCAAAAAGACCCTCAACTAACAGTATCTGGGGATTATATTGACAAATTTTGCTTTATCAGTAATCCCCACCTTTGTCTGATGATTGGACAAAGATCCATCTCATTATACCGTGACATCACCGGTCTGCCCTGATTGGATATTAATATATACCTAATTATTCAAGGAATGTGGCTAATCCCAGTCATAATGCTCTCAATACTCTAGATGGAGCTCTTACTCTACTTTAGAATTTTACCTATAATTAGTTTTATGTCAGATCATGTGGCTTTCGTCAAGACTGAAAAAGGTCAAAAGGGTTATCAAAAACCTCATAAACTAGTCATTTTGCTATGTCTTACACATAAGGGAGTCTGTCTCTCTCAGCCTCATTGTCTCCAACTGACTATCCGTCTGCCATTAAACTGGCATTGTTATTTTTACTCCCTACCTTGGACTAATGGCTCATTATTCACATATGATGTAATTTGAACACATTTTAAACAGAATTTCAGCTAATTCTACAATTAGAATTAACCCTTTATGGTCCCCCAAGACAAAGTCTCTGACATAATCCCCCTTTTAGCAAAAGATTTTCTAACTTGATAAAAGTTCTAAAATATTATTGCTAAACTGGAGGAGACTGTTGTCATCTTCGTCCTGTGACTGGGATCGTCTCCGAAGTTAATACAGTTCGCTTCAGTTCATCAACTACTTAATGGCATCGGCTTGTTCCCAAAAGACGAAGCACTTATTGTTCTCTTCAATAGATGGAACAATCTCTCTGATTAGAGAATCCATATACCAATTTTGTTGATAGGAAGACATTGTGTCTAATACGAATAGTTGCTTGGCCTACTCAAGGATCTCCATTGTTTTGGCTTGAGCTGAAAAGGCATGCAGATCATATCAGACTCCCAGTTTTGGAAACAGGTGGTGGGAGAATTATCAAATTCTTCTTGGATGGTGATTTATGGAAACAGGTTGGCAGAACTCCTCTAGGATCCAAATTCTTCTCCGTTAGGATGGCCTCCGGCATCTCTTGCCCAATGGTTCTTGGTAAAGGCACTGGAACCACGCTTGGCTGTATCCGGAACTCCTGTCACAGAAGAAGGATGATTCACATCACGGTATCTGGCTTTGGCTGGAACTCCTGCAATCAAAGGAGGATGATCCATATCATGGTCTTGGTCTTGACGTCCATACCATGGCAACTGTCAATTGACCTCACTCTTTTAAGGACTCTTTGGTCTAAAAGAAATGACACATAAGTGATCTCATATTGATCCATTTGTTGCATGCATACATACATGACAATACAGTTCCAGTCAGTATCCCTATGATCATGGTACTGTTATGATTACTGTATATAGTTTTTGCACCAGTTTGCTTGTGGCCCTTGCTAGCCTTAAGCTAAACTATCATAAACTAACACTCTCTGTCTCTACTCTTCCCTCTTTTATAGAGGAATGACCCTCAGCTGTATGCTACAAACAAAACCTTGCTAAAAAGAAAAATAAAATTAGCATAACAACATTTTCAGAGAATCATAGAGCATCAAACCATTTGTTGACGAGATATGTTAGAGTGTTAGTGGGGAACATACATGCCACACAGACAGACAAAAGAGAGCGACGTTTCACTGAAACAAAAGAAGACAAGAGAACAAGATATGACAATGTCATTTGTACAATCAAGGATACTCATCCATCCAATGATTAATTAGGATCCTTGTTCTTCTTCCGCTTCTCCTTCTATAATCTGTAACTGAGATTTAGGGTGACAAGCACTCAATTGGTTTATATGAACCCACTTTTCTACACTTTAGGGATAGAAACCTTATAGGCTACTGGAGATAATTTATCAGTAATGATATATGGCCCTCTCCATAAGGGTAAGAATTTCTTTTCTCTTACCTGGTTTCTTGCAAAATTGTAGAGATAAACACAATCATTTACCTCATACTCCCTTTTGGTGGTTTTTAGGTCATAGTAAGTCTTATTACTTACCACTGCTTTCTCCAGATTTTTCTGTGCAAATGCAAATGCATGTTATAAATGCTTGCTTAACTGGTCTATGTATTGGTGTGTTGTGGAGGCATTAATTAGATTTTGATCGGACGTACGGTATAGCAAGTGTTGGGGTAGGACCATCTTTCTACCTGTCATTAGTTCAAATGGTGACATTTTCGTGGCTGCACTGGGAGTAGCCCGAATAGCCATGAGAACTAGGGGTAGTTTAAGATCCCAATCCTTACCTGATTCCTTAACAAACTTCTTGAGAATGTTAACAATGGATTGATTATATCGCTCCACCCCACCACTTGACGCAGGACGGTAAGCGATATGTAATTTACGTTTTACCCCCAATAGTTTCCAGAGCTTGTTCATCACTTCGCTGGTGAAATGACTACCTCTGTCAGATTCAATCCTCTGTGGTAGGCCAAATCTGGAAAACACATGGTTAATTAACAAAGCAGCAGCGGTTTCTGCCGTATTATTGTTTGCGGGTAAACATTCAACCCATTTGGTGAACAGACAAGTAACCGTTAGCATATACTTGTTCCCCCTTGCTGTCCTAGTAACCGGTCCTATAAAATCTATTTGAATATCCGACCACGGTAATGACATCCCCCTCTTCTATAGTGGTGCACGATGAGTGGGGCAGATGGTTGGAACTGGGAACACACCAAACAACCTTGACAATAGGTTTGTACATCTTTAAGCATATGAGGCCAATATGCATAATCGAGGAGAATCTCATATGTGATTTTATCGCCACGATGCCCTGAAGTAGGTGCGTCATGAGAATGTTGGAGCATTAAGCCTCTAAATGCAGTAGGTACAACCCATTGTTGTATTCCATTTTTAGAAGTTCTGATTAACAGACCATCTTGTATATGGAATTGGGCCTTGGATCTCATCAAGATCCTTAAGTCTTCTTTTCCCACCCAGTCCTCCTCAGAAATTGGGTGGTTTAGGGGGTCTTCTATGTCCTTATAGAATAGCCCTATGATAGGGTCCCCCTTTTGACTTGTAATCAAGTCCTCACTAGTTGAGTCTTGAATCCACTGTGCTACCGGGGTGTCTGCTTCGTTACGGGCTTGTTGCCTAGTAACGGCATTTACCTGTACAGGACCCAATAGATGGGATATATCTAAGGCCACCCGCTTAAGGGCGCCTTCTTTAGCCAATAGATCGGCTAGATCATTACCTTGTTTTTCAGGGCCTAGGACCTTAGAATGCCCCTTGGTCTTTTTCCAATAGATGGTAAGGCCATTTGATGTTACGAGATTGTCAACCTCACAAAACAATTTACCATGTTTCACTGGTTTATTATTGGATCGGAGCATATGGCTTCTTTTCCAACCTGGGAGGTATTATACAAAGCTATGGTGAACATAATTAGAATCGGTTATAATGACAAACTCCTTTATGTTATGCTCAATAGCTAAGAGGACTGTCTTATAGACCGCACAAAGTTCTGCCACTTGGCTACTCTGTGGTCCTAGACTATAACCTTTAGATATAATAGGGCACTCACCTGTCCAGGTAATCCCGATACCTGCCACCAGTTTTCTTTCAGTGCCAGTAGTGACATGGTAGGAACACCCGTCAATGTAAGCGGTTGGTAAGGTTGAACAATAATTCTCGTCAAATGCCTTATAGGGGGAAAGCAATTGTTCCTCAAGGTAATCGTCTCCACTGGTAGTAGTCTACATGGGAGGTGCTGAACAATCATGGAGCTCGGCGAGTCCTTGAGCTACAGGATTCTTCCTGTTTTGCTTATACCTAATTTCTAATGGCCATCCTTGTAGGGATAAAGTCCAAGCGGTGATCCTACTATTGGAGAGGTGTCCTTCCTTTATCCGGTCACTTTGCAAATACTGCAAAGGCTGATGAGCGGTTTCAATGATGATCTTCTCACCCTGAATAAAACTCCGAAAGTTCTGTAATGCCCAAACAGTAGCCAATAAAGCTTTCTCACAGTCATTAAATTTAATTTCCACGGAAGACAGGGATTTACTAGCATATGCGATAACCTTATTCAGGTTATCCTGCTTTTGATACAAAACCCCGCTGAGACTAAGATTAGTGAATCCTGTCTCGAGAAAAATTGGCTTACCCCCTTCTGGATAAGCCAGACAAGGAGCCTGGGTGAGTCTACTCTTGAGCTCAAATACGGCATGTTCCTGAGCTTCACCCCAGATCCACGGTTGATCTTTCTTCAATAATAACAACAATGGTTTAGTTATTTCTGAATAATTATCAATAAACTTCCGGGAATAATTCATCATGCCTAGGAAGGATCTCAATTCATGGAGATTAGTTGGTGTTTTAGATTTAACTATCGCTTCCACCTTCTTCCTTTGTGGGTTTAACCCTTCGGTGGTCACCTCATGACCAAGAAAGAACTTTGGTGCGGCACATCTGTGCCTTTTTGAGTGACAGTTTAACACCAGCTTCCTTTAGCTGATTAAATACATATTTAATCTCTGTGATATGCTTTTGGAAGGTAGTACTTTTAATCAAGACATCATCCACATAGCAGAGAGTCCCCCTAGCCATAGCATCAGGCATAGCCTTGTGCATAAAAACTGCAAATTCATGACCTGAGTTGATATACCCAAAAGGCATTCTAACCCAGGTGTATTGTACTCCTCCATAGGTGAAAGCTAGCTTATATTGGTCTTCCTCACTAACTTTAATGGTCCAGTAGACTTTGGCACAGTCAATTGCTGTAAAAATTTTGGACCCTTGCAGCTGGGCCAAACATTGATCTATATATGGCACCGGGCAGCCGGACATATATACACGTTTATTCACTTGCCTTAAGTCAGCACACAAACGCCATTGACCATTGGGTTTAAGGATTCCCAAGATGGGGTTATTATATGAGCTGTGCACTGGCCGTATAATACCCCTCTCTTTGAGGTTCCTTATAATTTCTGCCAATGAGTCATAGGACGCAAGTGGAAGACGGTACTGTTTGACATATACAGGAGGTAATTTAGGGTCAGTTTGTATGCGGGCGACATGTAGGTTTGTTAAACCGCAATCATAAGAATCCTTGGCAAACAGCTCTTGGAATTCCATAAGTATTTCCCTTAGCTGTTGGCGTTCAGAATCATCAGAGCACGCATCGGCTAGAGAGATTTGCTCTTCTACTAACTCATTAAAACCTGGAAATGCCTCAGGCTTACCTAACTCATAAGTTTCCTCAAACTGTGTAGATAAATCATGAGCATTTACTCTTACCTTATCCACAGCCTCCTGATATTCTTGGGCCTCTGGTTCCTCCATCTGGTGTTCAAATACCAGAGAGGATTCTTCAATCCGGCATGTACCTGTATCAGGGCTACATGGATACACAGATTGAACGGAAAACAGTCCCTCTGGAAGGGAGTAAAACAATTGCTCAACAAGTTGCTCCTCAGACAGATAATTATCAGGTAGTAGGCCTATTACTTGGTTCTGAAACCCAAATGTATAGTATTCTGAATCCAGAGCATAACCTATTACAGTTCCTTTCTCCAAGGTAATACTGTGTGGGTTTATGTTATTTACCACAATGTGGACTGGTGTTCTACGAATTCCTAATTGTTGAATCCTATTTGAGAGGCATATTAATGCATCAGGATTCTCAAGGTTCTGACCACTACGAACCTGCAAGGATATGGGGACCGGACTTGCCCCACCAGGTAAAGTGACCTTATTAGCTACCTGTAACTTTACTGCATATGGCAACAGTTGGCATGACTTCAGGGCTTTTAAGTCATCCTGAAATCCACAAGGATTCCCCTCTAACCTAGTCCATAGGTTGTTATTCACCAGATCAATCTGGGTAGCAAAACGATGTATTAAATCGTTGCCAATATAGATCTGGTGTTGGGGATTCTCCACTACAAGTAAAACATGTTTGGCGGACCTGTCACCTAGAGATATAGATAACAGACACCTCGCAACAACGTTATAACTCATAGCATCGTCATCTAGGTCTTGTACCAAATTATCATATGGCGCCAGATACTTGATATGGATAGGATCTCTTACCTTCATCAGCACGCTGTTACTAATGTAACTGTTTTCCAATTTCAGATTCAGTTTGGCCTGTTTGATCCTCCCCAAGTCTTTAACCTGTAAGGAAACAAACAACTCACCCCCTGTATTGTCAATAGACCTCAGATATCGAGAATGATTCTCTGGATCTGCTGGTTCAGAGGGCGATCTGTGAAGAGAGATGGTTAAGACATCGCCTTCTAGCTTCACATTCTGAATCTGTTCTGGTAGTGCCTTGATGGAAATATCACCTTCCATATATTCAGCATCGGTATTAGGTATCTGTAAAACAGTGAGGTTAGGGTTCTGGCTATTGACAAAGTGAATTTCAATTGTATCCCTATTTTCCTCTACCACATGATCATTTCTATGGGGGTGTTGCAATGCCCGCTCATAATTGATTGGGGTTTTAACCTGCAACCAGATGATTCACACAGTCTATGACGGGACTTAATCGCCGTAGTAGATCGGCACCTATAATTAACCTGTTATAGGGAACTTCAACTACTATGACCTTATGTGTGAATGATTTGTTACCGATTTTAAAATGTAACCATGTGGTTCCCAATACGTTTAAGGGGTTACCTCCTACGCTTATTAGGGATCCATCAAATGCCTTTAACACTGGCTTTACAGAAGCTTCCTCCATAATTTGATGGAAATGGGAGCTAGATAAGATGGTGGCTTGTGACCCTGTATCCAGGAGACTGGCAATAACTAGGTCATCAAGTCCCTCCAATGTAACATCAATAAAATATCTTCCTTCATATTCATGCATTTTACATAAATAATTACGATATAAAATTTTCTTATAATCCCTCCACTGCCTGCAAGGGTTAATTCCTGAATTTACAGGAGCAGACTTGCTGACCACTGGGTCATGTTGTACAGCTGCAGCATCCCCCTTCACTCCTCCTCCTCCTTCAACCTGTTCTGGAGAAATGCAGGAAAAAGAAGTGACATCATCAGGGATGGACTTATGTGTACCTGGCTGTGGGTGAGATAAGGAAGAAATGTTAGAGTCACACAAAGCATTTAGATCCTGTAAAGAAAATGTGTTAGCATTCCTGTTGATTAAAACATTATTGGTTATTATAGGACTTACATAGGTTAAAGCAATGTTATTCTTTTCCCCTAAGGCCTGCTTACCATTACCCTGTTCTGTTATTGAGTGGCAGTCGCCACTCCTGGGGCTGTCCCTAAAAAAGGGTTAGATCCCTACTGGGTATCAGAACTGGGGCTTTGGCCTAGCTGTGCCATAGTAGTCATCATTTTTGCCATCATATCTGTTAGGTTGTTAACCTGGACCTTAAGACTTACTTGCTTCTGACCTTGGTTCCCAGAATCAGACTTATTATTCTGCTGATTTTGCTGGGACTTGGATCCCTGATTATTAGAGTTTTTATTCTTTTGGAATCTCCTGGGAAACAGATCTATTTTGGTTTTTGTTGTAACCCTGGGATCTCTTGAAAAATGGTTTCTGACCATTTGAGTTATTAGACCCCTGGGAACTAACAGAGACAGGTCCCTTCTGTCCTGATGCCTGTTTAGGAACCTGTGGAGATTTTAACACCTCTGCATAGGTTCTCTTGCCAGATTCAAAGGGCAAACTTTCCTCAACCAATGTTTCTGCTACACACTGGGAGGCAGGCTTCTTGTCCCTAGCTGGGGTATTCTCACTCTGCTGGGCATTATACAGCTTAATAGCCTGAGTGAGTAACCAATCTAGTGATAATAGGGGTGAATAATCCCTAGCTAGATTAGTTTTCATGTATCTAGGCAAAGCATTAAAGAACAGTTCCCTGAACTCATATGAATGAAAATCTGCATCCCTATCTGCAAGGATATATGCACATTTAAGCTCTGACAAGAACTGCCTGGGGTCCTGGTCAGGCCTACATTTTAGTGCATATATAGCACATTTAGCCTCATGGCGAGTTTTATAAGGACCAAATTTAGGATTATCTGTTCCACTGTTTCCTCCCAGGTATTGATATCCATCTCAGCTAAAGAACTGAAAAAGAAATTCTCTGCAACATCAAAAACCCAAGGCACATAATTCATTTTATAACGGTCAGAATGAAGGCCTAGAGATGCAAGTGTTTCAGTATAACGGTCTAAATGACTCACAATGGATATTTTAGATTTTCTGTGGAAAACTGGCATGGTATCCCTCAGAAATCTTATTATCTTAGTTCCTTCAACTAAAGGTGACTGTTCCTCCTGTTCAAACCTACTTAATGTGGGCATTGGCCTCCTGTGAGGTTTGATCATTGACTCCCTGTTAGAGGGTAATCTGTGGCCTGTTAAAAGGCTCCGTGGTGTAAGGTGTGTGACTTGCTCTGGGATGTTACCCTCATCATCACACTTCAGCAAGAAGTGTGACTTCTGAGGACTGACAGCTCCCTCCTCCCCAGGTGAGTAATCCTGGTGACTGCTAGGTATAGCTGGTTGGGCCTGAACTACCTTGTCAGGACTAATATCCTGTCCCATCTCAGAGGAGGCATGGTCAGAATCAGAAGCAGTAAGGGCCTGCATTCTATCTGACAATTCCTGGATCTGGCTGGACAAGACATTAAACATATCTAGATCCACTGATTTATCCCCCTTAGGGGCATTATCACTGGTCTGATATACCAGCACTTGCTCTCGCAATTTTATATTCTCCTGAACCCGCTTGTCTAAATGGGATTAGAGTTGCCTAATGCTTTCTTGCAAAATGTATATCTCACCATGTAGATCATACATCTTAGCACTAATGCAGTATTCTGTGCTTTTGTAGACCACATTTCCTCAAGAGCTGCTTTACGCCTGCTCTCTAGCCCATTTACCTGGTGCTGGAGAGACTTAATGTGCTCTTCCTGTGCGTTTGCCATTTTAACATATTTACGCACCTCTTCCTCTAACTCAGAAATCTTTTCAGTCTGAGCCTTTAGTGCCTGTTTTAGTGGCTCTACACCCTTTTGCTGAGCCTCCAATTTGTTTCTCTGGAATCCTATAATAGTTAACAATTCAGGCACAATTAATAAAATCTGGATGTCTAAATCCTTTGCCTTAGTTTGATCTATACATCTATTCAGTGCTCGATAATAGAAGCTATCAGGCTGCCACATTTGATCAAATTGGGATACCACCCTTAGCTCTATATCATTACACCATTGCTGTGCATCACTTTTAATTTTGAGGCGAGAATGGATGGCATAAATTAAACTCCCTTCTACAGCCCATTTCATGTCTTCTTCTGGTCTCTTTTCCATTGGATCAGACACTGAAGAAGTTGCCTGAGACATGTTTAAGCACAAATATGTTACTGTGTAATATATCTGTCAATAAAATTATTTGACAAATGTGTCAATCCTATATAAAGATCTCGGTGGGACCTCCAAAAATCTGTCGGGCTATTTATATGAAGGTATCCAAAGGGTTAAAACGGAGAACCACTCAGGCTGGATTTCTTCACTTAAAGGGACAGTATTACTTCAAAATTACTATCCCTCATATTGTAGCCCTTAATAAACTGAGTTAAATGACACCAGTGGCATCTCTCAAGCCTTTATGGTTTAAGAGATAGCCGCTTTCAAAGTTTCCTCTCCTCTGCTGTCAGCGTTCTGCTGCCAGCAGGGGAATCCGGTCCCGGGACAGGCAGAGGCTCTTAAACAGAGCTGATATCTCTTTATGGAAGGGAAAATGATTCATTGAAACAGTCTTCTAGGTGTGATTGGTTACCAAGCACACGTAGAAGACTGTTTCAATTAATCATTTTTCCTTCCATAACGAGATATCGGCTCTGCTGAAGAGCCTCCGCTTGATTCAGAGACCGGATTCTCCTGCTGGCAGCAGAACGCTGACAGCAGGGGAGAGGAAACTTTGAAAGCGGCTTTCTCTTATACCATAAAGGTTTGAGAGATACCGCTGGTGTCATTTAACTCAGTTTATTAAGGGGTACTATATGAGGGATAGTAATTTTGAAGTAATACTATCCCTTTAAATAGGCAATTGACAATAAAATAATTCGAGAACTTTATCTTTAATATGTATTGACACGCTACTTCACAGTAACGAATTGATCACAAGAATCAATCCTTCATATTTGTGCAAAAATATATATTTTATTAAAATACAATATATATACAAGTATCAGCAACAATGAAATATATAAGTGACTAGCAATTATAATAGGTACATAGAAAATCAAACCACACTTATTATCATAAAGATTACCAGCGGTGCAAGGGTTAACCACACATAGGTATATTCAGAGGTAAAATAACAATAATTGCATTCAGCAGCAAAGAACAGGTTAATTGATTGTTACAATTAATATAATACAGTTGGCTGCAGGGTCTCTTAATACCTCTGCCCCAGAAACTGTATAGACTATGCCAATTATGATGTAAGGGGTATTGTGAGATGAATTAAATAATTCCTCTAACAATTCCTTGTATCATATATCAATAATAATTAAATTTAGGGAATAACTGGAATAAAATCCCAGTTTTAAATCACTATAATTTAATTATCTACTGAATTCAATATTGAATACCTCTGAATAAAATATATAAATTGCAATTAATATAGTCAATCAAAATCACACAAATAATCTACTTAAAATGACTTCATGCAATATTTATCATAATTTTGACTACAGCAACATATATATAAAACCTATAGGCACTCCAAGGGTTAATCCACACGTTTAAAACAGATGCCACACCCAGAAGTTATTTTGTCTATTGATTTAACCTTCCAATTTACAAAATATAAGCCTGGCACATATACAGAGAATTCAAAAGAAAACACCACTAACAGCAGACAAATAGCGGTTAAAGGGTTAATAACTGGATTCAAAGAATATCCTGTATCAAATATTAACTATTATAATCTTCCCAGAACCACAAAATATTACTCTAGGAATACCAAGACTTATATTAGCTAATATAAATAACCCACGCTATATACTGTATTACACTGATTGGCAAAATATAATAAATAAGTATATATATAGATTCTGTTACTTCCAGAATTTAATAGCTAAATCTAGCTTATTATAAATTATCCCAAATGGTTGGCCAGTCCACTTAAGACAATTCTAAAACTATAGTTTCTTCAAACAGAAGAAAAATTGTGAAATTCTGGATTAAATGAATCTAAATGAATAAATGATATAGTTACCAATCAAAGTTTCTTTGTATTTCTCTGTGATATGGCAGGATCAGGAATTTAATCAGCAAAGCCTTCTTTTGTCAGGAGTTTCAGGAGCTGAAGGACCTCTTTTTCAGGAAGTGAAGTCTTTTCTTTTTCAGGAGGTTAAGTTCCCAACTAAGAGTGTTTTGCATTATATTGACAAATTTTGCTTTATCAGTAATCCCCACCTTTTTCTAATGATTGGACAAAGATCCATCTCATTATACCGTGACATCACCAGTCTGCCCTGATTGGATATTAATATATCCCTAATTATTCAAGGAATGTGGATAATCCCAGTCATGATGCTCTCAAGACTCTAGATGGCGCTCTTACTCTACTTAACTTCTTACATATAATCAGCTTTTATATCATCAATGATGCATGTAAGGGGACATTAAACGTCATATAAATCTGTCATTTTCCCAGACGTTCTCATAGGGGAGTGTTTTTCTCAAAAGATAAGAGGCAAATATAGTTTTTGATACCTTTTATTGGCTAACTAAGCAGATTTAAATGCAAGCTTTCAAGACCTTAGGTCTCTTCCTCAGGCAGGTTATACAGATAAATATGAAAACATCTCTCTTAAATACAAGTACACATCACATTGTTTAGCATGGAAATCAGATAACAGAATGCAGTTCAGATTCATATATCTTTGATCAGTCAATGGTAAATTGCACTCTTCCTATGAGGCTTTAGAGGTATTTACGATGCTCTTGGGTCTGTTGGAAAGGTCAATCAACTAAATTATATTTTGCAGGGTCGGGCCTGGTTAGTACTTGGATGGAGACTGCCAGGGGATACCAGGTGCCGTAGGCTTTTTTTGTTTTTGGGCCAGCTACACATTCTCTAGGCTTCTTGAATGTGGTCCTTGGAGTCAAAGCGCCTTGTGAAAGCCTGCCTTCCGCCTACAGCCATAAAAGTCTGAATGCACCCAAACCCATCTGAACTTGGAAGTGAAACAGGCTCTGACCTGGATAGTACCTGTATGGGAGACCGCCTGGGAATACCAGGTGCCGAAGGCTTTATTTTTTTTTGCTTTGTTTTTGGGCCAGCTACACATTCTCTAGGCTTGTTGACTGTGGTCCTTGGAGTCAAAGCGCCTTATGAAAGCCTCCCTCCCGCCTACAGCCATACAAGCCTGAATGCACCCAAACCCATCTGAACTTGGAAGTGAAACAGGCTCTGACCTGGATAGTACCTGGATGGGAGACCGCCTGGGAATGCCAGGTGCCGTAGGCATTTTTTATTTTTTTTTTGCTTTGATTTTGGGCCAGCTACACATTCTCTAGGCTTGTTGAATGTGGTCCTTGGAGTCAAAGCGCCTTATGAAAGCCTCCCTTCCGCCTACGGCCATACAAGCCTGAATGCACCCAAACCCATCGAAACTTGGAAGTGAAGCTGGCTCTGGCCTGGATAGTACCTCGATGGGAGACAGCCTGGGAATACCAGGTGCTGTAGGCTTTTTTTTTGCTTTGTTTTTGGGCCACCTACACATTCTCTAAGCTTGTTGAATGTGATCCTTGGAGTCAAAGCGGCTTGTGAAAACCTCCCTTCCGCCTACGGCCATACAAGACTGAATGCACCCAAACCCATCCGAACTTGGAAGTGAAGCAGGTACTGTCCAGGATAGTACCTGGACAGGAGACCGCCTGGGAATGCCAGGTGCCGTAGGCTTTTTTTTTTGGTTTGTTTTTGGGCCAGCTACACATTCTCTAGGCTTGTTGAATGTGGTCCTTGGAGTCAAAGTGCCTTGTGAAAGCCACCTTCTGTCTCCGGCCATACAAGCCTGAAAACACCCAAACCCATCCAAACTTGAAAGTGAAGCAGGCTCTGGCCTGGATAGTATCTGGATGGGAGACCGCCTGGGAATACCAGGTGCCATAGGCTTTTTTTTTTTTGCTTTGTTTTTGGGCCAGCTACACATTCTCTAGGCTTGTTGAATGTGGTCCTTGGAGTCAAAGCGCCTTGTGAAAGCCTCTCCTCTGCCTACGGCCATACAAGCCTGAATGCGCCCAAACCCATCCGAACTTGGAAGTGAAGTAGGCTCTGGCGTGGATAGTACCTGGATGGGAGACCGTCTGGGAATACAAGGTGCCGTAGGCTTTTTTTTTTGCTTTGTTTTTGGGACAGCTACACATTCTCTAGGTTTGTTGAATTTGGTCCTTGGAGTCAAAGCGCCTTGTGAAAGCCTCCCTTCCGCCTACGACTATACAAGACTGAATGCACCCAAACCCATCCGAACGTAAAAGTGAAGGAGGCTCTGGCATGGATCGTACCTCGATGGGAGACCACCTGGGAATACCAGGTGACGTAGGCTTCATTTTTTTTTTGCTTTGTTTTTGGGCCAGCTACACATTCTCTAGGCTTGTTGAATGTGGTCCTTGGAGTCAAAGCGCCTTGTAAAAGCCTCCTTTCCACCTACGGCCATACAAGCCTGAATGCACCCAAACCCATCCGAACTTGGAAGTGAAGCAGGCTCTGGCCTGGATAGTACCTGTATTGGAGACCGCCTGGGAATACCAGGTGCCATAGGCTTTTTTTTTTTACTTTGTTTTTGGGCCAGCTACACATTCTCTAGGCTTGTTGAATGTGGTCCTTGCAGTCAAAGCGCCTTGTGAAAGCCTACCTTCCGCCTACGGCCTACAAGCCTGAATGCACCCAAACCCATCCGAACATGGAAGTGAAGCAGGCTCTGTCCTAAATAGTACCTGAATGGGAGACCGCCTGGGAATACCAGGTGCCGTAGGCTTTTTTTTTTTTCTTTGTTTTGGGCCAGCTACACATTCTCTAGGCTTGTTGAATGTGGTCCTTGGAGTCAAAGCGCCTTGTGAAAGCCTCTCCTCCGCCTACGGCCATACAAGCCTGAATGCGCCCAAACCCATCTGAACTTGGAAGTGAAGCAGGATCTGGCTTGGTTAGTACCTGGATGGGACACCACCTGGGAATACCAGGTGCCGTAGGCTTTTTTTTTTTGTTTGTTTGTTTTTGGGCCAGCTACACATTCTCTAGGCTTGTTGAATGTGGTCCTTGGAGTCAAATCACCTTGTGAAAGCCTCCCTTCCGCCTACGATCATACAAGCCTGAATGCACCCAAACCCATCCGAACTTGGAAGTGAAGAAGGCTCTGGCCTGGATAGTACCTGGATGGGAAATCGCCTGGGACTTCCAGGTGCCGTAGGCATTTTTTTTTTTGCTTTGTTTTTGGGCCAGCTACCCATTCTCTAGGCTTGTTGAATGTGTCCTTGGAGTCAAAGCGCCTTGTGAAAGCCTGCCTTCCGCCTAGGGCCATACAATCTTGAATGCACCCAACCCATCCAAACTTGGACGTGAAGCAGACTTTGTCCTGGATAGTACCTGGATGGGAGACCGCCTGGGAATACCAGGTGCTGTAGGCTTTTTTTTTTTTTTTTTTGCTTTGTTTTTGGGCCAGCTACCCATTCTCTAGGCTTGTTGAATGTGGTCCTTGGAGTCAAAGCGCCTTGTGAAAGAATGCCTTCTGCCTACGGCCATGCAAGCCTTAATGCACCCAAACCCATCCGAGCTTGGAAGTGAAGCAGGCTCTGTCCTGGATAGTACATGGATGGTAGACCGCCTGAGAATACCAGGTGCCGTAGTCTTTTTTTTGTTTTTGGGCCAGCTACCCATTCTCTAGGCTTGTTGAATGTGGTCCTTGGAGTCAAAGCGCCTTGTGAAAGCCTACCTTCTGCCTACGGCCATACAATGCTGAATGCACCCAAACCCATCCGAGCTTGGAAGTGAAGCAGGCTCTGTCCTGGATAGTACATGGATGGCAGACCGCCTGGGAATACCAGGTGCCGTAGGTTTGTTTTTTTTTTTTTTTGCTTTGTTTTTGGGCCAGCTACCCATTCTCTAGGCTTGTTGAATGTGGTCCTTGGAGTCAAAGTGCCTAGTGAAAGCCTGCCTTCCGCCTCTAGTCATACAACCCTGAATACACCCAAACCCATCTGAACTTGGAAGTGAAGCAGGCTCTGGCCTGGATAGTACCTGGATGGGAGACCGCCTGGGAATAAAAGGTGCCATGAGCTTTATTTTTTTTTTGGTTTGTTTTTGGGCCAGCTACCCATTCTCTAGGCTTGTTGAATGTGGTCCTTGGAGTCAAAGCGCCTTGTGAAAGCCTGCCTTCCGCCTACGGCCATAGAATCCTGAATACACCCAAACCCATCCCAATTTGGAAGTGAATCAGGCTCTGGCCTGGATAGTTCCTGCATGGGAGACCGCCTGGGAATACCAGGTGCCTTAGGCTTTTTTTTGTTTTTGGGCCAGCTATCCATTCTCTAGGCTTGTTGAATGTGGTCCTTGGCGTCAAAGCGCCTTGTGAAAGCCTGCCTTCCACCTACGGCCATACAAGCCTGAATGCAGCCAAACCCATCCGAACTTCTAAGTGAAGCTGGCTCTAGCCTGGATAGTACCTGGATGGGAGACTGCCTGGTAATACCAGGTGCCGTAGGCTTTTTTTTTTTTTTTTTTTTTTGGGCCAGCTACACATTCTCTAGGCTTGTTGACTGTGGTCCTTAGAGTCAAAGCGCCTTGTGAAAGCCTCCCTTCCGCCTACAGCCATACAAGCCTGAATGCACCCAAATCCATCCGAACTTGGTAGTGAAGCAGACTATGGCCTGGATAGTACCTGGATGGGAGACCACCTGGGAATACCAGGTGCCGTAGGCTCTTTTTTTTTGTTTTTTTTGTTTTTTTGTTTGTTTGTTTTTGGGCCAGCTACACATTCTCTAGGCTTGTTGACCGCGATCCTTAGAGTCAAAGCGTCTTGTGAAAGCCTCTATTCTGCCTACGGCCATACAAGCCTGAATGCACCCAAACCCATCCGAACTTGATAGTGAAGCAGACTCTGGCCTGGATAGTACCTGGATGGGAGACCGCTTGGGAATACCAGGGGCCGTAGGCTTTTTTTTTGTTTGTTTGTTTTTGGGCCAGCTACACATTCTTTAGGCTTGTTGACTGTGGTCCTTGGAGTCAAAGCGCCTTGTGAAAACATGTCTTCTGCCTACGGCCATACAAGCCTGAATGCACCCAAACCCATCTGAACTTGGAAGTAAAGCAGGCTCTGGCCTGGATAGTACTTGGATGGGAGACCGCCTGGGAATACCAGGTGCCGTAGGCTTTTTTTTTGTTTGATTGTTTTTGGGCCAGCTACACATTCTCTAGGCTTGTTGACTGTGGTCCTTGGAGTCAAAGCGACTTGTGAAAGCCTCCTTTCTGCCTATAGCTATACAAGCCTGAATGCACCCAAAACCATCTCTACTTGGAAGTGAAGCAGGCTCTGGCCTGGATAGTACCTGGATGGGAGACCGCCTGGGAATACCAGGTGCCATAGGCTTTTTTTTTGTTTGTTTGTTTTTGGGCCAGCTACACATTCTCTAGGCTTGTTGACTGTGGTCTTTGGAGTCAAAGCGCCTTGTGAAAGTCTCCTTTCCGCCAACAGCCATACAAGCCTGAATGCACCCAAACCCATCCGAACTTGGAAGTGTAGCAGGCTCTGGCCTGGATAGTCCCTGGATGGGAGACCGCCTGGGAATACCAGGTGCCGTAGGCTTTTTTTTTTGTTTTTGGGCAAGCTACACATTCTCTAGGCTTTTTGACTGTGGTCCTTGTAGTCAAAGCGCCTTGTGAAAGCCTCCCTTTCGCCTACGGCCAAACAAGCCTGAATGCACCCAAACCCATCCGAATTTGGTAGTGAAGCAGGCTCTGGCCTATATAGTACTGGGTTGGGAGACCGCTCTGGAATACCAGGTGCCGTAGTCTTTTTTTTTGTTTGTTTGTTTTTGGGCCAGCTACACATTCTCTAGGCTTGTTGACTGTGGTCCTTGGAGTCAAAGCGCCTTGTGAAAGCGTCCTTTCTGTCTACGGCCATACAAGCCTGAATGCACCCAAACCCATCCGAACTTGGAAGTGAAGCAGGTTCTGGCCTGGATAGTACTTGGATGGGAGATCGTCTGGGATTAGCAGGTGCCGTAGGCTTTTTTTTCGTTTCTTTGTTTTTGGGCCAGCTACACATTCTCTAGGTTTGTTGACTGTGGTCCTTGGAGTCAAAGCGCCTTGTGAAAGCATCCTTTCTGCCTACGGCCATACAAGCCTGAATGCACCCAAACCCATCCGAACTTGGAAGTAAAGCAGGCTCTGGCCTGGATAGTACCTGGATGCGAGACCGCCTGGGAATACCAGGTGCCGTAGGCTTTTTTTTTGTTTGTTTTTGGGCCAGCTACACATTCTCTAGGCTTGTTGACTGTGGTCTTTGGAGTCAAAGCGCCTTGTGAAAGCCTTCCTTCCGCCTACGGCCATACAAGCCTGAATGCACCCAAACCCATCAGAATTTGGAAGTGAAGCAGGCTCTGGCCTGGATGGGAGACCGCCTGGGAATACCAGGTGCCGTAGACTTTTTTTTGTTTGTTTGTTTTTGGGCTAGCTACACATTCTCTAGGCTTGTTGACTGTGGTCCTTGGAGTCAAAGCGCCTTGTGAAAGCCTGCTTTGCGCCTACGGCCATACAAGCCTGAATGCACCCAAACCCATCCGAACTTGGAAGTGAAGCAGGCTCTGGCCTGGATAGTACCTGGATGGAAGACCACTTGGGAATACCAAGTGCCGAAGCCTTTTTTTTTGTTTGTTTGTTTTTGGGCCAGCTACACATTCTCTCGGCTTGTTGACTGTGGTCCTTGGAGACAAAGCGCCTTGTGAAAGCATCCTTTCCGCCTGCCGCCATACAAGCCTGAATGCACCAAAACCCATCCGAAATTGGAAATGAAGCAGGGTCTGGCCTGGATAGTACCTGGATGGGAGACCGCCTGAGAATACCAGGTGCCGTAGGCTTTTTTTTTGTTTGTTTGTTTTTGTGCCAGCTACACATTCTCTAGGCTTGTTGACTGTGGTCCTTGGAGTCAAAGCGCCTTGTGAAAGCCTGTTTTCCACCTACGGCCATACAAGCCTGAATGCACCCAAACTCATCCGAACTTGGAAGTGAAGCAAGCTCTGGCATTGATACTACCTGGATGGGAGACCGCCTGGGAATACCAGGTGCTGTAGGCTTTTTTTTTTGTTGTTTGTTTTTGGGCCAGCTACACATTCTCTAGGCTTGTTGACTGTGGTCCTTGGAGTCAAAGCGCCTTGTGAAAGCATCCTTTATTCCTACGGCCATACAAGCCTGAATGCTCCCAAACCCATCCGAACTTGGAAGTGAAGCAGGCTCTGGCCTGGATAGTACCTGGATGGGAGATCGCCTGGGAATACCAGGTTCCATAGGCTTTTTTTTTTTTTTTTGTTTTTGGGCCAGCTACACATTCTCTAGGCTTGTTGACTGTGGTCCTTAGAGTCAAAGCGCCTTGTGAAAGCCTGCCTTCTGCCAACGGCCATACAAGCCTGAATGCTCCCAACCCATCCGAACGTGGAAGAGAAGCAGGCTCTGGCCTAAAAAGTACCTAGATGGGAGACCGCCTGAGAATACCAGGTGCCGTAGGCTTTTTTTTTGTTTGTTTGTTTTTGGGCCAGCTACACATTCTCTAGGCTTGTTGACTGTGGTCCTTGGAGTCAAAGCGCCTTGTGAAAGCATCCTTTATTCCTACGGCCATACAAGCCTGAATGCACCCAAACCCATCCGAACTTGGAAGTGAAGCAGGCTCTGTCCTGGATAGTACCTGGATGGGAGACCGTCTGGGAATACTAGGTGCCGTAGGCATTTTTTTTGTTTGTTTGTTTTTGGGCCAGCTACACATTCTCTAGGCTTGTTGACTGTGGTCCTTGGTGTCAAAGCGCCTTGTGAAAGCCTGTCTTCCACCTACGGCCATACAAGCCTGAATGCACCCAAACCCATACGAACTTTGAAGTGAAGCAGGCTCTGTCCTGGATAGTACCTGGATGGGAGACCGCCTAGTAATACCAGGTGCTGTAGGCTTTTTTTTTTTGTTTGTTTTTGGGCCAGCGACACATTCTCTAGGCTTGTTGACTGTGGTCCTTGGAGTCAAAGCGCCTTGTGAAAGCCTGTCTTCCGCCTACGCCATATAAGTCTGAATGCACCCAAACCCATCCGAACTTGGAAGTGAAGCAGTCTCTGTCCTGGATAGTATGTGGATGGGACTCCGCCTGGGAATACCAGGTGCCGTAGGCTTTTTTTTTGTTGTTTGTTTTTGGGCCAGCTACACCTTCTCTAGGCTTATTGACTGTGGTCCTTAAAGTCAAAGCGCCTTGTGAAAGCCTACCTTCCGCCTACAGCCATACAAGCCTGAATGCACCCAAACCCATCCGAACTTGGAAGTGAAGCAGGCTTTGGCCTGGATAGTACCTGGATGGGAGACTGCCTGGGAATATCAGGTGCCGTAGGCTTTTTTTTTGTTTGTTTGTTTTTGGGCCAGCTACACCTTCTCTAGGCTTGTTGAGTGTGGTCCTTGGAGTCAAAGCGCCTTGTGAAAACTTCCCTTCTGCCTACGGCCATACAAGCCTGACTGCACCCAAACCCATCCGAACTTGGAAGTGAAGCAGTCTCTGTCCTGGATAGTATGTGGATGGGACTCCGCCTGGGAATACCAGGTGCCGTAGGCTTTTTTTTTGTTGTTTGTATTTGGGCCAGCTACACCTTCTCTAGGCTTATTGACTGTGGTCCTTGAAGTCAAAGCGCCTTGTGAAAGCCTACCTTCCGCCTACAGCCATACAAGCCTGAATGCACCCAAACCCATCCGAACTTGGAAGTGAAGCAGGCTTTGGCCTGGATAGTACCTGGATGGGAGACTGCCTGGGAATATCAGGTGCCGTAGGCTTTTTTTTTGTTTGTTTGTTTTTGGGCCAGCTACACCTTCTCTAGGCTTGTTGAGTGTGGTCCTTGGAGTCAAAGCGCCTTGTGAAAGCTTCCCTTCTGCCTACGGCCATACAAGCCTGACTGCACCCAAACCCATCCGAACTTGGAAGTGAAGCAAGCTCTGGCCTGGATAATACCTGGATGGGGACCGCCTGGAAATACCAAGTGCCGTATGCGTTTTTTTTGTTTGTTTGTTTTTGAGCCAGCTACACATTCTCTAGGCTTGTTGACTGTGGTCCTTGGAGTAAAAGCGCCTTGTGAAAGCCTGCCTTCCGCCTATGGCCATACAATCCTGAATGCACCCAAACCCATCTGAACTTGGAAGTGAAGCAGGCTCTGGCCTGGATAGTACCTGGTTGGGAGACCGCCTAGGAATACCGTGTGCTTTCGGCTGTTTTTTTGTTTGTTTGTTTTTGGGCCAGCTACACATTCTCTAGGCTTGTTGACTGTGGTCCTTGGAGTCAAAGCGCCTTGTGAAAGTCTGCCTTTCGCCTACGGCCATAGAAGCCTGAATGCACACAAACCCATTCGAACTTGGAAGTGAAGCAGGCTCTGGCCTGGATAGTACCTGGATGGGTGACCGCCTGGGGATACCAGGTGCCATAGGCTTTTTTTTTGTTTGTTTGTTTTTGGGCCAGCTACACATTCTCTAGGCTTGTTGACTGTAGTCCTTGGAGTCAAAGTGCCTTGTGAAAGCCTGCTTTCTGCCTACGGCCATACAAGCCTGAATGCACCCAAACCCATCCGAACTTGGTAGTGAAGCAGGCTATGGCCTGGATAGTACCTGGATGGGAGATTGCCTGGGAATACCAGGTGCCGTAGGCTTTTTTTTTGTTTTTGGGCCAGCTACACATTCTCTAGGCTTGTTGACTGTGGTCCTTGGAGTCAAAGCGACTTGTGAAAGCCTGCCTTCCTCCTACGGCCATACAAGCCTGAATGCACCCAAACCCATCCGAACTTGGAAATGAAGCAGGCTCTGGCCTGGATAGTATCTGGATGGGAGACTGCCTGGGAATACCAGGTACCGTAGGCTTTTTTTTTGTTTTTGGGCCAGCTACACATTCTCTAGGCTTGTTGACTGTGGTCCTTGTAGTCAAAGCACCTTGTGAAAGGCTTCCTTCTGCCAACGGCCATACAAGCCTGAATGAACCCAAACCCATCCGAACTTGGAAGTGAAGGAGGCTCTGTCCTGGATAGTACCTGGATGGGAGGACTCCAGGGAATACCAGTTGCCGTAGGCTTTTTTTTTGTTTGTTTGTTTTTGGGCCAGCTACACATTCGCTAGTCCTGTTAACTGTGGTCCTTGGTGTCAAAGCGCCTTGTGAAACCCTGCCTTCCGCCTACGGCCATACAAGCCTGAATACACCCAAACCCATCCGAACTTGGAAGTGAAGCAGGCTCTGGCCTGCATAGTAATTGGATGGGAGACCGCCTGGGAATACCAGGTGCCGTAGGCTTTTTTTTTGTTTGTTTGTTTTTGGGCCAGCTACAGATTCTCTAAGCTTGTTGACTGTGGTCCTTAGAGTCAAAGAGCCTTGTGAAAGCCTGCCTTCTGCCTTCGGCCATACAAGCCTGAATGCTCCCAAACCCATCCGAACTTGGAAGTGAAGTAGGCTCTGGCTGGGTTGGACCTGGATGGGAGACCGCCTGGAAATACCAGGTGCCGTAGGTTTTTTTTTTTGTTTGTTTGTTTTTGGGCCAGCTACACATTTTCTAGGCTTGTTGACTGTGGTCCTTGGAGTCAAAGCGCCTTGTGAAACCCTGCCTTCCGTCTACGGCCATACAAGCCTGAATGCACCCAAACCCATCCGACCTTGGAAGTGAAGCAGGCTCTCGCCTGGATAGCACCTGGATGGGAGACTGCCTGGGAATACCAGGTGCCGTAGGCTTTTTTTTTGTTTGTTTGTTTTTTGGCCAGCTACACATTCTCTAGGCTTGTTGACTGTGGTCCTTGGAGTCAAAGCGCCTTGTGAAAGCCTACCTTCCGCCTACGGCCATACAAGCCTGAATACACCCAAGCCCATACGAACTTGAAAGTGAAGCATGCTTTGTCCTGGGAAATACCTGGATGGGAGACCGCCTGGGAATCTCAGGTGCCGTAGGCTTTTTTTTTGTTTGTTTTTGGGCCAGCTACACATTCTCTAGGCTTGTTGACTGTGGTCCTTGGAGTCAAAGTGCCTTGAGAAAGCCAGCTTTCTGCCTATGGCCATACAACCCTGAATGCACCCAAACTTGGAAGTGAAGCAGGCTCTGGCCTGGATAGTACCTGGATGGGAGACCGCCTGGGAATACCAGGTGCCGTAGGCTTTTTTTTTGTTTTTGGGCCAGCTACACATTCTCTAGGCTTGTTGACTGTTGTCCTTGGAGTCAAAGCACCTTGTGAAAGCCTGCCTTCCTCCTATGGCCATACAAGCCTCAATGCACCCAAACCCAACCGAACTTGAAAGTGAAACAGGCTCTGGCCTTGATAGTATCTGGATGGGAGACCGCCTGGGAATACCAGGTGCCGTAGGCTATGTTTTTGTTTGTTTTTGGGGCAGCTACACATTCTCTAGGCTTGTTGACTGTGGTCCTTGGAGTCAAAGCACCTTGTGAAAGCCTTCCTTCTGCCAACGGCCATACAAGCCTGAATGCACCCAAACCCATCCGAACTTGGAAGTGACGCAGGCTCTGTCCTGGATAGTACCTGGATGGGAGGCCGCCTGGGAATACCAGGTGCCGAAGGCTTTTTTTTTGTTTGTTTGTTTTTGGGCCAGCTACACATTCGCTAGGCTTGTTGACTGTGGTCCTTGGAGTCAAAGCGCCTTGTGAAAGCCTGCTTTCCTCTTACGGCCATACAACCCTGAATGCACCCAAACCCATCCGAACTTGGAAGTGAAGCAGGCTCTGGCCTGGATAGTACCTGGATGGGAGACCGCCTGGGAATACCAGGTGCCGTAGGTTTTTTTTTTCGTTTGTTTGTTTTTGGGCCAGCTACACATTCTCTAGGCTTGTTGAGTGTGGTCCTTGGAGTCAAAGCGCCTTGTGAAAGCCTGCATTCCGCCAACGGCCATACAAGCCTGAATACACCCAAACCCATCCCAACTTGGAAGTGAAGCAGGCTCTGGCCTGGATAGTAATTGGATGGGAGACCGCCTGGGAATACCAGGTGCTGTAGACCTTTTTTTTTGTTTGTTTGTTTTTGGGCCAGCTACACATTCTCTAAGCTTGTTGACTGTGGTACTTAGAGTCAAAGCGCCTTGTGAAAGCCTGCCTTCCGCCTTTGGCCATACAAGCCTGAATGCACCCAAACCCATTCGAACTTGGATGTGAAGCAGGCTCTGGCCTGGATAGTACCTGGATGGGAGACCGCCTGAGAATACCAGGTGCCGTAGGCTTTTTTTTATTTGTTTGTTTTTGGGCGAGCTACCCATACTCTAGGCTTGTTGACTGTGGTCCTTGAAGTCAAAGCGCTTTGTGAAAGCCTGTCTTCCGCCTACGGCAATACAAGCCTGAATGCACCCAAACCCATCTGAACTTGGAAGTGAAGCAGACTCTGGCCTGGATAGTACCTCGATGGGAGACCGCCTGGAAATACCAGGGCACGTAGGCTTTTTTTTTGTTTGTTTGTTTTTGGGCCAGCTACACATTCTCTAGACTTGTTGACTGTGGTCCTTGGAGTCAAAGCGCATTGTGAAAGCCTATTTTCCGCCTACGGCCATGCAAGCCTGAATGCACCCAAACCCATCCGAACTTGGAAGTGAAGCAAGCTCTGTCCTGAATAGTACCTGGATGGGAGACCGCCTGGGAATACCAGGTGCCGTAGGCTTTTTTTTTGTTTGTTTGTTTTTGGGCCAGCTACACATTCTCTAGGCTTGTTGACTGTGGTCCTTGATGTCAAAGCACCTTGTGAAAGCCTGCCTTCGGCCTACGGCCATACAAGCCTGAATGCACCCAAACCCATCCAAACTTGGAAGTGAAGCAGGCTCTGGCCTGCATAGTACTTGGATGGGAGACCGCCTGGGAATACCAGGTGCCGTAGGCTTTTTTTTTGTTTGTTTGTTTTTGGGCCAGCTACACATTCTCTAGGCTTGTTGACTGTGGTCCTTGGAGTCAAAGCGCCTTGTGAAAGCCTGTCTTCCGCTTACGGCCATACAACCCTGAATGCACCCAAACCCATCCGAACTTGGAAGTGAAACAGGCTCTGGTCTGGATAGTACCTGGATGGGAGACCGCCTGGGAATATCAGGTGCCGTAGGCTTTTTTTTTTTCTTTGTTTGTTTTTGGGCCAGCTACACATTCTCTAGGCTTGTTGACTGTGGTCCTTGGAGTCAAAGCGCCCTGTGAAAGTCTGCTTTCTGCCTACGGCCATACAAGCCTGAATGCACCCACACCCATCCAAACTTGGAAGTGAAGAAGGCTCTGGCCTGGATAGTACCTGGATGGGAGACCGCCTGTGAATCCCAGGTGCCGTAGGCTTTTTTTTTGTTTGTTTTTGGGCCAGCTACACATTCTCTAGGCTTGTTGACTGTGGTCCTTGGTGTCAAAGCGCCTTGTGAAAGCCTGCCTTCTGTCTATGGCCATACAAGCCTGAATGCACCCAAACCCATCCGAACTTGGAAGTGAAGCAGGCTCTGGCCTGGATAGTACCTGGATGGGAGGCCTCCTGGGAATACCAGGTGCCGTAGACCTTTTTTTTTGTTTGTTTGTTGTTTGGCCAGCTACACATTCTCTAAGCTTGTTGACTGTGGTCCTTAGAGTCAAAGCGCCTTGTGAAACCCTGCCTTCCGCCTACGGCCATACAAGCCTGAATACACCCAAACCCATCCCAACTTGGAAGTGAAGCAGGCTCTGGCCTGGATGGGAGACCGCCTGGGAATACCAGGTGCCGTAGGCTTTTTTTTTGTTTTTGGGCCAGCTACACATTCTCTAGGCTTGTTGACTGTGGTCCTTGGAGTCAAAGCGCCTTGTGAAAGCCTGCCTTCCTCCTATGGCCATACAAGCCTGAATGCACCCAAACCCATCCGAACTTGAAAGTGAAACAGGCTCTGGCCTGGATAGTATCTGGTTGGGAGACCGCCTGGGAATACCAGGTGCCGTAGGCTATTTTTTTGTTTGTTTTTGTGCCAGCTACACATTCTCTAGGCTTGTTGACTGTGGTCCTTGGAGTCAAAGTACCTTGTGAAAGCCTTCCTTCTGCCAACGGCCATACAAGCCTGAATGCACCCAAACCCTTCCGAACTTGGAAGTGAAGCAGGCTCTGGCCTGGATAGTAACTGAATGGGAGACCGCCTGGGAATATTAGGTGCCGTAGGCTTTTTTTTTTCTTTGTTTGTTTTTGGGCCAGCTACACATTCTCTAGGCTTGTTGACTGTGGTCCTTGGAGTCAAAGCGCCTTGTGAAAGTCTGCTTTCCTCCTACGGCCATACAAGCCTGAATGCACCCACACCCATCCGAACTTGGAAGTGAAGCAGGCTCTGGCCTGGATAGTACCTGGATGGGAGACTGCCTGGGAATACCAGGTGCCGTAGGTTTTTTTTTTCGTTTGTTTGTTTTTGGGCCAGCTACTCATTCTCTAGGCTTGTTGACTGTGGTCCTTGGAGTCAAAGCGCCTTGTGAAAGCTTGCCTTCTGCCTACGGCCATACAAGCCTGAATGCACCCAAACCCATCCGAACTTGGAAGTGAAGTAGGCTCTGGCCTGGATAGTACCTGGGTGGAAGACCGCCTGGGAATACCAGGTGCCGTAGGCTTTTTTTTTGTTTGTTTGTTTTTAGGCCAGCTACACATTCTCTAGGCTTGTTGACTGTGGTCCTTGGAGTCAAAGTGCCTTGTGAAAGCCTACCTTCCGCCTACGGCCATACAAGCCTGAATACACCCAAACCCATCCGAACGTGGAAGTGAAGCAGGCTCTGGCCTGGATGGGAGACCGCCTGGGAATACCAGGTGCCGTAGGCTTTTTTTTTGTTTGTTTGTTTTTGGGCCAGCTACACATTCTCTAGACTTGTTGACTGTGTCCTTGGAGTCAAAGTGCCTTGTGAAAGCCTCCTTTCCGCCTACGGTCATACAAGACTGAATGCATCCAAACCCATCCGAACTTCGAAGTGAAGCAGGCTCTGGCCTGGATAGTACTTGGATGGGAGACCGCCTGGGAATACCAGGTTCCGTAGGCTTTTTTTTTGTTTGTTTGTTTTTGGGCCAGCTACACATTCTCTCGGCTTGTTGACTGTGGACCTTGGAGTCAAAGCGCCTTGTGAAAGCATCCTTTCTGACTACGGCCATACAAGCCTGAATGCTCCCAAACCAATCCGAATTTGGAAGTGAAGCAGGCTCTGACCTGGATAGTACCTGGATGGGAGTCCGCCTGGGAATACCAGGTGCCGTAGGCTTTTTTTTTGTTTGTTTGTTTTTGGGCCAGCTACACATTCTCTAGGCTTGTTGACTGTTTCCTTGGAGTCAAAGTGCCTTGTGAAAGCCTCCTTTCCGCCTACAGCCATACAAGACTGAATGCATCCAAACCCATCCGAACTTCGATGTGAAGCAGGCTCTGGCCTGGATAGTACCTGGATGGGAGACCGCCTGGGAATACCAGGTGCCGTAGGCTTTTTTTTTTGTTTGTTTGTTTTTGGGCCAGCTACACATTCTCTAGGCTTGTTGACTGTGTCCATGGAGTCAAAGTGCCTTGTGAAAGCCTCCTTTCTGCCTACGGCCATACAAGCCTGAATGCATCCAAACCCATGCGAACATGGAAGTGAAGCAGGCTCTGGCCTGGATAGTACCTGGATGGGAGACCGTCTGGGAATACCAGGTGCCGTAGGCTTTTTTTTTGTTGGTTTGTTTTTGGGCCAGCTACACATTCTCTCGGCTTGTTGACTGTGGACCTTGGAGTCAAAGCGCCTTGTGAAAGCATCCTTTCTGCCTACGGCCATACAAGCCTGGATGCTCCCAAACCAATCCGAATTTGGAAGTGAAGCAGGCTCTGACCTGGATGGGAGACCGCCTGGGAATACCAGGTGCCGTAGGCTATTTTTTTGTTTGTTTGTTTTTGGGCCAGCTACACATTCTCTAGGCTTGTTGACTGTGGTCCTTGGAGTCAAAGCGCCTTGTCAAAGCCTGTCTTCTGCCTACGGCCATGCAAGCCTGAATGCACCCAAACCCATCCGAACATGGAAGTGAAGCAGGCTCTGGCCTGGATAGTACCTGGATGGGAGACTGCCTCGGAATACCAGGTGCCGTAGGTTTTTTTTAATTGTTTGTTTGTTTTTGGGCCAGCTACACATTCTCTAGGCTTGTTGACTGTGGTCCTTGGAGTCAAAGTGTCTTGTGAAAGCCTCCATTCCGCCTACGGCCACACAAGCCTGAATGCACCCAAACCCATCTGAACTTGGAAGTGAAGCAGGCTCTGGCCTGGATAGTACCTAGATGGGAGACCGCCTGGGATTACTAGATGCCGTAGGCTGTTTTTTTGTTTGTTTGTTTTTGGGCCAGCTACACATTCTCTAGGCTTGTTGACTGTGGTCCTTGGAGTCAAAGCGACTTGTGAAAGCCTCCTTTCTGCCTATAGCTATACAAGCCTGAATGCACCCAAAACCATCTCTACTTGGAAGTGAAGCAGGCTCTGGCCTGGATAGTACCTGGATTGGAGACCGCCTGGGAATACCAGATGCCGTAGGCTTTTTTTTTGTTTGTTTGTTTTTGGGCCAGCTACACATTCTCTAGGCTTGTTGACTGTGGTTCTTGGAGTCAAAGCGCCTTGTGAAAGCCTGCCTTCCACCTACGGCCATACAAGCCTGAATGCACCCAAACCCATCCGAACTTGGAACTGAAGCAGGCTCTGGCCTGGATAGTACCTGGATGGTAGACCGCCTGGGAATACCAGGTGCCGTAGGCTTTTTTTTCTTTGTTTGTTTTTGGGCCAGCTACACATTCTCTAGGCTTGTTGACTGTGGTCCTTGGAGTCAAAGTGCCTTGTGAAAGCCTACCTTCCGCCTATGGCCATACAAGCCTGAATACACCCAAACCCATCCGAACGTGGAAGTGAAGCAGGCTCTGGCCTGGATGGGAGACCGCCTGGGAATACCAGGTGCCGTAGGCTTTTTTTTTGTTTGTTTGTTTTTGGGCCAGCTACACATTCTCTAGGCTTGTTGACTGTGTCCTTGGAGTCAAAGTGCCTTGTGAAAGCCTCCTTTCCGCCTACGGTCATACAAGACTGAATGCATCCAAACCCATCCGAACTTCGAAGTGAAGCAGGCTCTGATCTGGATAGTACTTGGATGGGAGACCGCCTGGGAATACCAGGTTCCGTAGGCTTTTTTTTTGTTTGTTTGTTTTTGGGCCAGCTACACATTCTCTCGGCTTGTTGACTGTGGACCTTGGAGTCAAAGCGCCTTGTGAAAGCATCCTTTCTGACTACGACCATACAAGCCTGAATGCTCCCACACCAATCCGAATTTGGAAGTGAAGCAGGCTCTGACCTGGATAGTACCTGGATGGGAGTCCGCCTGGGAATACCAGGTGCCGTAGGCTTTTTTTTTGTTTGTTTGTTTTTGGGCCAGCTACACATTCTCTAGGCTTGTTGACTGTGTCCTTGGAGTCAAAGTGCCTTGTGAAAGCCTCCTTTCCGCCTACGGCCATACAAGACTGAATGCATCCAAACCCATCCGAACTTCGATGTGAAGCAGGCTCTGGCCTGGATAGTACCTGGATGGGAGACCGCCTGGGAATACCAGGTGCCGTAGGCTTTTTTTTTGTTTGTTTGTTTTTGGGCCAGCTACACATTCTCTAGGCTTGTTGACTGTGTCCATGGAGTCAAAGTGCCTTGTGAAAGCCTCCTTTCCGCCTACGGCCATACAAGCCTGAATGCATCCAAACCCATGCGAACATCGAAGTGAAGCAGGCTCTGGCCTGGATAGTACCTGGATGGGAGACCGTCTGGGAATACCAGGTGCCGTAGGCTTTTTTTTTGTTTGTTTGTTTTTGGGCCAGCTACACATTCTCTCGGCTTGTTGACTGTGGACCTTGGAGTCAAAGCGCCTTGTGAAAGCATCCTTTCTGACTACGGCCATACAAGCCTGAATGCTCCCAAACCAATCCGAATTTGGAAGTGAAGCAGGCTCTGACCTGGATGGGAGACCGCCTGGGAATACCAGGTGCCGTAGGCTATTTTTTTGTTTGTTTGTTTTTGGGCCAGCTACACATTCTCTAGGCTTGTTGACTGTGGTCCTTGGAGTCAAAGAGCCTTGTCAAAGCCTGTCTTCTGCCTACGGCCATGCAAGCCTGAATGCACCCAAACCCATCCGAACATGGAAGTGAAGCAGGCTCTGGCCTGGATAGTACCTGGATGGGAGACCGCCTGGGAATACCAGGTGCCGTAGGTTTTTTTTTGTTTGTTTGTTTTTGGGCCAGCTACACATTCTCTAGGCTTGTTGACTGTGGTTCTTGGAGTCAAAGCGCCTTGTGAAAGCCTGCCTTCCACCTACGGCCACACAAGCCTGAATGCACCTAAACCCATCCGAACTTGGAACTGAAGCAGGCTCTGGCCTGGATAGTACCTGGATGGGAGACCGCCTGGGAATACCAGGTGCCGTAGGGTTTTTTTTGGTTTGTTTGTTTTTGGGCCAGCTACATATTCTCTAGGCTTGTTGACTGTGGTCCTTGGAGTCAAAGCGCCTTGTGAAAGCCTGCCTTCCGCCTACGGCCATACAAGCCTGAATGCACCCAAACCCATCCGAACTTGCAAGTGAAGCAGGTTCTGGTCTGGATAGTACCTGTATGGAAGACCGCCTGGGAATACCAGGTGCCGTAGGCTTTTATTTTTTTTGTTTGTTTTTGGGCCAGCTACACATTCTCTAGGCTTGTTGACTGTGGTCCTTGGAGTCAAAGCGCCTTGTGAAAGCCTCCATTCCACCTATGGCCATACAAGCCTGAATGCACCCAAACCCATCCGAACTTGGAAGTGAAACAGGCTTTGGCTTGGATAGTAGCTGGATGGGAGACCGCCTGGGAATACCAGGTGACGTAGGCTTTTTTTTTTGTTTGTTTCTTTGTTTTTGGGCCAGCTACACATTCTCTAGGCTTGTTGACTGTGGTCCTTGGACTCAAAGCGACTTGTGAAAGCATCCGTTCCGCCTACGGCCATACAATTCTGAATGCACCGAAACCCATCCGAACTTGGAAATGAAGCAGGCTCGGGCCTTGATAGTACCTGGAATGCAGTCCGCCTGGGAATAACAGGTGCCGTAGGCTTTTTTTTTTTTTGTTTGTTTGTTTTTGAGCCAGCTACACATTCTCTAGGCTTGTTGACTGTGGTCCTTGGAGTCAAAGCGCCTTGTGAAAGCCAGCCTTCCTCCTACGGCCATACGAGCCTGAACGCACCCAAACCCATCCGAACTTGGAAGTGAAGCAGGCTCTGGCCTAGATAGTAGCTGGATGGGAGACCGCCTGGGAATACCAGGTGCCGTAGGCTTTTTTTTTGTTTGTTTGTTTTTGGGCCAGCTACACATTCTCTAGGCTTGTTGATTGTGGTCCTTGGAGTCAAAGCGCCTTGTGAAAGCCTGCCTTCCGCCTACGGCCTTACAAGCCTGAATGCACCCAAACCCATTCGAACTTGGAAGTGAAGCAGGCTCTGGCCTGGATAGTACCTGGATGGGAGGCTGCCTGGGAATACCTGGTGCCGTAGGCTTTTTTTTGTTTTTGGGCCAGCTACACATTCTCTAGGCTTGTTGACTGTGGTCCTTGGAGTCAAAGCGCCTTGTGAAAGCTTGCTTTCCGACTATGGCCATACAAGCCTGAATGCACCCAAACCCATCCGAACATGGAAGTGAAGCGGGCTCTGGCCTGTATAGTACCTGGACGGGAGACCGCCTGGGAATGACAGGTGCCATAGGCTTTTTTTTTGTTTGTTTGTTTTTGGGCCAGCTACACAGTCTCTAGGTTTGTTGACTGTGGTCCTTGGAGTCAAAGCGCCTTGTGAAAGCCTGCCTTCCGCCTACGGCCATACAAGCCTGAATGCACCCAAACCCATTAGAACTTGAAAGTGGAGCAGGCTCTGGCCTGGATAGTACATGGTTGGGAGACCGCCTGGGAATACCAGGTGCCGTAGGCTTTTTTTTTGTTTGTTTGTTTTTGGGACAGCTACACATTCTCTAGGCTTGTTGACTGTGGTCCTTTGAGTCAAAGCGCCTTGTGAAAGCCTGTTTTTCGCCTACGACCATACAAGCCTGAGTGCACCCAAACCCATCCGAACTTGGAAGTGAAGCAAGCTCTGGCCTGGATAGTACCTGGATGGGAGACCGCCTGGGAAAATCAGGTGCCGCAGGTTTTTTTTTTGTTTGTTTGTTTTTTGGCCAGCTACACATTCTCTAGACTTGTTGACTGTGGTCCTTGGAGTGAAAGCGCCTTGTGAAAGACTGCCTTCCGCCTACGGCCATACAAGACTGAATGCACCCAAACCCCTCCGATCTTGGAAGTGAAGCAGTCTCTGGCCTGGATAGTACCTGGATGGGAGTCCGCCTGGGAATACCAGGTGCCGTAGGCTTTTTTTTTGTTTGTTTGTTTTTGGGCCAGCTACACATTCTCTAGGCTTGTTGACTGTGGTCCTTGGAGTCAAAGCGCCTTGTGAAAGCCTGCCTTCCGCCTACGGCCATACAAGCCTGTATGCACCCAAACCCATCCGAACTTAGAAGTGAAGCAGGCTCGGGCGTGGATAGTACCTGGATGGGAGACTGCCTGGGAATACCAGGTGCTGTAGGCTTTTTATTTGTTTGTTTGTTTTTGGGCCAGCTACACATTCTCTAGGTTTGTTGACTGTGGTCCTTAGAGTCAAAGCGCCTTGTGAAAGTCTGCCTTTCGCCTACGGCCATACAAGCCTGAATGCACCGAAACCCATCCGAACTTGGAAGTGAAGCAAGCTCTGGGCTGGATAGTACCTGGATGGGAAACCGCCTGGGAATACCAGGTGCCGTAGGCTTTTTGTTTGTTTGTTTTTGGGCCAGCTACACATTCTCTAGGCTTCTTGACTGTGGTCCTTGGAGTCAAAGCGCCTTGTGAAAACCTGCCTTCCGCCTACGGCCATACAAGCCTGAATGCACCCAAACCCATCCGAACTTGGAAGTGAAGCAGGCTCTGGCCTGGATAGTACCTGGATGAGAGACCGCCTCGAAAAACCAGGTGATGTAGGCTTTTTTTTTGGTTTGTTTGTTTTTGGGCCAGCTACACATTCTCTAGGCTTGTTGACTGTGTCCATGGAGTCAAAGTGCCTTGTGAAAGCCTCCTTTCCGCCTACGGCCATACAAGCCTGAATGCATCCAAACCCATGCGAACATCGAAGTGAAGCAGGCTCTGGCCTGGATAGTACCTGGATGGGAGACCGTCTGGGAATACCAGGTGCCGTAGGCTTTTTTTTTGTTTGTTTGTTTTTGGGCCAGCTACACATTCTCTCGGCTTGTTGACTGTGGACCTTGGAGTCAAAGCGCCTTGTGAAAGCATCCTTTCTGACTACGGCCATACAAGCCTGAATGCTCCCAAACCAATCCGAATTTGGAAGTGAAGCAGGCTCTGACCTGGATGGGAGACCGCCTGGGAATACCAGGTGCCGTAGGCTATTTTTTTGTTTGTTTGTTTTTGGGCCAGCTACACATTCTCTAGGCTTGTTGACTGTGGTCCTTGGAGTCAAAGAGCCTTGTCAAAGCCTGTCTTCTGCCTACGGCCATGCAAGCCTGAATGCACCCAAACCCATCCGAACATGGAAGTGAAGCAGGCTCTGGCCTGGATAGTACCTGGATGGGAGACCGCCTGGGAATACCAGGTGCCGTAGGTTTTTTTTTGTTTGTTTGTTTTTGGGCCAGCTACACATTCTCTAGGCTTGTTGACTGTGGTTCTTGGAGTCAAAGCGCCTTGTGAAAGCCTGCCTTCCACCTACGGCCACACAAGCCTGAATGCACCTAAACCCATCCGAACTTGGAACTGAAGCAGGCTCTGGCCTGGATAGTACCTGGATGGGAGACCGCCTGGGAATACCAGGTGCCGTAGGGTTTTTTTTGGTTTGTTTGTTTTTGGGCCAGCTACATATTCTCTAGGCTTGTTGACTGTGGTCCTTGGAGTCAAAGCGCCTTGTGAAAGCCTGCCTTCCGCCTACGGCCATACAAGCCTGAATGCACCCAAACCCATCCGAACTTGCAAGTGAAGCAGGTTCTGGTCTGGATAGTACCTGTATGGAAGACCGCCTGGGAATACCAGGTGCCGTAGGCTTTTATTTTTTTTGTTTGTTTTTGGGCCAGCTACACATTCTCTAGGCTTGTTGACTGTGGTCCTTGGAGTCAAAGCGCCTTGTGAAAGCCTCCATTCCACCTATGGCCATACAAGCCTGAATGCACCCAAACCCATCCGAACTTGGAAGTGAAACAGGCTTTGGCTTGGATAGTAGCTGGATGGGAGATCGCCTGGGAATACCAGGTGACGTAGGCTTTTTTTTTTGTTTGTTTCTTTGTTTTTGGGCCAGCTACACATTCTCTAGGCTTGTTGACTGTGGTCCTTGGACTCAAAGCGACTTGTGAAAGCATCCGTTCCGCCTACGGCCATACAATTCTGAATGCACCGAAACCCATCCGAACTTGGAAATGAAGCAGGCTCGGGCCTTGATAGTACCTGGAATGCAGTCCGCCTGGGAATAACAGGTGCCGTAGGCTTTTTTTTTTTTTGTTTGTTTGTTTTTGAGCCAGCTACACATTCTCTAGGCTTGTTGACTGTGGTCCTTGGAGTCAAAGCGCCTTGTGAAAGCCAGCCTTCCTCCTACGGCCATACGAGCCTGAACGCACCCAAACCCATCCGAACTTGGAAGTGAAGCAGGCTCTGGCCTAGATAGTAGCTGGATGGGAGACCGCCTGGGAATACCAGGTGCCGTAGGCTTTTTTTTTGTTTGTTTGTTTTTGGGCCAGCTACACATTCTCTAGGCTTGTTGATTGTGGTCCTTGGAGTCAAAGCGCCTTGTGAAAGCCTGCCTTCCGCCTACGGCCTTACAAGCCTGAATGCACCCAAACCCATTCGAACTTGGAAGTGAAGCAGGCTCTGGCCTGGATAGTACCTGGATGGGAGGCTGCCTGGGAATACCTGGTGCCGTAGGCTTTTTTTTGTTTTTGGGCCAGCTACACATTCTCTAGGCTTGTTGACTGTGGTCCTTGGAGTCAAAGCGCCTTGTGAAAGCTTGCTTTCCGACTATGGCCATACAAGCCTGAATGCACCCAAACCCATCCGAACATGGAAGTGAAGCGGGCTCTGGCCTGTATAGTACCTGGACGGGAGACCGCCTGGGAATGACAGGTGCCATAGGCTTTTTTTTTGTTTGTTTGTTTTTGGGCCAGCTACACAGTCTCTAGGTTTGTTGACTGTGGTCCTTGGAGTCAAAGCGCCTTGTGAAAGCCTGCCTTCCGCCTACGGCCATACAAGCCTGAATGCACCCAAACCCATTAGAACTTGAAAGTGGAGCAGGCTCTGGCCTGGATAGTACATGGTTGGGAGACCGCCTGGGAATACCAGGTGCCGTAGGCTTTTTTTTTGTTTGTTTGTTTTTGGGACAGCTACACATTCTCTAGGCTTGTTGACTGTGGTCCTTTGAGTCAAAGCGCCTTGTGAAAGCCTGTTTTTCGCCTACGACCATACAAGCCTGAGTGCACCCAAACCCATCCGAACTTGGAAGTGAAGCAAGCTCTGGCCTGGATAGTACCTGGATGGGAGACCGCCTGGGAAAATCAGGTGCCGCAGGTTTTTTTTTTGTTTGTTTGTTTTTTGGCCAGCTACACATTCTCTAGACTTGTTGACTGTGGTCCTTGGAGTGAAAGCGCCTTGTGAAAGACTGCCTTCCGCCTACGGCCATACAAGACTGAATGCACCCAAACCCCTCCGATCTTGGAAGTGAAGCAGTCTCTGGCCTGGATAGTACCTGGATGGGAGTCCGCCTGGGAATACCAGGTGCCGTAGGCTTTTTTTTTGTTTGTTTGTTTTTGGGCCAGCTACACATTCTCTAGGCTTGTTGACTGTGGTCCTTGGAGTCAAAGCGCCTTGTGAAAGCCTGCCTTCCGCCTACGGCCATACAAGCCTGTATGCACCCAAACCCATCCGAACTTAGAAGTGAAGCAGGCTCGGGCGTGGATAGTACCTGGATGGGAGACTGCCTGGGAATACCAGGTGCTGTAGGCTTTTTATTTGTTTGTTTGTTTTTGGGCCAGCTACACATTCTCTAGGTTTGTTGACTGTGGTCCTTAGAGTCAAAGCGCCTTGTGAAAGTCTGCCTTTCGCCTACGGCCATACAAGCCTGAATGCACCGAAACCCATCCGAACTTGGAAGTGAAGCAAGCTCTGGGCTGGATAGTACCTGGATGGGAAACCGCCTGGGAATACCAGGTGCCGTAGGCTTTTTGTTTGTTTGTTTTTGGGCCAGCTACACATTCTCTAGGCTTCTTGACTGTGGTCCTTGGAGTCAAAGCGCCTTGTGAAAACCTGCCTTCCGCCTACGGCCATACAAGCCTGAATGCACCCAAACCCATCCGAACTTGGAAGTGAAGCAGGCTCTGGCCTGGATAGTACCTGGATGAGAGACCGCCTCGAAAAACCAGGTGATGTAGGCTTTTTTTTTGGTTTGTTTGTTTTTGGGCCAGCTACACATTCTCTAGGCTTGTTGACTGTGGTCCTTGGAGTCAAAGCGCCTTGTGAAAGCCTGCCTACCGACTACGGCCATACAAGCCTGAATGCACCCAAACCCATCCGAACTTGGAAGTGAAGCAGGCTCTGGCCTGGATAGTACCTGGATGGGAGACCGACTGGAATGCCAGGTGCCGTAGGGCTTTTTTTTGTTTTTTGGCCAGCTACACATTCTCTAGGCTTGTTGACTGTGGTCTTTGGAGTCAAAGCGCCTTGTGAAAGCCTGCCTTCTGCCTACGGCCATACAATTCTGAATACACCCAAACCCATCCGAACTTGGAAGTGAAGCAGGCTCTGTCCTGGATAGTACCTGGATGGGAGGCCGCCTGGGAATACCAGGTGCCGTAGGCTATTTTTTTGTTTGTTTGTTTTTGGGCCAGCTACACATTCTCTAGGCTTGTTGACTGTGGTCCTTGGAGTCAAAGCACCTTGTGAAAGCCTGCCTTCCTCCTACAGCTATACAAGCCTGAATGCACCCAAACCCATCCGATCTTGGAAGTGAAGCAGGCTCTGGCCTGGATAGTACCTGGATGGGAGACCGCCTGGGAATACCAGGTGCCGAAGGCTTTTTTTTGTTTGTTTGTTTTTGGGCCAGCTACACATTCTCTAGGCGTGTTGACTGTGGTCCTTGGAGTCAAAGCGCCTTGTGAAAGCCTGCCTTCCGCCTACGGCCATACAAGCCTGAATGCACCCAAACCCATCCGAACTTGGAAGTGAAGCAGGCTCTGTCCTGGATAGTACCTGGATGGCAGACCGCCTGGGAATACCAGGTGCCGTAGGCTTTTTGTTTGTTTGTTTGTTTTTGGGCCAGCTACACATTTTCTAGGCTTGTTGACTGTGGTCCTTGGAGTCAAAGCGCCTTGTGAAAGCCTGTCTTCCGCTTACGGCCATACAAGCCTGAATGCACCCAAACCCATCTGAACTTGGAAGTGAAGCAGGCTCTGGCCTGGATAGTACCTGGATGGGAGAACGCCTGGGAATACCAGGTGCCGTAGGCATTTTTTTTGTTTGTTTGTTTTTGGGCCAGCTACACATTCTCTAGGCTTCTTGACTGTGGTTCTTGGAGTCAAAGCGCCTTGTGAAAGCCTGCCTTCCGCCTACGGCCATACAAGCCTGAATGCACCCAATCCCATCCGAACTTGGAAGTGAAGCAGGCTCTGGCCTGGATAGTACCTGGATGGGAGACCGCCTCGGAATGCCAGGTGCCGTAGACTTTTTTTTTTTAGTTTTTGGGCCAGCTACACATTCTCTAGGCTTGTTGACTGTGGTCCTTGGAGTCAAAGCACCTTGTGAAAGCCTGCTTTCCGCCTACGGCCATACAAGCCTGAATGCACCCAAACCCATCCGAACTAGGAAGTGAAGCAGGCTCTGGCCTGTATAGTACCTGGAAGGGAGACCGCCTGGGAATACCAGGAGCTGTAGGCTTTTTGTTTGTTTGTTTGTTTGTTTGTTTGTTTTTGGGCCATCTACACTTTCTCTAAGCTTGTTGACTGTGGTCTTTGGAGTCAAAGCGCCTTATGAAAGCCTGACTTCCGCCTACGGCCATAGAAGCCTGAATGCACCCAAACCCATCCGAACTTGGAAGTGAAGTAGGATCTGGCCTGGATAGTACCTGGATGGGAGACCGCCTGTGAATACCAGGTGCCGTATGTTACTACTTTGCTGTCTTAGTATTAATGTATTACTATGTTACTGTGTTTGTATTACTATGTTACAATGTGACTGTGTTAGTATTAATGTGTTAATATGTTACTGTGTTAGTATTACTTTGTTACTGTGTTAGTATTATTATGTTACAATGTAACTGTTTTAGTATTACTATGTTACTACTTCACTGTGTTAGTATTAGTGTGTTACTCTGTTACTGTGTTAGTATTAATTTGTTACTGTGTTAGTATTCTTGTGTTACTATGTTATTGTGTTAGTATTACTATTTTACTGCTTTACTGTGTTAGTATTAATGTGTTACTATGTTACTGTGTTAGTATTACTATGTTACAATGTGACTGTTTTAGTATTAATGTGTTACTATGTTACAATGTGATTGTTTTAGTAGTAATGTGTTATTATGTTACTGTGTTAGTATTACTTTGTTACTGTGTTAGTATTATTGTGTTACAATGTTACTGTGTTAGTATTACTATGTTACTACTTTACTGTGTTAGTATTAATGTGTTACTATGTTACTGTGTTTGTATTACTATGTTACAATGTGACTGTATTAGTATTTAAATGTTAATATGTTACTGTGTTAGTATCACTATGTTACTACTTTGCTGAGTTAGTATTAATGTGTTACTATGTTACTGTGTTTGTATTACTATGTTACTACATTGCTGTATTAGTATTTATGTGTTACTATGTTACTGTGTTAGTATTACTTTGTTACTGTGTTAGTATTATTGTGTTACTATGTTACTGTGTTAGTATTACTATGTTACAATGTGACTGTGTTAGTATTAATGTGTTAATAGGTTACTGTGTTAATATTACTTTGTTACTGTGTTAGTATTCTTGTGTTACAATGTTACTGTGTTAGTATTACTATGTTACTACTTCACTGTGTTAGTATTAATGTGTTACTATGTTAGTCTTACTTTGTTACTGTGTTAGTATTATTGTGTTACTATTTTACTGTGTTAATATTATTATGTTACTACTTTACTGTGTTAGTATTAATGTGTTACTATGTTACTGTGTTTGTATTACTATGTTACAAAGTGACTGTCTTAGTATTAATGTGTTAATATGTTTCTGTGTTAGTATTACTATGTTACTACTTTGCTGTGTTAGTATTAATGTGTTACTATGTTACTGTGTTTGTATTACTATGTTACAATGTGATTGTTTTAGTATTAATGTGTCACTATGTGACTGTGTTAGTATTAATATGTTTCTGTGTTAGTATTACTTTGTTACTTTGTTAGTATTATTGTGTTACAATGTTACTGTGTTAGTATTACTATGTTACTACTTCACTGTGTTAGAATTAATGTGTTATTATGTTACTGTGTTAGTATTACTTTGTTCCTGTGTTAGTATTATTGTTTTTCTTTGTTACTGTGTTAGTATTACTATATTACTACTTTACTGTGTTAGTATTAATGTGTTACTATGTTACTGTGTTTGTATTACTATGTTACAATGTGACTGTCTTAGTATTAATGTGTTACTATGTTACTGTGTTAGTATTACTTTGTTACTGTGTTAGTATTATTGTGTTACTATGTTATTGTGTTAGTATTACTATGTTACTACTTTACTGTGTTAGTATTATTGTGTTACTGTGTTACTATGATAGTATTACTATGATACATTGTGACTGTGTTAGTATTAATGTGTTAATAAGTTACTGTGTTAGTATTACTATATTACTACTTTACTGTGTTAGTATTAATGTGTTACTGTTTTACTATGTTAGTATTACTATGTTACATTGTGACGGTGTTAGTGTTAATGTGTTAATATGTCACTGTGTTAGTATTACTTTGTTACTGTGTTAGTATTATTGTGTTACAATGCTACTGTGTTAGTATTACAATGTTACTACATTACTGTGTTAGTATTAATGTGTTACTATGTTATTGTGTTTGTATTACTATGTTACAATGTGACTGTGTTAGTATTAATGTGTTAATATGTTACTGTGCTAATATTACTATATTACTACTTTACTGTGTTAGTATTAATGTGTTACTGTTTTACTATGTTAGTATTACTATGTTACATTGTGACGGTGTTAGTGTTAATGTGTTAATATGTCACTGTGTTAGTATTACTTTGTTACTGTGTTAGTATTATTGTGTTACAATGCTACTGTGTTAGTATTACAATGTTACTACATTACTGTGTTAGAATTAATGTGTCACTATGTTAGTATTACTATGTTACAATGTGACTGTGTTCGTATTTATGTGTTAATATGTTGCTGTGTTAGTATTACTATGTTACTACTTTGCTTTGTTAGTATTAATGTGTTACCATGTTACTGTGTTTGTATTACTATGTTACAATGTGATTGCTTTAGTATTAATGTGTTACTATGTTACTGTGTTAGTGTTACTTTGTTACTGTGTTAGTATTATTGTGTTACTATGTTACTGTGTTAGTAATACTATGTTACAATGTGACTGTGGTAGTATTAATGTGTTAATATGTTACTGTGTTAGTATTACTATGTTACTACTTTGCTGTGTTAGTATTAATGTGTTACTATGTTAGTATTACTATGTTACAATGTGACTGTGTTCGTATTTATGTGTTAATATGTTGCTGTGTTAGTATTACTATGTTACTACTTTGCTTTGTTAGTATTAATGTGTTACCATGTTACTGTGTTTGTAGTACTATGTTACAATGTGACTGTGTTAGTATTAATGTGTTAATATGTTACTGTGCTAATATTACTATATTACTTCTTTACTGTGTTAGTATTAATGTGTTACTGTTTTACTATGTTAGTATTACTATGTTACATTGTGACAGTGTTAGTATTAATGTGTTAATATGTTACTGTGTTAGTATTACTTTGTTACTGTGTTAGTATTATTGTGTTACAATGTTACTGTGTTAGTATTACTATGTTACTACTTCACTGTGTTAGTATTAATGTGTAACTGTTTTAGTATTACTTTGTTACTGTGTTAGTATTATTGTGTTACTATGTTACTGTGTTAGTATTACTATGTTACTACTTTACTATGTTAGTATTAATGTGTTACTATGTTACTGTGTTTGTATTACTATGTTACAATGTGACTGTGTTAATATTAATGTGTTACTATGTTACTGTGTTAGTATAACAATGTTACTACATTACTGTGTTAGTATTAATGTGTTACTATGTTACTGTGTTTGTAATACTTTGTTACAATGTGACTGTGTTAGTATTAATGTGTTAATATGTTACTGTGTTAGTATTACTATGTTACTACTTTTCTGTGTTAGTATTAATGTGTTACTTTGTTACTGTGTTTGTATTACTATGTTAAAATGTGATTGTTTTAGTATTAATGTGTTACTATGTTACTGTGTTAGTATTACTTTGTTACTGTGTTAGTATTATTGTTTTACTATGTTACTGTGTTAGTGTTACTATGTTACTACTTTACTGTGTTAGTATTAATGTGTTACTATGTTACTGTGTTTGTATTACTGTTACAATGTGACTGTGTTAGTATTAATATGTTTCTATGTTAGTATTACTTTGTAACTTTGTTAGTATTATTGTGTTACATTGTTACTGTGTTAGTACTACTATGTTACTACTTCGCTGTGTTAGAATTAATGTGTTATTATGTTACTGTGTTAGTATTACTTTGTTCCTGTGTTAGTATTATTGTTTTTCTTTGTACTGTGTTAGTATTACTATGTTACTACTTTACTGTGTTAGTATTAATGTGTTACTATGTTACTGTGTTTGTATTACTATGTTACAATGTGACTGTCTTAGTATTAATGTGTTACTATGTTACTGTGTTAGTATTACTTTGTTACTGTGTTAGTATTATTGTGTTACTATGTTATTGTGTTAGTATTACTATGTTACTACTTTACTGTGTTAGTATTATTGTGTTACTGTGTTACTATGTTAGTATTACTATGTTACTACTTTACTGTGTTAGCATTAAGGTGTTACTATGCTACTGTGTTAGTATTACTATGATTCTACTTTACTGTGTTAGTAATACTATGTTAGAATGTGACTGTGGTAGTATTAATGTGTTAATATGTTACTGTGTTAGTATTACTATGTTACTACTTTGCTGTGTTAGTATTAATGTGTTACTATGTTAGTATTACTATGTTACAATGTGACTGTGTTCGTATTTATGTGTTAATATGTTGCTGTGTTAGTATTACTATGTTACTACTTTGCTTTGTTAGTATTAATGTGTTACCATGTTACTGTGTTTGTATTACTATGTTACAATGTGATTGTTTTAGTATTACTATGTTACAATGTGATTGTTTTAGTATTAATGTGTTACTATGTTACTGTGTTAGTATTACTTTGTTACTGTGTTAGTATTATTGTGTTACTATGTTACTGTGTTAGTATTACTATGTTACTACTTTACTGTGTTAATAATACTATGTTACAATGTGACTGTGGTAGTATTAATGTGTTAATATGTTACTGTGTTAGTATTACTATGTTACTACTTTGCTGTGTTAGTATTAATGTGTTACTATGTTACCGTATTTGTATTACTATGTTACAATGTGACTGTGTTAGTATTAATGTGTTAATATGTTACTGTGCTAATATTACTATATTACTTCTTTACTGTGTTAGTATTAATGTGTTACTGTTTTACTATGTTAGTATTACTATGTTACATTGTGACAGTGTTAGTATTAATGTGTTAATATGTTACTGTGTTAGTATTACTTTGTTACTGTGTTAGTATTATTGTGTTACAATGTTACTGTGTTAGTATTACTATGTTACTACTTCACTGTGTTAGAATTAATGTGTTACTGTTTTAGTATTACTTTGTTACTGTGTTAGTATTATTGTGTTACTATGTTACTGTGTTAGTATTACTATGTTACTACTTTACTGTGTTAGTATTAATGTGTTACTATGTTACTGTGTTTGTATTACTATGTTACAATGTGACTGTGTTAATATTAATGTGTTAATATGTTACTGTGTTAGTATTACTTTGTTACTGTGTTAGTATTATTGTGTTACTATGTTACTGTGTTAGTATAACAATGTTACTACATTACTGTGTTAGTATTAATGTGTTACTATGTTATTGTGTTTGTAATACTTTGTTACAATGTGACTGTGTTAGTATTAATGTGTTAATATGTTACTGTGTTTGTATTACTATGTTACTACTTTACTGTGTTAGTATTAATGTGTTACTTTGTTACTGTGTTTGTATTACTATGTTACAATGTGATTGTTTTAGTATTAATGTGTTACTATGTTACTGTGTTAGTATTACTTTGTTACTGTGTTAGTATTATTGTTTTACTATGTTACTGTGTTAGTGTTACTATGTTACTACTTTACTGTGTTAGTATTAATGTGTTACTATGTTACTGTGTTTGTATTACTGTTACAATGTGACTGTGTTAGTATTAATATATTTCTGTGTTAGTATTACTATGTTACTACTTTGCTGTGTTAGTATTAATGTGTTACTATGTTACTGTGTTTGTATTACTATGTTACAATGTGACTGTGTTAGTATTAATATGTTAATATGTTACTGTGTTACTATTACTTTGTTACTGTGTTAGTATTATTGTGTTACAATGTTACTGTGTTAGTATTACTATGTTACTACTTCACTGTGTTAGTATTAATGTGTTACTATGTTACTGTGTTAGTATTACTTTGTTACTGTGTTAGTATTATTGTGTTACTATGTTACTGTGTTAGTATTACTATGTTACTACTTTACTGTGTTAGTAATACTATGTTACAATGTGACAGTGGTAGTATTAATATGTTAATATGTTACTGTGTTAGTATTACTTTATTACTGTGTTAGTATTATTGTGTTACAATGTTGCTGTATTAGTATTACTATGTTACTACTTCGCTTTGTTAGTATTAATGTGTTACTATGTTACCGTATTTGTATTACTATGTTACAATGTGACTGTGTTAGTATTAATGTGTTATTATTTTACTGTGCTAATATTACTATATTACTACATTACTGTGTTAGTATTATTGTGTTACTGTTTTACTATGTTAGTATTACTATGTTACTACTTTACTGTGTTAGTATTAATGTGTTACTATGTTAGTATTACTATGTTACTTTGTGACTGTGTTAGTATTGATGTGTTAATATGTCACTGTGATAGTATAACTTTGTTACTGTGTTAGTATGTTTGCGTTACTATGTTACTGTGTTAGTATTACTATTTTACTACTTTACTGTGTTAGTATTACTATGTTACAATGTGACTGTGTTAGCATTAATGTGTTAATATGTCACTGGGTTAGTATTATTTTATTACTGTTTTAGAATTATTGTGTTACAATGTTACTGTGTTAGTATTGCTATGTTACTACTTTACTGTGTTAGTATTAATGTGTTAGTATGTTACTGTGTTAGTATTACTTTGTTATTGTGTTAGTATTATTGTGTTACTATGTTACTGTGTAGTATTACTATGTTACTACTTTACTGTGTTAGTATTAATGTGCTACTTTGTCACTATGTTTGTATTACCATGTTACAATGTGACTGTTTTAGTATTAATGTGTTACTATGTTACTGTGTTATTATTACTATGTTACTACTTTACTGTGTTTGTATTACTATGTTACAATGTGACTGTTTTAGTATTAATGTGTTACGATGTTACTGTGTTATTATTACTATGTTACTACTTTACTGTGTTAGTATTACTATGTTACAATGTGACTGTGTTAGTATTAATGTGTTAATATGTTACTGTGTTAGTATTAATTTGTTACTGTGTTAGTATTATTGTGTTACAATGTTACTGTGTTAGTATTACTATGTTACAATGTGACTGTGTTAGTACTATTATTGTGTTACTATGTTACTATGTTAGTATTATTATTTTACTACTTTGCTGTGTTAGTATTAATGTGTTACTATGTTAATGTGTTTGTATTACTTTGTTACTGTGTTAGTATTATTGTTTTACTATGTTGCTGTGTTAGTATTACATTGTTACTGTGTTAGTATTATTGTGTTACTATGTTACTGTGCTAATATTACCATGTTACTACTTTACTGTGTTAGTATTAATGTGTTACTATGTTAGTATTACTATGTTACATTGTGATTGTGTTAGTAATAATGTGTTAATATGTTACTGTGATAGTATAACTTTGTTACTGTGTTAGTATGTTTGCGTTACTATGTTACTGTGTTAGTATTACTACGTTACTACTATACTGTGTTAGTATTGCTATGTTACAATGTGACTGTGTTAGTATTAATGTGTTAATATGTCACTGTGTTAGTATTACTTTGTTATTGTGTTAGTATTATTGTGTTACAATGTTACTGTGTTAGTATTACTATGTTACTACTTTACTGTGTTAGTATTAATGTGTTACTTTGTTACTGTGTTTGTATTACCATGTTACAATGTGACTGTTTTAGTATTAATGTGTTACTATGTTACTGTGTTATTATTACTATGTTACCACTTTACTGTGTTTGTATTACTATGTTACAATGTGACTGTTTTAGTATTAATGTGTTAGTATGTTACTGTGTTAGTATTACTTTGTTACTGTGTTAGTATTATTGTGTTACTATGTTACTGTGCTAATTACTATGTTACTACTTTATTGTGTTAGTATTACTTTGTTACTGTGTTAGTATTATTGTGTTACAATGTTACTGTGTTAGTATTACTATGTTACTAGTTTACTGTGTTAGTATTAATGTGTTACTATGTTACTGTGTTTGTATTACTATGTTACAATGTGACTGTGTTAGTATTAATGTGTTAATATGTGACTGTGTTAGTATTACTTTGTTACTGTGTTAGTATTATTGTGTTACTATGTTACTGTGTTTGTATTACTATGTTACAATGTGACTGTTTTAGAATTAATGTGTTACTATGTTACTGTGTTAGTATTACTTTGTTACTGTTTTAGTATTATTGTGTTACAATATTACTGTGTTAGTATTACTATGTTACTACTTTACTGTGTTAGTATTAATGTGTTACTATGTTACTATGTTACTATTATAATGTTACAATGTGACTGTGTTAGTATTAATGTGTTACTATGTTACTGTGCTAATATTACTATGTTACTACTTTATTGTGTTAGTATTACTTTGTTACTGTGTTAGTATTATTGTGTTACAATGTTACTGTGTTAGTATTACTATGTTACTAGTTTACTGTGTTAGTATTAATGTGTTACTATGTTACTGTGTTTGTATTACTATGTTACAATGTGACTGTGTTAGTATTAATGTGTTAATATGTGACTGTGTTAGTATTACTTTGTTACTGTGTTAGTATTATTGTGTTACAATGTTACAGTGTTAGTATTACTATGTTACTACTTCACTGTGTTAGTATTAATGTGTTACTATGTTACTGTGATAGTATTACTTTGTTACCGTGTTAGTATTATTGTGTTACTATGTTACTGTGTTTGTATTACTATGTTACAATGTGACTGTTTTAGAATTATTGTGTTACTATGTTACTGTGTTAGTATTACTTTGTTACTGTTTTAGTATTATTGTGTTACAATATTACTGTGTTAGTATTACTATGTTACTACTTTACTGTGTTAGTATTAATGTGTTACTATGTTACTATGTTACTATTATAATGTTACAATGTGACTGTGTTAGTATTAATGTGTTACTATGTTACTGTGTTTGTATTACTATGTTACAATGTGACTGTGTTAGTATTAACGTGTTAATATGTTACTGTGTTAGTATTACTTTGTTACTGTGTTAGTATTATTGTGTTACTATGTTACTGGGTTAGTATTGCTATGTTACTTCTTTACTGTGTTAGAATTAATGTGTTACTGTGTTTGTATTTTATATGTTACAATGTGACTGTGTTAGTATTAATGTGTTAATATGTTACTGTGTTAGTATTAATGTGTTACTATGTTACTGTGTTTGTATTACTGTGTTACAATGTGACTGTGTTAGTATTAATGTGTAAATATGTTTCTGTGTTTGTATTACCATGTTACTACATTGCTGTGTTAGTATTAATGTGTTACTATGTTACTGTGTTTGTATTATCCTGTTACAATGTGACTGTTTTAGTATTAATGTGTAACAATGTTACTGTGTTAGTATTACTTTGTTACTGTTAGTATTATTGTGTTACTATGTGACTGTGTTAGTATTACTATGTTACTACTTTACTGTATTACTATTAATGTGTTACTATGTTACTGTGTTTGTATTACTATGTTACAATGTGACTGTGTTAGTATTATTATGTTAATATGTTACTGTGTTAGTTTTACCATGTTAATACTTTGTTGTGTTAGTATAATTGTGTTACTATGTTACTGTGTTAGTATTACTATGTTACTACTTTACTGTGTTAGTATTACTATGTTACAATGTGACTGTGTTAGTATTAATGTGTTAATATGTGACTGTGTTAGTATTACTTTGTTACTGTGTTAGTATTATTGTGTTACAATGTTACTGTGTTAGTATTACTATGTTACTACTTCACTGTGTTAGTATTAATGTGTTACTACTTCACTGTGTTAGTATTACTTTCTTACTGTTTTAGTATTATTGTGTTACTATGTTACTGTGTTAGTATTATTATGTTACTACTTTACTGTGATAGTATTAATGTGTTACTATGTTGCTGTTTTTGTATTACTATGTTACAATGTTCCTGTGTTAGTATTAAAATGTTAATATGTTTCTGTGTTAGTATTAGTATGTTACTACTTTGCTGTGTTAGTATTAATGTGTTACTATGTTACTGTGTAGTACTATGTTACAATGTGATTGTTTTAGTATTAATGTGTTACTATGTTACTGTGTTAGTATTACATTGTTACTGTGTTAGTATTATTGTGTTACTATGTTACTGTGTTAGTATTACTATGTTACTACTTTGCTGTGTTAATATTAATGTGTTACTATGTTACTGTGGTAGTATTAATGTGTTAATATGTTACTGTGGTAGTATTACTTTATTGCTGTGTTAGTATTATTGTGTTACAATGTTACTGTATTAGTATTACTATGTAACTACTTCACTGTGTTAGTATGAATGTGTTACTATATTTCTGTGTTAGTATTACTTTGTTACTGTGTTAGTATTATTGTGTTACTATGTTACTGGATTAGTATTCCTATGTTACTTATTTACTGTGTTAGCATTAATGTGTTACTGTGTTTGTATTTCTATGTTACAATGTGACTGTGTTAGTATTAATGTGTTACTATGTAACTGTGTTTGTATTACTATGTTACAATGTGACTGTGTTAGTATTAATGTGTTAATATGCTACTGTGTTAGTATTACTTTGTTATTGTGTTACTATTATTGTGTTACAATGTTACTGTGTTAGTATTACTATGTTACTACTTTGCTGTGTTAGTATTAATGTGTTACTATGTTACTGTGTTTGTATTACTTTGTTACTGTGTTAGTATTATTGTGTTACTATGTTACTGTGTTAGTATTACGATGGTACTACTTTTCTGTGTTAGTATTAATGTGTTACTATGTTACTGTGTTAGTATTACATTGTTACTGTGTTAGTATTATTGTGTTACTATGTTAATGTGCTAATATTACTATGTTACTACTTTACTGTGTTAGTATTAATGTGTTACTATGTTAGTATTACTATGTTACTTTGTGACTGTGTTAGTATTAATCTGTTAATATGTTACTGTGATAGTATAACTTTGTTACTGTGTTAGTATGTTTGCGTTACTATGTTACTGTGTTAGTATTACTATGTTACTACTTTACTGTGTTAGTATTAATGTGTTACAATGTGATTGTTTAGTATTAATGTGTTAGTATGTTACTGTGTTAGTATTACTTTGTTACTGTGTTAGTATTATTATGTTACAATGTTACTGTGCTAATATTACTATGTTACTACTTTACTGTGTTAGTGTTAACATGTTACTGTGTTACTGTGTTTGTTTTACTATGTTACAAAGTGACTATTTTAGTATTAATGTGTTACTATGTTATTGTGTTAGTATTACTTTGTTACTGTGTTAGTATTATTGTGTTAATATGTTACTGTGTTATTATTACTACATTACTACTTTACTGTGTTAGTATTACTATGTTACAATGTGACTGTGTTAGTGTTAATGTGTTAATATGTTAATGTGTTAGTATTACTTTGTTACTGTGTTAGTATTATTGTGTTACAATGTTACTGTGTTAGTATTACTATGTTACTACTTTACTGCGTTAGTTTTAATGTTACTATGTTACTGTGTTAGTATTACTATGTTACAATGTGACTGTGTTAGTATTAATGTGTTAATATGTTACTGTGTTAGTATTACTATGTTACAATGTTACTGTGTTAGAATTAATGTGTTAATATGTTACTGTGTTAGCATTACTTTGTTACTGTGTTAGTATTATTGTGTTACAATGTTACTGCGTTAGTATTACTATGTTACAATATGACTGTTTTAGTATTAATGTGTTACTATGTTACTGTGCTAGTATTACTGTGTTACTGTGTTAGTATTATTGTGTTACTATGTTACTGTGTTAGTATTACTATGTTACTACTTTACTGTGTTAGTATTAATATGTTACTGTGTTTGTATTACTATGTTACAATGTGACTGTTTTAGTATTAATGTGTTAATATGTTACTGTGTTAGTATTACTTTCTTACTGTGTTAGTATTATTGTGTTACTATATTACTGTGTTATTATTACTATGTTACAACTTTACTGTGTTAGTATTAATTTGTTACTATGTTACTGTGCTAGTATTATTATGTTACTACTTTATTGTGTTAGTATTACTATGTTACAATATGACTGTTTTAGTATTAATGTGTTACTATGTTACTGTGTTAGTATTACTGTGTTACTGTGTTAGTATTACTATGTTACTACTTGACTGTGTTAGTATTAATATGTTACTGTGTTTGTATTACTATGTTACAATGTGACTGTTTTAGTATTAATGTGTTAGTATTTTACTTTGTTAGTATTACTTTCTTACTGTGTTAGTATTATTGTGTTACTATATTACTGTGGTATTATTACTATGTTACTACTTTACTGTGTTAGTATTAATTTGTTACTATGTTACTGTGCTAGTATTATTATGTTACTACTTTATTGTGTTAGTATTACTATGTTACAATGTGACTGTGTTAGTATTAATGTGTTAATATGTCACTGTGTTTGTATTACTTTGTTACTGTGTTAGTATTATTGTGTTACAATATTACTGTGTTAGTATTATTATGTGGCTACTTTACTGTGTTAGCATTAATGTGTTACTATGTTACTGTGTTAATATTACTTTGTTACTGTGTTAGTATTATTGTGTTACTATGTTACTGTATTAGTATTAATGTGTTACTATGTTACTGTGTTTGTATTACTATCTTACAATGTGACTGTTTTAGTATTAATGTGTTACTATGTTACTGTGTTAGTATTACTTTGTTACTGTGTTAGTATTATTGTGTTCCTATGTTACTGTGTTAGTATTACTAAGTTACTACTTTGCTGTGTTAGTATTAATGTATTACCATGTTACTGTGTTTGCATTACTATGTTACAATGTGACTATTTTAGTATTAATGTGTTAATATGTTACTTGTTAGTATTACTTTGTTACTGTGTTAGTATTATTGTGTTTCTATGTTACTGTGTTAGTATTACTTTGTAACTGTGTTAGTAATATTGTGTTACTATGTTATTGTGCTAAAATTACTATGTTACTACTTTATTGTGTTAGTATTAATGTGTTACTTTGTTACTACGTTAGTATTACTATGTTACATTGTGACTGTGTTCGTATTAATGTGTTAATATGTTACTTTGTTAGTATTACTTTGTTACTGTGTTAGTATGTTTGCGTTACTATGTTACTGTGTAAGAATTACTACGTTACTACTTTACTGTGTTAGTATTACTATGTTACTATGTGATTGTTTTAGTATTAATGTGTTACTATGTTACTGTGTTAGTATTATTTTGTTACTTTGTTAGTATTATTGTGTTACGTTCTAGTATTAGCATGTTACTACTTTACTGTGTTATTATTACTATGTTACAATGTGACTGTGTTAGTATTAATGTGTTAATATGTCACTGTGTTCGTATTACTATGTGGCTACTTTACTGTGTTAGTATTAATGTGTTACTATGTTACTGTGTTTATATTACTTTGTTACTGTGTTAGTATTATTGTGTTACTATGTTACTGTATTAGTATTAATGCGTTACTATGTTACTGTGTTAGTATTACTATGTTACAATGTGACTGTTTTAGTATTAATGTGTTACTATGTTACTGTGTTAGTATTACTTTGTTACTGTGTTAGTATTATTGTGTTACTATGTTACTGTTCTAATATTACTATGTTACTACTTTACTGTGTTAGAATTAATATGTTACTGTGTTACTGTTTTTGTATTACCTTGTTACAATGTGACTGTTTTAGTATTAATGTGTTATTATGTTACTGTGTTAGTATTACTTTGTTACTGTGTTAGTATTATTGTGTTACTATGTTACTGGATTAGTATTACTATGTTCCTTCTTTACTGTGTTAGTATTAATGTGTTATTATGTTGCAGTGTTTGTATTACTATATTACAATGTGACTGTGTTAGTATTAATGTGTTAATATGTTACTGTGTTAGTATTACTATGTTACTACATTGCTGTGTTAGTATTAATGTGTTACTATGTTACTGTGTTTGTAGTACAATGTTACAATGTGACTGTGTTAGCATTAATGTTTTAATATGTTACTGTGTTAGTATTACTTTGTTATTGTGTTAGTATTATTGTGTTACAATGTTACTGTGTTAGTATTACTATGTTACTACTTTACTGTGTTAGTATTAATGTGTTACTGTGTTACTGTGTTAGTATTACTATGTTACATTGTTACTGTGTTAGTATTAATGTGTTAATATATTACTGTGTTAGTATTACTTTGTTACAGTGTTAGTATTATTGTGTTACAATGTTACTGAGTTAGTATTACTATGTTACTACTTTACTGTGTTAGTATTACTTTGTTGCTAGTTTACTGTGTTAGTATTACTTTGTTACTGTGTTAGTATTATTGTGTTACTATGTTACTGTGTTTGTATTACTATGTTACAATGTGACTGTTTTAGTATTAATGTGTTACTATGTTACTGTGTTAGTATTACTTTTTTACTGTGTTAGTATTATTGTGTTACTATGTTACTGTGTTGTTATTACTACGTTACTACTTTACTGTGTTCGTATTACTATGTTACAATGTGACTGTGTTAGTATTATTTTGTTAATATGTCACTGTGTTAGTATTAGTTTGTTACCGTGTTAGTAGTATTGTGTTACAATGTTACTGTGTTAGTATTACTATGTTACTACTTTACTGTGTTAGTATTAATGTGTTACTATGTTACTGTGTTTAAATTACTATGTTACAATGTGACTGTTTTAGTATTAATGTTTTACTATGTCACTGTGTTATTATTACTATGTTACTACTTTACTGTGTTAGTATTACTATGTTACAATGTGACTGTTTTAGTATTAATTTGTTACTATGTTACTGTGTTAGTATTTCTTTGTTACTGGGTTAGTTTTTTTGTGTTACTATGTTACTGTGTTAGTATTACTTTGTTACTGTGTTAGTATTATTCTGTTTCTATGTTACTGTGCTAATATTACAATGTTACTACGATACTGTGTTAGTAGTAATGTTTTACTGTGTTACTATGTTAGTATTACTATGTTACATTGTGACTGTGTTAGTATTAATGTGCTAATATGTTACTGTGTTAGTATTACTTTGTTACTGTGTTTGTATTATTATGTTACAATGTTACTGTATTAGTATTACTATGTTACTACTTTACTGCGTTAGTTTTAACGTGTTACTATGTTACTGTGTTAGTATTACTATGTTACTACTTTACTGCGTTAGTTTTAATGTGTTACTATGTTACTGTGTTAGTATTACTATGTTACAATGTGACTGTGTTAGTATTAATGTGTTAATATGTTACTGTGTAAGTATTACTATGTTACTACTTTGCTGTGTTAGTATTAATGTGTTACTATGTTACTGTGTTTGTATCACTATGTTACAATGTGACTGTGTTAGTATTAATGTGTTAATATGTTACTGTGTTAGTATTACTATGTTACTACTTTACTGTGTTAGTATTAATGTGTTACTGTGTTACTATGTTAGTATTACTTTGTTACTGTGTTAGTATGTTTGCGTTACTATGTTACTGTGTTTGTATTACTACGTTACTACTTTACTGTGTTAGTATTACTGTTACAATGTGACTGTGTTAGTATTAATGTGTTAATATGTTACTGTGTTAGTATTACTTTGTTACTGTGTTAGTATTATTCTGTTACTATGTTACTGTGTTAGTATTACTATGTTACTACTTTACTGTGTTAGTATTAATTTGTTACTATGTTTCTGTGTTTGTATTACTATGTTACAATGTGACTGGGTTAGTATTAATGTGTTAATATGTTACTGTGTTAGTATTACTATGTTACTACTTTACTGTGTTAGTATTAATGTGGTAATATGTTACTGTGTTAGTATTACTTTGTTACTGTGTTAGTATGTTTGCGTTACTATGTTACTGTGTTAGTATTACTACATTACTACTTTACTGTGTTAGTATTACTGTTACAATGTGACGGTGTTAGTATTAATGTGTTAATATGTCACTGTGTTAGTATTATTTTATTACTGTGTTAGTATTATTGTGTTACAATTGTACTGTGTTAGTATTACTATGTTACTACTTTACTGTGTTAGTATTATTATGTTACAATGTGACTGTGTTAGTATTAATGTGTTAATATGTTACTGTGTTAGTATTACTATGTTACTACTTTACTGCGTAAGTATTAATGTGTTACTATCTTACTGTGTTAGTATTACATTGTTACTGTGTTAGTATTATTGTGTTACAATGATACTGTGTTAGTATTACTATGTTACTACTTTACTGTGTTAGTATTAATGTGTTACTGTGTTACTATGTTAGTATTACTATGTTACATTGTGACTGTGTTAGTATTAATGTGTTAATATGTTACTGTATTAGTATTACTTTGTTACCGTGTTAGTATGTTTGCGTTACTATGTTACTGTGTTAGTATTACTACGTCACTACTTTACTGTGTTAGTATTACTATGTTACAATGTGACTGTGTTAGTATTACTATGTTGCTAAATTATTGTGTTAGTATTAATGTGTTACTATGTTACTGTGTTAGTATTACTATGTTGTTACTTTACTGTGTTAGTATTAATGTGTTACTATGTTACTGTGTTAGTATTACTTTGTTACTGTGTTAGTATTATTGTGTTACCATGTTACTGTGCTAATATTACAATGTTACTACTATACTGTGTTAGTAGTAATGTGTTACTGTGTTACTATGTTAGTATTACTATGTTACATTGTGACTGTGTTAGTATTAATGTGTTAATATGTTACTGTGTTAGTATTACTTTTTTACTGTGTTAGTATTATTGCGTTACTATGTTACTGTGTTAGTATTACTATCTTACAACTTTACTGTGTTAGTATTACTATGTTACAATGTGACTGTGTTAGTATTAATGTGTTAATATGTCACTGTGTTAGTTTTACTTTGTTACTGTGTTAGTATTATTGTGTTGCAATGTTACTGTGTTAGTATTACTATGTTACTACTTTGCTGTATTAGTATTAATGTGTTACTGTGTCACTGTGTTATTATTACTATGTTACTACTTTACTGTGTTAGTATTACAATGTTACAATGTGACTGTTTTAGTATTAATTTGTTAATATGTTACTGTGTTAGTATTTCTTTATTACTGGGATAGTTTTTTGTGTTACTATGTTACTGTGTTAGTATTACTTTGTTACTGTGTTAGTATTATTCTGTTACTATGTTACTGTGCTAATATTACAATGTTACTACGATACTGTGTTAGTAGTAATGTTTTACTGTGTTACTATGTTAGTATTACTATGTTACATTGTGACTGTGTTAGTATTAATGTGCTAATATGTTACTGTGTTAGTATTACTTTGTTACTGTGTTTGTATTATTATGTTACAATGTTACTGTATTAGTATTACTATGTTACTACTTTACTGCGTTAGTTTTAACGTGTTACTATGTTACTGTGTTAGTATTACTATGTTACTACTTTACTGTTTTAGTATTAATGTGTTACTGTGTTACTATGTTAGTATTACTTTGTTACTGTGTTAGTATGTTTGCGTTACTATGTTACTGTGTTTGTATTACTACGTTACTACTTTACTGTGTTAGTATTACTGTTACAATGTGACTGTGTTAGTATTAATGTGTTAATATGTTACTGTGTTAGTATTACTTTGTTACTGTGTTAGTATTATTGTGTTACAATGTTACTGTGTTAGTATTACTATGTTACTACTTTACTGTGTTAGTATTACTATGTTACTGTGTTAGTATTACTTTGTTACTGTGTTAGTATTATTCTGTTACTATGTTACTGTGTTAGTATTACTATGTTACTACTTTACTGTGTTAGTATTAATTTGTTACTATGTTTCTGTGTTTGTATTACTATGTTACAATGTGACTGGGTTAGTATTAATGTGTTAATATGTTACTGTGTTAGTATTACTATGTTACTACTTTACTGTGTTAGTATTAATGTGTTAATATGTTACTGTGTTAGTATTACTTTGTTACTGTGTTAGTATGTTTGCGTTACTATGTTACTGTGTTAGTATTACTACGTTACTACTTTACTGTGTTAGTATTACTGTTACAATGTGACGGTGTTAGTATTAATGTGTTAATATGTCACTGTGTTAGTATTATTTTATTACTGTGTTAGTATTATTGTGTTACAATTGTACTGTGTTAGTATTACTATGTTACTACTTTACTGTGTTAGTATTATTATGTTACAATGTGACTGTGTTAGTATTAATGTGTTAATATGTTACTGTGTTAGTATTACTATGTTACTACTTTACTGCGTAAGTATTAATGTGTTACTATCTTACTGTGTTAGTATTACATTGTTACTGTGTTAGTATTATTGTGTACCAATGATACTGTGTTAGTATTACTATGTTACTACTTTACTGTGTTAGTATTAATGTGTTACTGTGTTACTATGTTAGTATTACTATGTTACATTGTGACTGTGTTAGTATTAATGTGTTAATATGTTACTGTATTAGTATTACTTTGTTACCGTGTTAGTATGTTTGCGTTACTATGTTACTGTGTTAGTATTACTACGTCACTACTTTACTGTGTTAGTATTACTATGTTACAATGTGACTGTGTTAGTATTACTATGTTGCTAAATTACTGTGTTAGTATTAATGCGTTACTATGTTACTCTGTTAGTATTACTATGTTGTTACTTTACTGTGTTAGCATTAATGTGTTACTATGTTACTGTGTTAGTATTACTTTGTTACTGTGTTAGTATTATTGTGTTACCATGTTACTGTGCTAATATTACAATGTTACTACTATACTGTGTTAGTAGTAATGTGTTACTGTGTTACTATGTTAGTATTACTATGTTACATTGTGACTGTGTTAGTATTAATGTGTTAATATGTTACTGTATTAGTATTACTTTGTTACCGTGTTAGTATGTTTGCGTTACTATGTTACTGTGTTAGTATTACTACGTTACTACTTTACTGTGTTAGTATTACTATGTTACAATGTGACTGTGTTAGTATTACTATGTTGCTAAATTACTGTGTTAGTATTAATGTGTTACTATGTTACTGTGTTAGTATTACTTTGTTACTGTGTTAGTATTATTGTGTTACCATGTTACTGTGCTAATATTACAATGTTACTACTATACTGTGTTAATAGTAATGTGTTACTGTGTTACTATGTTAGTATTACTATGTTACATTGTGACTGTGTTAGTATTAATGTGTTAATATGTTATTGTGTTAGTATTACTTTTTTACTGTGTTAGTATTATTGCGTTACTATGTTACTGTGTTAGTATTACTATCTTACAACTTTACTGTGTTAGTATTACTATGTTACAATGTGACTGTGTTAGTATTAATGTGTTAATATGTCACTGTGTTAGTTTTACTTTGTTACTGTGTTAGTATTATTGTGTTGCAATGTTACTGTGTTAGTATTACTATGTTACTACTTTACTGTATTAGTATTAATGTGTTACTGTGTCACTGTGTTATTATTACTATGTTACTACTTTACTGTGTTAGTATTACTATGTTACAATGTGACTGTTTTAGTATTAATTTGTTACTATGTTACTGTGTTAGTATTTCTTTGTTACTGGGTTAGTTTTTTTGTGTTACTATGTTACTGTGTTAGTATTACTTTGTTACTGTGTTAGTATTATTCTGTTACTATGTTACTGTGCTAATATTACAAAGTTACTACGATACTGTGTTAGTAGTAATGTTTTACTGTGTTACTATGTTAGTATTACTATGTTACATTGTGACTGTGTTAGTATTAATGTGCTAATATGTTACTGTGTTAGTATTACTTTTTTACTGTGTTTGTATTATTATGTTACAATGTTACTGTATTAGTATTACTATGTTACTACTTTACTGCGTTAGTTTTAATGTGTTAATATGTTACTGTGTTAGTATTACTATGTTACTACTTTGCTGTGTTAGTATTAATGTGTTACTATGTTACTGTGTTTGTATCACTATGTTACAATGTGACTGTGTTAGTATTAATGTGTTAATATGTTACTGTGTTAGTATTACTATGTTACTACTTTACTGTGTTAGTATTAATGTGTTACTGTGTTACTATGTTAGTATTACTTTGTTACTGTGTTAGTATGTTTGCGTTACTATGTTACTGTGTTTGTATTACTACGTTACTACTTTACTGTGTTAGTATTACTGTTACAATGTGACTGTGTAAGTATTAATGTGTTAATATGTTACTGTGTTAGTATTACTTTGTTTCTGTGTTAGTATTATTGTGTTACAATGTTACTGTGTTAGTATTACTATGTTGCAACTTTACTGTGTTAGTATTAATGTGTTACTATGTTACTGTGTTAGTATTACTTTGTTACTGTGTTAGTATTAATTTGTTACTATGTTTCTGTGTTTGTATTACTATGTTACAATGTGACTGGGTTAGTATTAATGTGTTAATATGTTACTGTGTTAGTATTACTTTGTTACTGTGTTAGTATGTTTGCGTTACTATGTTACTGTGTTAGTATTACTACGTTACTACTTTACTGTGTTAGTATTACTGTTACAATGTGACGGTGTTAGTATTAATGTGTTAATATGTCACTGTGTTAGTATTATTTTATTACTGTGTTAGTATTATTGTGTTACAATTGTACTGTGTTAGTATTACTATGTTACTACTTTACTGTGTTAGTATTATTATGTTACAATGTGACTGTTTTAGTATTAATGTGTTAATATGTTACTGTGTTAGTATTACTATGTTACTACTTTACTGCGTAAGTATTAATGTGTTACTATCTTACTGTGTTAATATTACATTGTTACTGTGTTAGTATTATTGTGTACCAATGATACTGTGTTAGTATTACTATGTTACTACTTTACTGTGTTAGTATTAATGTGTTACTGTGTTACTATGTTAGTATTACTATGTTACATTGTGACTGTGTTAGTATTAATGTGTTAATATGTTACTGTATTAGTATTACTTTGTTACCGTGTTAGTATGTTTGCGTTACTATGTTACTGTGTTAGTATTACTACGTTACTACTTTACTGTGTTAGTATTACTATGTTACAATGTGACTGTGTTAGTATTACTATGTTGCTAAATTACTGTGTTAGTATTAATGTGTTACTATGTTACTCTGTTAGTATTACTATGTTGTTACTTTACTGTGTTAGTATTAATGTGTTACTATGTTACTGTGTTAGTATTACTTTGTTACTGTGTTAGTATTATTGTGTTACCATGTTACTGTGCTAATATTACAATGTTACTACTATACTGTGTTAGTAGTAATGTGTTACTGTGTTACTATGTTAGTATTACTATGTTACATTGTGACTGTGTTAGTATTAATGTGTTAATATGTTACTGTATTAGTATTACTTTGTTACCGTGTTAGTATGTTTGCGTTACTATGTTACTGTGTTAGTATTACTACGTTACTACTTTACTGTGTTAGTATTACTATGTTACAATGTGACTGTGTTAGTATTACTATGTTGCTAAATTACTGTGTTAGTATTAATGTGTTACTATGTTACTGTGTTAGTATTACTTTGTTACTGTGTTAGTATTATTGTGTTACCATGTTACTGTGCTAATATTACAATGTTACTACTATACTGTGTTAGTAGTAATGTGTTACTGTGTTACTATGTTAGTATTACTATGTTACATTGTGACTGTGTTAGTATTAATGTGTTAATATGTTACTGTGTTAGTATTACTTTTTTACTGTGTTAGTATTATTGCGTTACTATGTTACTGTGTTAGTATTACTATCTTACAACTTTACTGTGTTAGTATTACTATGTTACAATGTGACTGTGTTAGTATTAATGTGTTAATATGTCACTGTGTTAGTTTTACTTTGTTACTGTGTTAGTATTATTGTGTTGCAATGTTACTGTGTTAGTATTACTATGTTACTACTTTACTGTATTAGTATTAATGTGTTACTGTGTTACTATGTAAGTATTACTATGTTACAATGTGACTGTGTTAGTATTATTGTGTTACTATGTTACTGTGTTAGTATTACATTGTTACAATGTGACTGTGTTAGTATTAATGTGTTGATATGTTTCTGTGTTAGTATTACTTTGTTACTGTGTTAGTATTATTGTGTTACTATGTTACTGTGTTTGTATTACTATGTTACAATGTGACTGTGATAGTATTAATGTGTTAATATGTTACTGTGTTAGTATTACATTGTTACTACTTTGCTGTGTTAGTATTAATGTGTTACTATGTTACTATGTTAGTATTATTATGTTACAATGTGACTGTGCTAGTATTAATGTGTTAATATGTTACTGTGTTAGTATTACTTTGTTACTGTATTGATATTATTGTGTTACAATGTTACTGTATTAGTATTACTATGTTACTACTTTACTGCGTTAGTTTTAATGTGTTACTATGTTATTTTGTTAGTATTACTAAGTTACTACTTTACTGCGTTAGTTTTAATGTGTTACTATGTTACTGTGTTAGTATTACTATGTTACAATGTGACTGTATTAGTATTAATGTGTTAATATGTTACTGTGTTAGTATTGCTTTGTTACTACTTTGCTGTGTTAGTATTAATGTGTTACTATGTTACTGTGTTTGTATTACTATGTTACAATGTGACTGTGTTAGTATTAATGTGTTAATATGTTACTGTGTTAGTATTCCTTTGTTACTGTGTTAGTATTATTGTGTTACAATGTTACTGTGTTAGTATTACTATGTTACTACTTTACTGTGTTAGTATTAATGTGTTACTGTGTTACTATGTTATAATTACTATGTTACATTGTGACTGTGTTAGTAATAATGTGTTAATATGTCACTGTGTTATTATTACTTTGTTACTGTGTTGGTATTATTGTGGTACAATGTTACTGTGTTTATATTACTATGTTACTACTTTCCTGTGTTAGTATAAATGTGTTACTATGTTACTGTGTTAGTATTACTTTGTTACTGTGTTAGTATTATTGTGTTACCATGTTACTGTGTTAGTATTACTATGTTACTACTTTACTGTGTTAGTATTAATGTGTTACTATGTTGCTGTGTTTGTATTACTATTTTACAATGTGACTGTGTTACTATTAATGTGTTAATATGTTACTGTGTTAGTATTACTTTGTTACTGTGTTAGTATTATTGTGTTACAATGTTACTGTGTTAGTATTACTATGTTACTACTTTACTGTGTTAGTATTATTATGTTACAATGAGACTGTCTTAGTATTAATGTGTTAATATGCTACTGTGTTAGTATTACTATGTTACTACTTTACTGTGTTAGTATTAATGTGTTACTATCTTACTGTGTTATTATTACATTGTTACTGTGTTAGTATTATTGTGTTACAATGTTACTGTGTTAGTATTACTATGTTACTACTTGACAGTGTTAGTATTAATGTGTTACTGTGTTACTATGTTAGTATTACTATGTTACATTGTGACTGTGTTACTATTAATTTGTTATTATGTTACTGTGTTAGTATTACTTTGTTACTGTGTTAGTATTACTTTGTTACTGTGTTAGTATTTTTGTGTTACTATGTTACTGTGCTAATATTACAATGTTACTTCTATACTGTGTTAGTATTAATGTGTTACTGTGTTACTATGTTAGTATTACTATGTTACATTGTGACTGTGTTAGTATTAATGTGTTAATATGTTTCTGTGTTAGTACTACTATGTTACTACTTTGCTGTGTTAGTATTAATGTGTTACTATGTTACTGTGTATATGTATTACTATGTCACAATGTGATTGTTTTTGTATTAATGTGTTACTATGTTACTGTGTTAGTATTACATTGTTACTGTGTTAGTATTATTGTGTACCAATGATACTGTGTTAGTATTACTATGTTACTACTTTACTGTGTTAGTATTAATGTGTTACTGTGTTACTATGTTAGTATTACTATGTTACATTGTGACTGTGTTAGTATTAATGTGTTAATATGTTACTGTATTAGTATTACTTTGTTACCGTGTTAGTATGTTTGCGTTACTATGTTACTGTGTTAGTATTACTACGTTACTACTTTACTGTGTTAGTATTACTATGTTACAATGTGACTGTGTTAGTATTACTATGTTGCTAAATTACTGTGTTAGTATTAATGTGTTACTATGTTACTCTGTTAGTATTACTATGTTGTTACTTTACTGTGTTAGTATTAATGTGTTACTATGTTACTGTGTTAGTATTACTTTGTTACTGTGTTAGTATTATTGTGTTACCATGATACTGTGCTAATATTACAATGTTACTACTATACTGTGTTAGTAGTAATGTGTTACTGTGTTACTATGTTAGTATTACTATGTTACATTGTGACTGTGTTAGTATTAATGTGTTAATATGTTACTGTATTAGTATTACTTTGTTACCGTGTTAGTATGTTTGCGTTACTATGTTACTGTGTTAGTATTACTACGTTACTACTTTACTGTGTTAGTATTACTATGTTACAATGTGACTGTGTTAGTATTACTATGTTGCTAAATTACTGTGTTAGTATTAATGTGTTACTATGTTACTGTGTTAGTATTACTTTGTTACTGTGTTAGTATTATTGTGTTACCATGTTACTGTGCTAATATTACAATGTTACTACTATACTGTGTTAGTAGTAATGTGTTACTGTGTTACTATGTTAGTATTACTATGTTACATTGTGACTGTGTTAGTATTAATGTGTTAATATGTTACTGTGTTAGTATTACTTTTTTACTGTGTTAGTATTATTGCGTTACTATGTTACTGTGTTAGTATTACTATCTTACAACTTTACTGTGTTAGTATTACTATGTTACAATGTGACTGTGTTAGTATTAATGTGTTAATATGTCACTGTGTTAGTTTTACTTTGTTACTGTGTTAGCATTATTGTGTTGCAATGTTACTGTGTTAGTATTACTATGTTACTACTTTACTGTATTAGTATTAATGTGTTACTGTGTTACTATGTAAGTATTACTATGTTACAATGTGACTGCGTTAGTATTATTGTGTTACTATGTTACTGTGTTAGTATTACATTGTTACAATGTGACTGTGTTAGTATTAATGTGTTGATATGTTTCTGTGTTAGTATTACTTTGTTACTGTGTTAGTATTACTATGTTACAATGTGACTGCGTTAGTATTATTGTGTTACTATGTTACTGTGTTAGTTTTACATTGTTACAATGTGACTTTGTTAGTATTAATGTGTTGATATGTTTCTGTGTTAGTATTACTTTGTTACTGTGTTAGTATTATTGTGTTACTATGTTACTGTGTTTGTATTACTATGTTACAATGTGACTGTGATAGTATTAATGTGTTAATATGTTACTGTGTTAGTATTACATTGTTACTACTTTGCTGTGTTAGTATTAATGTGTTACTATGTTACTATGTTAGTATTATTATGTTACAATGTGACTGTGCTAGTATTAATGTGTTAATATGTTACAGTGTTAGTATTACTTTGTTACTGTGTTAGTATTATTGTGTTACAATGTTACTGTGTTAGTATTACTATGTTACTACTTCACTGTGTTAGTATTAATGTGTTACTATGTTACTGTGTTTGTATTACTATGTTGTAATGCTACTGTGTTAGTATTACTTTGTTACTGTATTGATATTATTGTGTTACAATGTTACTGTATTAGTATTACTATGTTACTACTTTACTGCGTTAGTTTTAATGTGTTACTATGTTATTTTGTTAGTATTACTAAGTTACTACTTTACTGCGTTAGTTTTAATGTGTTACTATGTTACTGTGTTAGTATTACTATGTTACAATGTGACTGTATTAGTATTAATGTGTTAATATGTTACTGTGTTAGTATTGCTTTGTTACTACTTTGCTGTGTTAGTATTAATGTGTTACTATGTTACTGTGTTTGTATTACTATGTTACAATGTGACTGTGTTAGTATTAATGTGTTAATATGTTACTGTGTTAGTATTCCTTTGTTACTGTGTTAGTATTATTGTGTTACAATGTTACTGTGTTAGTATTACTATGTTACTACTTTACTGTGTTAGTATTAATGTGTTACTGTGTTACTATGTTATAATTACTATGTTACATTGTGACTGTGTTAGTAATAATGTGTTAATATGTCACTGTGTTATTATTACTTTGTTACTGTGTTGGTATTATTGTGGTACAATGTTACTGTGTTTATATTACTATGTTACTACTTTCCTGTGTTAGTATTAATGTGTTACTATGTTACTGTGTTAGTATTACTTTGTTACTGTGTTAGTATTATTGTGTTACTATGTTACTGTGTTAGTATTACTATGTTACTACTTTACTGTGTTAGTATTAATGTGTTACTATGTTGCTTTGTTTGTATTACTATTTTACAATGTGACTGTGTTACTATTAATGTGTTAATATGTTACTGTGTTAGTATTACTTTGTTACTGTGTTAGTATTATTGTGTTACAATGTTACTGTGTTAGTATTACTATGTTACTACTTTACTGTGTTAGTATTATTATGTTACAATGAGACTGTCTTAGTATTAATGTGTTAATATGCTACTGTGTTAGTATTACTATGTTACTACTTTACTGTGTTAGTATTAATGTGTTACTATCTTACTGTGTTATTATTACATTGTTACTGTGTTAGTATTATTGTGTTACAATGTTACTGTGTTAGTATTACTATGTTACTACTTAACAGTGTTAGTATTAATGTGTTACTGTGTTACTATGTTAGTATTACTATGTTACATTGTGACTGTGTTACTATTAATGTGTTATTATGTTACTGTGTTAGTATTACTTTGTTACTGTGTTAGTATTACTTTGTTACTGTGTTAGTATTTTTGTGTTACTATGTTACTGTGCTAATATTACAATGTTACTTCTATACTGTGTTAGTATTAATATGTTACTGTGTTACTATGTTAGTATTACTGTTACATTGTGACTGTGTTAGTATTAATGTGTTAATATGTTTCTGTGTTAGTACTACTATGTTACTACTTTGCTGTGTTAGTATTAATGTGTTACTATGTTACTGTTTATATGTATTACTATGTCACAATGTGATTGTTTTTGTATTAATGTGTTACTATGTTACTGTGTTAGTATTACTTTGTTACTGTGTTAGTATTATTGTGTTACTATGTTACTGTGTTATTATTATTACCTTACTACTTTACTGTGTTAGTATTACTATGTTACAATGTGACTGTGTTAGTATGAATGTGTTAATATGTCACTGTGTTAGTATTACTTTGTTACCGTGTTAGTATTATTGTGTTACAATGTTACTGTGTTAATATTACTATGTTACTACTTTACTGTGTTAGGATTAATGTGTTACTGTGTTACAATGTTAGTATTACTATGTTACATTGTGACTGTGTTAGTAATAATGTGTTAATATGTCACTGTGTTATTATTATTTTGTTACTGTGTTAGTATTATTGTGTTACAATGTTACTGTATATGTATTACTATGTTACTACTTTCCTGTGTTAGTATTAATGTGTTACTATGTTACTATGTTAGTATTATTATGTTACAATGTTACTGAATTAGTATTAATGTGTTAATATGTTACTGTGATAGTATTATTGTGTTACTATGTTACTGTGTTAGTATTACTATGTTAGTACTTTCCTGTGTTAGTTTTAATGTCTTACTATGTTATTGTGTTTGTATTACTTTGTTACAATATGACTGTTTTAGTATTAATGTGTTACTATGTTACTGTGTTACAGTTACTTTCTTACTGTGTTAGTATTATTGTGTTACTATGTTACTATGTTAGTATTTCTATGTTACTACTTTACTGTGTTAGTATTAATTTGTTACTTTGTTTCTGTGTTTGTATTACTATGTTACAATGTGACTGTGTTACTATTAATGTGTTAATATGTTACTGTGTTAGTATTACTATGTTACTACTTTACTGCGTTAGTATTAATGTGTTAATATTGTTACTGTGTTAGTATTACTTTGTTACTGTGTTAGTATGTTTGCGTTACTATGTTACTGTGTTAGTATTACTACGTTACTACTTTACTGGGTTAGTATTAATGCGTTACTATGTTTCTTTGTTTGTATTACTATTTTACAATGTGACTGTTTTAGTATTAATGTGTTACTATGTTACTGTGTTAGTATTACTTTGTTACTGTGTTAGTATTATTGTGTTACTATGTTACTGTGTTATTATTACTACCTTACTACTTTACTGTGTTAGTATTACTATGTTGCAATGTGACTGTGTAAGTATTAATGTGTTAATATGTCACTGTGTTAGTATTACTTTGTTACCGTGTTAGTATTATTGTGTTCAATGTTACTGTATTTGTATTACTATGTTACTACTTTCCTGTGTTAGTATTAATGTGTTACTATGCTATTGTGTTTGTATTATTTTGTTACAATGTTACTGATTTAGTATTAATGTGTTACTATGTTACTGTGTTAGAGTTACTTTCTTACTGTGTTAGTATTATTGTGTTACTATTTTACTATGTTAGTATTTCTATGTTACTACTTTACTGTGTTAGTATTAATTTGTTACTATGTTTCTGTGTTTGTATTACTATGTTAGAATGTGACTGTGTTACTATTAATATGTTAATATGTTACTGTGTTAGTATTACTTTGTTACTGTGTTAGTATTATTGTGTTACAATGTTACTGTGTTAGTATTACTATGTTACTACTTTACTGTGTTAGTATTATTATGTTACAATGAGACTGTGTTAGTATTAATGTGTTAATATGCTACTGTGGTAGTATTACTATGTTACTACTTTACTGCGTTAGTATTAATGTGTTACTATCTTACTGTGTTAGTATTACATTGTTACTGTGTTAGTATTATTGTGTTACAATGTTACTGTGTTAGGATTACTATGTTACTACTTTACAGTGTTAGTATTAATGTGTTACTGTGTTACTATGTTAGTATTACTATGTTACATTGTGACTGTGTTAGTATTAATGTGTTAATATGTTACTGTGTTAGTATTACTTTGTTACTGTGTTAGTATATTTGTGTTACTTTGTTACTGTGTTAGTATTACTATGTTACTACTTTACTGTGTTAGTATTACTATGTTTCAATGTGACTGTGTTAGTATTAATGTGATAATATGTCACTGTGTTAGTATTATTTTGTTACTGTGTTAGTATTATTGTGTTACAATGTTACTGTGTTAGTATTACTATGTTGCTACTTTACTGTGTTAGTATTAATGTGTTACTATGTTACTGTGTTAGTATTTCTTTGTTACTGTGTTAGTATTATTGTGTTACTATGTTACTGTGTTAGTATTAATGCGTTACTATGTTACTGTGATTGTATTACCATGTTACAATTGGACTGTTTTAGTATTAATGTGTTTCTATGTTACTGTGTTAGTATTACTTTGTTACTGTGTTAGTATTATGGTGTTACTATGTTACTGTGCTAATATTACTATGTTACTACTTTACTGTGTTAGTATTAATGTGTTACTGTGTTACTATGTTAGTATTACTATGTTACATTGTGACTGTGTTAGTATTAATGTGTTAATATGTTACTGTGTTAGTATTACTTTGTTACTGTGTTAGTATGTTTGCATTACTATGTTACTGTGTTAGTATTACTACGTTACTACTTTACTGTGTTAGTATTAATGTGTTACTATGTTACTGTGTTTGTATTACTATTCTACAATGTGACTTTTTTAGTATTAATGTTTTACTATGTTACTGTGTTAGTATTACTTTGTTACTGTGTTAGTATTATTGTGTTACTATGTTACTGTGTTATTATTACTACCTTACTACTTTACTGTGTTAGTATTACTATGTTGCAATGTGACTGTGTTAGTATTAATGTGTTAATATGTCACTGTGTTAGTATTACTTTGTTACCGTGTTAGTATTATTGTGTTCAATGTTACTGTATTTGTATTACTATGTTACTACTTTCCTGTGTTAGTATTAATGTGTTACTATGCTATTGTGTTTGTATTATTTTGTTACAATGTTACTGTTTTAGTATTAATGTGTTACTATGTTACTGTGTTAGAGTTACTTTCTTACTGTGTTAGTATTATTGTGTTACTATTTTACTATGTTAGTATTTCTATGTTACTACTTTACTGTGTTAGTATTAATTTGTTACTATGTTTCTGTGTTTGTATTACTATGTTAGAATGTGACTGTGTTACTATTAATATGTTAATATGTTACTGTGTTAGTATTACTATGTTACTACTTTACTGCGTTAGTATTAATGTGTTAATATGTTACTGTGTTAGTATTACTTTGTTACTGTGTTAGTATTATTGTGTTACAATGTTACTGTGTTAGTATTACTATGTTACTACTTTACTGTGTTAGTATTATTATGTTACAATGAGACTGTGTTAGTATTAATGTGTTAATATGCTACTGTGGTAGTATTACTATGTTACTACTTTACTGCGTTAGTATTAATGTGTTACTATCTTACTGTGTTAGTATTACATTGTTACTGTGTTAGTATTATTGTGTTACAATGTTACTGTGTTAGTATTACTATGTTACTACTTTACAGTGTTAGTATTAATGTGTTACTGTGTTACTATGTTAGTATTACTATGTTACATTGTGACTGTGTTAGTATTAATGTGTTAATATGTTACTGTGTTAGTATTACTTTGTTACTGTGTTAGTATATTTGTGTTACTTTGTTACTGTGTTAGTATTACTATGTTACTACTTTACTGTGTTAGTATTACTATGTTACAATGTGACTGTGTTAGTATTAATGTGATAATATGCCACTGTGTTAGTATTACTTTGTTACTGTGTTAGTATTATTGTGTTACAATGTTACTGTGTTAGTATTACTATGTTGCTACTTTACTGTGTTAGTATTAATTTGTTACTATGTTACTGTGTTAATATTACTTTGTTACTGTGTTAGTATTATTGTGTTACTATGTTACTGTGTTAGTATTAATGCGTTACTATGTTACTGTGTTTGTATTACTATGTTACAATTGGACTGTTTTAGTATTAATGTGTTACTATGTTACTGTGTTAGTATTACTTTGTTACTGTGTTAGTATTATTGTGTTACTATGTTACTGTGTTAGTATTAATGCGTTACTATGTTACTGTGTTTGTATTACTATGTTACAATTGGACTGTTTTAGTATTATTGTGTTACTATGTTACTGTGCTAATATTACTATGTTACTACTTTACTGTGTTAGTATTAATGTGTTACTGTGTTACTGTGTTAGTATTACTATGTTACATTGTGACTGTGTTAGTATTAATGTGTTAATATGTTAATGTGTTAGTATTACTTTGTTACTGTGTTAGTATGTTTGCATTACTATGTTACTGTGTTAGTATTACTACGTTACTACTTTACTGTGTTAGTATTAATGTGTTACTATGTTACTGTGTTTGTATTACTATTGTACAATGTGACTTTTTTAGTATTAATGTGTTACTATGTTACTGTGTTAGTATTACTTTGTTACTGTGTTAGTATTATTGTGTTACAATGTTACTGTGTTATTATTACTACCTTACTACTTTACTGTGTTAGTATTACTATGTTACAATGTGACTGTGTTAGTATTAATGTGTTAATATGTCACTGTGTTAGTATTACTTTGTTACCGTGTTAGTATTATTGTGTTACAATGTTACTGTGTTAGTATTACTATGTTACTACTTTACTGTGTTAGGATTAATGTGTTACTATGTTACTGTGTTTGTATTACTATGTTACAATGTGTCTGTTTTAGTATTAATGTGTTACTATGTTACTGTGTTAGTATTACTTTGTTACTGTGTTAGAATTATTGTGTTACTATGTTACTGTGCTAATATTACCATGTTACTACTTTACTGTGTTAATATTAATATGTTACTGTGTTACTGTGTTTGTATTACCTTGTTACAATGTGACTGTTTTAGTATTAATTTGTTATTATGTTACTGTGTTAGTATTATTTTGTTATTGTGTTAGTATTATTGTGTTGCTATGTTACTGGGTTTGTATTACTATGTTACTACTTTGCCGTGTTAGTATTAATGTGTTATTATGTTACTGTGTTAGTATTACTTTGTTACTGTGTTAGTATTATTGTGTTACAATGTTTCTGTGTTAGTATTACTATGTTACAACTTTACTGTGTTAGTATTAATGTGTTACTGTGTTACTATGTTAGTATTACATTGTTACATTGTGATTGTGTTAGTATTAATGTGTTAATATGTTACTGTGTTAGTATTACTTTGTTACTGTGTTAGTATTAATGTGTTACTATGTTACTGTGTTAGTATTACTTTGTTACTGTTTTAGTATTAATGTGTTTCTATTACTGATGAGCGAGCACCCCAATGCTCGGGTGTTCGGGTGCTCTGACCGAGCACCCCCGGAGGCTCGAGTGCTCGGCCGAGCACCCGAGCCCCATTGAAGTCAATGGGAGGACTCGAGCATGACACCAGGCACCCCCTGCTCTGATGAGGGGAGGGTGCCTGGTCCATAGGAAAAGGGCAGAAAATGATGGAAACACCACAGAAATGGTTCAGGGACAGCATAGGGAGGATGTCTGGATGCATCTTGGACTCCAACATCGCTGCTGGGAACGATCTTTCGCCCGTAGTACGTCATTTTTACAGACTGACCGTAAAACACACAAAAAGGAAAATAAAAACGACTTTAGGCGAAAAATTGTTACCAAACAGTATTTGCTGTATATTTACTTGTATATCATCTGCAAATTCTTCCAAGAATTTCCTCGATTTTTCTGAACTGAGGCCATGATTAAGAGGGAAACGTGCGCAGAGGCAAATTCTCCCAAAAATTTCCTTGATTTTTCTGAACTGAGGCCATGATTAAGAGGGAAACGTGCGCAGAGGCAAATTCTCCCAAAAATGTCCTCGATTTTTCTGAACTGGGGCCATGATTAAGAGGGAAACGTGCGCTGAGCCGACCATCTAAAACATTATGGGTGAGGGTCTGCTGTGGAGCTGACCATCCTAAACATTATATGCGAAGGCCCGCTAGTGAGCTGACGCTATAAAACATTATATGAGAGGGCCCGCTAGAGAGCTGACCCAATAAAACATTATATGAGAAGGCCCGCTGGTGAGCTGACCTATACAAAAATTGTCAAACAGGGCCCGCTGGTGAGCTGGCCCTATATAAAAATTATATCACAGGGCCCGCTGGTGAGCTGGCCCTATGTAAAAATTATATCACAGGGCATATGGAAGAGGAGGAGGAGGATGAGAAGATTAAGAGTCAACCATATACCCATTTTTTGGGTGGAAGGGGTGAATGGGAATACAGAGTATTCCCATCATTGTAAATAACATATATAAAGTGAGTTTATGTTCCCCCGGGGCTTTCCTCCAGTGGAGTGGAGAAGTCAGGGGAAATCCAGTCCTTGTTCATTTTTATAAGTGTCAACCTATCAGCATTGTCGGTGGAAAGGCGGATACGCTTATCTGTTATAATGCCACCAGCAGCACTAAATACCCGCTCAGACAGAACGCTGGCGGCAGGGCAGGCCAGCACCTCCAAGGCGTAGAGTGCCAGTTCATACCACGTGTCCAGCTTGGACACCCAGTAGTTGTAAGGCACAGAGGGATCATTGAGGACGCTGACACGGTCTGTTATGTACTCCTTCACCATCTTCCAAAACTTTTCCCTCCTTGTGACACTAGGCTGCGCATCAGGGTGAGGGTGCTGGCGGGGTGTCATGAAGGTGTCCCACGCCTTGGAGAGTGTTGCCCTGCCTTTGTCGGAACTGCTGTGTGCTCCCCTTTTCTCCCCTTCTCGGTTGGCCAAGGTAGCACGTACTCTGCCGCCAGTGTTGTCAGATGGAAAATTTTGGAGCAATTTTTCGACAAGAACCTTCTGGTATTGCACCATTTTGCTTGTCCTCTCCACCGGAGGAATGAGAGATGAGAAATTCTCTTTGTAGCGGGGGTCCAGAAGGGTGAACACCCAGTAATCCGTGTTGCCTAAAATGCGTATAACGCGTGGGTCACGGGAAAGGCAGCCTAACATAAAGTCAGCCATGTGTGCCAGAGTACCAACAGGCAAGATTTCGCTGTCCTCACCAGGAGGATGACTCTCAATCTCCTCATCCTCTTCCTCCTCTTCTGCCCACCCACGCTGAAGAGATGGAAATAAAGTTCCATGGCTACCCTCTGTAGCGGAGGCAACCGTGTCTTCCTCCTCCTCCTCCTCCTCCTCCGCCTCCTCCAATTGTCGCTGAGAAGACGAAGTGAGGGTGCTCTGGCTATCACCTTGTGTAAGCTCTTCCTCCCGCATTTCCACCTCTTCCACATGCAAAGCGTCGGTTTTAATTGTGAGCAGCGAGCGTTTCAGTAGACACAGAAGTGGGATGGTTACACTGATAATAGTGTTATCGCCGCTCACCATCTGTGTCGATTCCTCAAAATTGCGTAAAACCTCACAGAGGTCTGACATCCATTCCCACTCCTCACTTCTGATTACAGGAAGTTGAACGGAGAGGCGACGACCGTGTAACAGCTGGTACTCCACTACTGCCCTCTGCTGCTCACAAAGCCGGGCCAACATGTGGAAGGTGGAGTTCCAGCACGTGCTCACGTCACACAGCAGCCGGTGAGCTGGCAATTGTAAGCGCTGCTGCAGCTTCAACAGGCCGGCTGAAGCTGTTGATGACTTACGGAAATGTGCACACACGCGGCGCACCTTGGTCAAGAGATCATGCACATTGGGGTAGGTTTTTAGAAATCGCTGAACCACTAAATTAAATACATGCGCTAGGCATGGTACGTGTGTGAGCTTGCCGAGCTCCAAAGCCACCACCAAGTTACGCCCATTATCACACACAACCATGCCTGGTTGCAGGTTGAGTGGCGAGAGCCACTGCTCGGTCTGGTGACTAATCCCCTGCAACAGCTCTGAGGCCGTGTGCTGTTTGTCCCCAAGGCAGATCAGCTTCAGCACGGCCTGTTGACGCTTCCCCACTGCAGTGCTACACTGCTTCCAGCTACCGGCTGATGGGTGAGTGGCGCTGCGTGCAGAGAATTCGGAGGTGGAAATGGAGGAGGAGGAGCCAATAACGTAGGTGCTGGCGGAAACCCTGATGGAGGTAGGGCCCGCAATCCTCGGCGTGGGTAGCACCCGTGCCATCCCAGGGTCCGAGTCGCTCCCAGCCTCCACTACATTCACCCAGTGTGCCGTCAGGGAAATGTAGCGTCCCTGGCCACAAGCACTTGTCCATGTGTCAGTCGTTAAGTGGACCTTCCCAGTAACTGCGTTGGTCAGGGCACGGGTGATGTTACGGGACACATGGTGGTGTAATGCGGGGATGGCACACCGGGAAAAGTAGTGGCGGCTGGGGACCGCGTACCGAGGGACAGCTGCTGCCATCAGGCTGCGGAAGGACTCAGTCTCCACAAGCCTAAATGGCAGCATTTCGATGGCCAGTAATTTGGAAAGGTGTGAGGTTAGTGCTATGGCCTGTGGGTGGGCTGCTGGGTATTTTCGCTTGCGCTCAAATGCCTGGGGTAACGACATTTGGACGCTGTGCTGGGACAGGGAAGTGGATGTGGTCGCTGATGGTGCTTCAGATGGTACAGGTGCAGGGCGGGAGGTATGCGGGCCTGCGCCTTCGACAGGCGATTGGCCGGCACCGAAAACAGGGGAAGAGGAGGCAGTGGTGTGGCCTGCAGACACAGATTGGCGATCCGGGCGTTCCTCCCACTTATTACGGTGCTTGGATGCCATGTGTCGGATCATGCTGGTGGTGGTGAGGTTTCTAGTGTTCATGTCTCGGCTCATTCTGGTGTGGCACAGGTTGCAAACTACAATTCTTTTGTCGTCCGCACTTTCCTTAAAAAAACGCCATACCGCGGAACACCTACCCCTTGGCAAGGTAGATTTACGCAAGGGGGTGCTCCGTGGAACATTTGCGGGCCGGTTTGGTGCGGTCCGCCTTCTTTCTGTAGCCACACCACTGCCTCTTCCACCCTGTTGCAGTGCTGCAGATGGCTCACCCTCAGGACTGCTGTCATCGCTCGGCTCTACACCTTCCCAGGTGGGGTCAGTCACCTCATCGTCCACCAAGTCCTCCTCCACTTCCTCACTCTGATCATCCTCCTCATGTCTTGATCCCACCACATACTCAGTCATTGACAACTGTATATCATCCTCCTCAACAAGGTCTTGAGACAGTAATAGTGGTTGATTTAATGGCAACTGTGTCTCATCATCATCATCATCCACTACTTCCTTTGACCTTAAATGCCGTTCACATCTGTCATCTTCTTGTGATTGGGTACCCTCTAGAGGTTGTGAATCAGGGCACAAGATGTCATGTTCCTCTGCAAGCGTGCTTGGAGAGAGGGTCAAATGAAGGATTGGTGATGAGACGAGCTCCTCACTATATCCCAGTGTGGGATCACTTCTTTGACCAGACCGTGTATGGTGGGAGGAAGGATGATCAGAGTGAGGATTATATTGACCAGACTCTTGGCTACTGAGAGTGGACTTGGTGGAAGACAGGGTGGTGCTTAACCGACTGGAAGCAGTATCAGCTGACATCCAACCGACCACCTGTTCGCAGTGGTCGGACCTCGAGAGTGATGTCCTGCGACGCCCTGTAAAATGAGACATGAAGCTAGGTATGGTGGATGTCTTTCTTTCTTGTGCTCTGGCACCAGTCACAGTTTCTACGCGTCCTGACCCGCGCCCTGAACTATCAGGATCACGTCCACTTCCCCGTCCCTTTTTACCCGCCTTCTTCATATTACACGGAATATGTACTGCAAATCTGCAACTGTGCACAGTACACAGAATGTGCTTCTAGACTGCGGCGACGCACACTGAATGGAATATGTGACTTTGATATTTTACAGTTTGAAGACTTAACAGTATTTCTTCCTATTCTGCAACTGTGCACAGTACACAGAATGTGCTGCTAAACTGCGGCGACGCACACTGAATGGAATATGTGACTTTGATATTTTACAGTTTGAAGACTTAACAGTATTTCTTCCTATTCTGCAACTGTGCACAGTACACAGAATGTGCTGCTAAACTGCGGCGACGCACACTGAATGGAATATGTGACTTTGATATTTTACAGTTTGAAGACTTAACAGTAATTCTTCCTATTCTGCAACTGTGCACAGTACACAGAATGTGCTGCTAAACTGCGGCGACGCACACTGAATGGAATATGTGACTTTGATATTTTACAGTTTGAAGACTTAACAGTATTTCTTCCTATTCTGCAACTGTGCACAGTACACAGAATGTGCTGCTAAACTGCGGCGACGCACACTGAATGGAATATGTGACTTTGATATTTTACAGTTTGAAGACTTAACAGTATTTCTTCCTATTCTGCAACTGTGCACAGTACACAGAATGTGCTGCTAAACTGCGGCGACGCACACTGAATGGAATATGTGACTTTGATATTTTACAGTTTGAAGACTTAACAGTATTTCTTCCTATTCTGCAACTGTGCACAGTACACAGAATGTGCTGCTAAACTGCGGCGACGCACACTGAATGGAATATGTGACTTTGATATTTTACAGTTTGAAGACTTAACAGTATTTCTTCCTATTCTGCAACTGTGCACAGTACACAGAATGTGCTGCTAAACTGCGGCGACGCACACTGAATGGAATATGTGACTTTGATATTTTACAGTTTGAAGACTTAACGGTATTTCTTCCTATTCTGCAACTGTGCACAGTACACAGAATGTGCTGCTAAACTGCGGCGACGCACACTGAATGGAATATGTGACTTTGATATTTTACAGTTTGAAGACTTAACAGTATTTCTTCCTATTCTGCAACTGTGCACAGTACACAGAATGTGCTGCTAAACTGCGGCGACGCACACTGAGTGGAATATGTGACTTTGATATTTTACAGTTTGAAGACTTAACAGTATTTCTTCCTATTCTGCAACTGTGCACAGTACACAGAATGTGCTGCTAAACTGCGGTGACGCACACTGAATGGAATATGTGACTTTGATATTTTACAGTTTGAAGACTTAACAGTATTTCTTCCTATTCTGCAACTGTGCACAGTACACAGAATGTGCTGCTAAACTGCGGTGACGCACACTGAATGGAATATGTGACTTTGATATTTTACAGTTTGAAGACTTAACAGTATTTCTTCCTATTCTGCAACTGTGCACAGTACACAGAATGTGCTGCTGAACTGCGGCGACGCACACTGAATGGAATATGTGACTTTGATATTTTACAGTTTGAAGACTTAACAGTATTTCTTCCTATTCTGCAACTGTGCACAGTACACAGAATGTGCTGCTAAACTGCGGCGACGCACACTGAATGGAATATGTGACTTTGATATTTACAGTTTGAAGACTTAACAGTATTTCTTCCTATTCTGCACCTGTGCACAGTACACAGAATGGGCTGCTAAACTGCGGCGACGCACACTGAATGGAATATGTGACATTGATATTTTACAGTTTGAAGACTTAACAGTAATTCTTCCTATTCTGCAACTGTGCACAGTACACAGAATGTGCTGCTAAACTGCGGCGACGCACACTGAATGGAATATGTGACTTTGATATTTTACAGTTTGAAGACTTAACAGTATTTCTTCCTATTCTGCAACTGTGCACAGTACACAGAATGTGCTGCTAAACTGCGGCGACGCACACTGAATGGAATATGTGACTTTGATATTTACAGTTTGAAGACTTAACAGTATTTCTTCCTATTCTGCACCTGTGCACAGTACACAGAATGTGCTGCTAAACTGCGGCGACGCACACTGAATGGAATATGTGACTTTGATATTTTACAGTTTGAAGACTTAACAGTAATTCTTCCTATTCTGCAACTGTGCACAGTACACAGAATGTGCTGCTAAACTGCGGCGACGCACACTGAATGGAATATGTGACTTTGATATTTTACAGTTTGAAGACTTAACAGTATTTCTTCCTATTCTGCAACTGTGCACAGTACACAGAATGTGCTGCTAAACTGCGGCGACGCACACTGAATGGAATATGTGACTTTGATATTTTACAGTTTGAAGACTTAACAGTATTTCTTCCTATTCTGCAACTGTGCACAGTACACAGAATGTGCTGCTAAACTGCGGCGACGCACACTGAATGGAATATGTGACTTTGATATTTTACAGTTTGAAGACTTAACAGTATTTCTTCCTATTCTGCAACTGTGCACAGTACACAGAATGTGCTGCTAAACTGCGGCGACGCACACTGAATGGAATATGGGACTTTGATATTTTACAGTTTGAAGACTTAACAGTAATTCTTCCTATTCTGCAACTGTGCACAGTACACAGAATGTGCTGCTAAACTGCGGCGACGCACACTGAATGGAATATGTGACTTTGATATTTTACAGTTTGAAGACTTAACGGTATTTCTTCCTATTCTGCAACTGTGCACAGTACACAGAATGTGCTGCTAAACTGCGGCGACGCACACTGAATGGAATATGTGACTTTGATATTTTACAGTTTGAAGACTTAACAGTATTTCTTCCTATTCTGCAACTGTGCACAGTACACAGAATGTGCTGCTAAACTGCGGCGACGCACACTGAATGGAATATGTGACTTTGATATTTTACAGTTTGAAGACTTAACAGTATTTCTTCCTATTCTGCAACTGTGCACAGTACACAGAATGTGCTGCTAAACTGCGGTGACGCACACTGAATGGAATATGTGACTTTGATATTTTACAGTTTGAAGACTTAACAGTATTTCTTCCTATTCTGCAACTGTGCACAGTACACAGAATGTGCTGCTAAACTGCGGCGACGCACACTGAATGGAATATGTGACTTTGATATTTTACAGTTTGAAGACTTAACAGTATTTCTTCCTATTCTGCAACTGTGCACAGTACACAGAATGTGCTGCTGAACTGCGGCGACGCACACTGAATGGAATATGTGACTTTGATATTTTACAGTTTGAAGACTTAACAGTATTTCTTCCTATTCTGCAACTGTGCACAGTACACAGAATGTGCTGCTAAACTGCGGCGACGCACACTGAATGGAATATGTGACTTTGATATTTACAGTTTGAAGACTTAACAGTATTTCTTCCTATTCTGCACCTGTGCACAGTACACAGAATGTGCTGCTAAACTGCGGCGACGCACACTGAATGGAATATGTGACTTTGATATTTACAGTTTGAAGACTTAACAGTATTTCTTCCTATTCTGCAACTGTGCACAGTACACAGAATGTGCTGCTAAACTGCGGCGACGCACACTGAATGGAATATGTGACTTTGATATTTTACAGTTTGAAGACTTAACAGTATTTCTTCCTATTCTGCAACTGTGCACAGTACACAGAATGTGCTGCTAAACTGCGGTGACGCACACTGAATGGAATATGTGACTTTGATATTTTACAGTTTGAAGACTTAACAGAATGTGCTCTAATCTGCAACTTTGCACACAAAAACGGAATGTGCTCTAATCTGCAACTTTGCACACTAAACAGAATGTGCTCTAATCTGCAACTTTGCACACTAAACAGAATATAAGAATTTTTTTTTTTGTTTGTTTTTTTCCCCCCACACAAAATAAACTGCTGCCCCCACACACAGTAGTCCTAAAAAGGACTTTTGGGTCTTTTTTTTAAACAAATTTGCTTGTCTTCTCCCTACACTGACTTTCCCTTCCTATCCTCATCTCTCCCTGGCTAAGACTGAGCCGAACTCGCTGGTCAGGTGCTATACAGCACCCGACCACGGGTTCTGGCCAGCCAATCAGTGTAATGCCAGCAGCCAACATGGCTGCTGGCATTACACTGATGTCAGAGCCTCCCTGCACGTTTATTGGCTGCACAGCAGCCGCGAAACGTGCGGGGAGGAGACCCGAACATGGCGGACGAGCACATGCGGTACTCGTACGAGTACTGCCATGTGCCGAGCAGAGCGATGCTCGAGCCGATCCGAGCATCGGCCGAGCATGCTCACTCAACACTAGTTACTATGTTACTGTTTTTTTATTACTATGTTACAATGTGACTGTGTTAGTATTAATGTTTAATATGTTACTGTGTTAGTATTATTGTGTTACTGTGTTACTATGTTAGTATTACTATGTTACAATGTGACTGTATTAGTATTAATGTGTTAATATGTTACTGTGTTAGTATTACTTTGTTACTGTATTAGTATTATTGTGATACTATGTTACTTTGTTAGTATAACTAGTTACAATGTGACTGTTTTAGTATTAATGTTAATATGTTACTGTGTTAGTATTACTTTGTTACTGTGTTAGTCATTATTGTGTTACAATGTTGCTGTTTTAGTTTTACTATGTTACTACTTTTCTGTGTTAGTATTAATGTGTTACAATGATACTGTGTTAGTATTACTTTGTTATTGTTTTAGTATTATAGTTTTACTATGTTACTACTTTGCTGTGTTAGTATTAATGTGTTACTATGTTACTATGTTTGTATTACTATGTTACAATGTGACTGTTTTAGTATTAATGTGTTACTATGTTACTGTGTTAGTATTACTTTGTTACTGTGTTTAGTTTTATTGTGTTATTATGTTACTGTGTTAGTATTACTGTGTTACTGTGTTAGTATTATTGTGTTACAATGTTTCTGTGTTAGTATTACTATGTTACAACTTTACTGTGTTAGTATTAATGTGTTACTATGTTACTGTGCTAATATTACAATGTTACTACTATACTGTGTTAGTATTAATGTATTACTGTGTTACTGTGTTACTATGTTTGTATTACTATGTTACATTGTGACTGTGTTAGTATTAATGTGTTAATATGTTACTGTGATAGTATTACTTTGTTACTGTGTTAGTATTATTGTGTTACTATGTTATTGTGTTAGTATTTCTATGTTACTACTTTACTGTGTTAGTATTAATGTGTTACTATGTTACTGTGTTTGTATTACTATGTTACAATGTGACTGTGTTAGTATTACTTTGGTACTGTATTAGTATTATTGTGTTACTATGTTTCTGTTTTAGTATTACTATGTTACTACTTTTCTGTGTTAGTATTAATGTGTTACAATGATACTGTGTTAGTATTACTTTGTTACTGTGTTAGTATTATAGTTTTACTATGTTACTACTTTACTGTGTTAGTATTAATGTGTTACTATGTTACTGTGTTTGTATTACTATGTTACAATGTGACTGTTTTAGTATAAATGTGTTACTATGTATCACAGTGCCTGTCATTCCTGTCAGTCTCAGCTATGACAGATGCTGATTTGCTGTGTTGGTTTGGCCTGCCCCCTGGTTGACCTTTTTATACCTGGCTAGCACAACTGTCAGGCGCCCTTTCGTGGTGTTTCTGTGCCAGTTACTGTTGCTGTGTTCCTGTGTTCCGGATTCCTGTGTACCGACTTGTCTTGTCTTGACTATTCTCCTGTGTTCCTGCTCGTGTATGACCTGGCTCGTCTGACTACCACCTTTGGATCCTGACCCGGTTTGGCTGACGTTCCTGCTTGTGTACGACGTGGCTTGTATGACTACCTTCTACGTGGTCCGACCCGACCTGGCTGACTTCCCGCTCCGAAGAATGACTCCTGCTTTCTACAGTGACCTGTGTTCCAGTTGTCGCCGCCGCGACATTGCTATCTGCTGTTCCAGCTTTTGGTGTGACTGCCTTGCCTGGTGTACTCCGATCTGTGCAGTGTACTTTCCTTGAAGAGTTGTGCGTACAAGCGCCTCCCTCAGACTGCAGAGCCTTGCTATATCGCTGAAAAGCCTCGAGTAAATGTGCTAATTGAACCCTAGCAGTGCCGCTGGGTTCCACTTTATCGCTAATCCTGTAAGAGTCTCTTTCTCAGTGACTACTACTGCTGAGCTGGCTGCTCCTCGTCGGCAGCTCCACACATCCTTGCAGAGTGTTTACATCCGTTTGGGCCGGTTGGGCGCCTGAGACTCTCTCTCTCTTGTTCAGTGTGCGATTCCGCTTTACCGAGTGGTGGCAGGCACAGGCATCAGCATTCGTATTCCGGTAATCACGCCAGTGGGGGCTGTCGGCTCTAGCGTGTGCTATCCAGTTATCCGGTTTAGTCTGAGGAGGCTTGGCAGTTATCGCATTGAAGGTCGGTTCCAATCACGCCCGTGGGGGCCTTATGCACTTGCACTAGTTGAAGCAGTTCCAGTAGGTACGCCCGAGGGGGCTACGTGGACTCTTGTGCTTCTTACTGAACACCGTGGCGGGGCAGTCCAGTATCCAGCCGGTGATAGTCTTGGTCTCCAGCATCAGCCTTATAACACCCTGGGCGTTCCAAACATTCACATCTGAGACTGACTGTTATCAAGGACTTAACCCCTGAGGGGTATACGCTATTCTATTTCTGTGTAATTGTACTTATAAGTCATTTGTGCATTTACCATTATATCTATATATTATCTGTGTATATTTACCACCACTAGAGGGTGTGTTATTGCCTTATCTTATTTTAATAAAACTGTGTTCTTATTCACCCAATGGACTGAGTGTCTTAAAAAACCGTGACACTATGTTACTGTGTTTGTATTACTTTGTTACTGTGTTAGTTTTATTGTGTTACTATGTTACTGTGTTAGTATTACTTTGTTACTGTGTTAGTATTATTGTGTTACTATGTTACTGTGCTAATATTACAATGTTACTGCTATACTGTGTTAGTATTAATGTGTTACTCTGTTACTATGTTAGTATTACTATGTTACATTGTGACTGTGTTAGTATTAATGTGTTAATATGTTACTGTGTTAGTATTACTTTGTTACTGTGTTAGTATTATTGTGTTACTATGTTACTGTTAGTATTACTATGTTACTAGTTTACTGTGTTAGTATTACTATGTTACAATGTGACTGTGTTAGTTTTAATGTGTTAATATGTTACTGTGTTAGTATTACTATGTTACTACTTTGCTGTGTTAGTATTAATGTGTAACTATGTTACTGTGTTTGTATTACTATGTTACAATGTGACTGTGTTAGTATTAATGTGTTACTAGGTTACTATGTTTGTATTACTTTGTTACTGTGTTAGTATTATAGTGTTACTATGTTACTGTGTTTGTGTTTGTATTACTATGTTACAATGTGACTGTTTTAGTATTAATGTGTTAATATGTTACTGTGTTAGTGTTACTTCGTTACTGTGTTATTATTGTTGTGTTACTGTGTTTGTATTACTTTGATACTGTTAGTATCTTTGTGTTACTATGTTACTGTGCTAGTATTACTATGTTACAATATGACTGTTTTAGTATTAATGTGTTAAAATGTACTGTGTTAGTATTACTTTGTTACTATGTTAGTATTATTGTGTTACTATGTTATTGTGTTTGTATTACTTTGTTACTGTGTTAGTATTATTGTGTTACTATGTTACTGTGCTAATATTACTATGTTACTACTTTACTGTGTTAGTATTAATGTGTTTCTGTGTTACTATGTTAGTATTACTATGTTACATTGTGACTGTGTTTGTATTAATGTGTTAATATGTTACTGTGTTAGTATTACTTTGTTACTGTGTTAGTATTATTGTGTTACTATGCTACTATGTTAGTACTACTATGTCACTACTTTGCTGTGTTAGTATTAATGTGTTACTATGTTACTGTGTTTGTATTACTATGTTACAATGTGACTGTTTTAGTATTAATGTGTCACTATCTTACTGTGTTAGTATTACTTTGTTACTGTGTTAGTTTTATTGTGTTACTATGTTACTGTGTTAGTATTACTTTGTTACTGTGTTAGTATTATTGTGTTACTATGCAACTGTGCTAATATTACAATGTTACGACTATACTGTGTTAGTATTAATGTGTTACTGTGTTACTATGTTTGTATTACTATGTTACATTGTGACTGTGTTAGTATTAATGTGTTAATATGTTACTGTGTTAGTATTATATTTTTACTGTGTTAGTATTATTGTGTTACTATGTTACTGTGTTAGTATTTCTATGTTACTTTACTGTGTTAGTATTAATGTATTACTATGTTACTGTGTTTGTATTACTATATTACAATGTGACTGTGTTAGTATTAATGTGTTAATATGTTACTGTGTTAGTATTACTATGTTACTACTTTGCTGTGTTAGTATTAATGTGTAACTATGTTACTGTGTTTGTATTACTATGTTACAATGTGACTGTGTTAGTATTAATGTGTTACTAGGTTACTATGTTTGTATTACTTTGTTACTGTGTTAGTATTATTGTGTTACTATGTTACTGTGTTTGTGTTTGTATTACTATGTTACAATGTGACTGTTTTAGTAATAATGTGTTAATACGTTACTGTGTTAGTGTTACTTCGTTACTGTGCTATTATTGTTGTGTTACTGTGTTTGTATTACTTTGATACTGTTAGTATCTTTGTGTTGCTATGTTACTGTGTTAGTATTACTATGTTACAATATGACTGTTTTAGTATTAATGTGTTAAAATGTACTGTGTTAGTATTACTTTGTTACTATGTTAATATTATTATGTTACTATGTTATTGTGTTTGTATTACTTTGTTACAATGTGACTGTGTTAGTATTAATGTGTTACTAGGTTACTATGTTTGTATTACTTTGTTACTGTGTTAGTATTATTGTGTTACTATGTTACTGTGTTTGTGTTTGTATTACTATGTTACAATGTGACTGTTTTAGTATTAATGTGTTAATATGTTACTGTGTTAGTGTTACTTCGTTACTGTGTTATTATTGTTGTGTTACTGTGTTTGTATTACTTTGATACTGTTAGTATCTTTGTGTTACTATGTTACTGTGTTAGTATTACTATGTTACAATATGACTGTTTTAGTATTAATGTGTTAAAATGTACTGTGTTAGTATTACTTTGTTACTATGTTAGTATTATTGTGTTACTATGTTATTGTGTTTGTATTACTTTGTTACTGTGTTAGTATTATTGTGTTACTATGTTACTGTGCTAATATTACTATGTTACTACTTTACTGTGTTAGTATTAATGTGTTTCTGTGTTACTATGTTAGTATTACTATGTTACATTGTGACTGTGTTTGTATTAATGTGTTAATATGTTACTGTGTTAGTATTACTTTGTTACTGTGTTAGTATTATTGTGTTACTATGCTACTATGTTAGTACTACTATGTCACTACTTTGCTGTGTTAGTATTAATGTGTTACTATGTTACTGTGTTTGTATTACTATGTTACAATGTGACTGTTTTAGTATTAATGTGTCACTATCTTACTGTGTTAGTATTACTTTGTTACTGTGTTAGTTTTATTGTGTTACTATGTTACTGTGTTAGTATTACTTTGTTACTGTGTTAGTATTATTGTGTTACTATGCAACTGTGCTAATATTACAATGTTACGACTATACAGTGTTAGTATTAATGTGTTACTGTGTTACTATGTTTGTATTACTATGTTACATTGTGACTGTGTTAGTATTAATGTGTTAATATGTTACTGTGTTAGTATTATATTTTTACTGTGTTAGTATTATTGTGTTACTATGTTACTGTGTTAGTATTTCTATGTTACTTTACTGTGTTAGTATTAATGTATTACTATGTTACTGTATTTGTATTACTATATTACAATGTGACTGTGTTAGTATTAATGTGTTAATATGTTACTGTGTTAGTATTACTATGTTACTACTTTGCTGTGTTAGTATTAATGTGTAACTATGTTACTGTGTTTGTATTACTATGTTACAATGTGACTGTGTTAGTATTAATGTGTTACTAGGTTACTATGTTTGTATTACTTTGTTACTGTGTTAGTATTATTGTGTTACTATGTTACTGTGTTTGTGTTTGTATTACTATGTTACAATGTGACTGTTTTAGTAATAATGTGTTAATACGTTACTGTGTTAGTGTTACTTCGTTACTGTGCTATTATTGTTGTGTTACTGTGTTTGTATTACTTTGATACTGTTAGTATCTTTGTGTTGCTATGTTACTGTGTTAGTATTACTATGTTACAATATGACTGTTTTAGTATTAATGTGTTAAAATGTACTGTGTTAGTATTACTTTGTTACTATGTTAATATTATTGTGTTACTATGTTATTGTGTTTGTATTACTTTGTTACTGTGTTAGTATTACTGTGTTACTATATTACTGTGCTAATATTACTATGTTACCACTTTACTGTGTTAGTATTAATGTGTTTCTGTGTTACTATGTTAGTATTACTATGTTACATTGTGACTGTGTTTGTATTAATGTGTTAATATGTTACTGTGTTAGTATTACTTTGTTACTGTGTTAGTATGTTTGCGTTACTATGTTACTGTGTTAGTGTTACTACGTTACTACTTTACTGTATTAGTATTACTATGCTACAATGTGACTGTGTTAGTATTAATGTGTTAATATGTCACTGTGTTAGTATAACTTTGTTACTGTGTTAGTATTATTGTGTTACAATGTTACTGTGTTAGTATTACTATGTTACTACTTTACTATGTTAGTATTAATGTGTTACTGTGTTACTATGTTAATATTACTATGTTACATTGTGACTGTGTTAGTATTAATGTGTTAATATGTTACTGTGTTAGTATTACTTTGTTACTGTGTTAGTATTATTGTGTTACAATGTTACTGTGTTAGTATTACTATGTTACTACTTTACTGTGTTAGGATCAATGTGTTACTATGTTACTGTGTTTGTTTTACTATGTTACAATGTGTCTGTTTTAGTATTAATGTGTTACTATGTTACTGTGTTAGTATTACTTTGTTACTGTGTTAGAATTATTGTGTTACTATGTTACTGTGCTAATATTACCATGTTACTACTTTACTGTGTTAATATTAATATGTTACTGTGTTACAATGTTAGTATTACTATGTTACATTGTGACTGTGTTAGTATTAATGTGTTAATATGTTACTGTGTTAGTATTACTTTGTTACTGTGTTAGTATTATTGAGTTACAATGTTACTGTGTTAGTATTACTATGTTACTACTTCACTGTGTTAGTATTAATGTGTTACTATGTTACTGTGTGTATTACTATGTTGCAATGTGACTGTGTTAGTATTAATGTGTTAATATGTTACTGTGTTAGTATTACTTTGTTACTGTGTTAGTATTATTGTGTTACAATGTTACTGTGTTAGTATTACTATGTTACTACTTTACCGTGTTAGTATTACTATGTTACATGTGACTGTGTTAGTATTATTGTGTTACTATACTACTATGTTAGTATTACTATGTCACTACTTTGCTGTGTTAGTATTAATGTGTTACTATGTTACTGTGTTTGTATTACTATGTTACAATGTGACTGTTTTAGTATTAATGTGTCACTATCTTACTGTGTTAGTATTTCTTTGTTACTGTGTTAGTTTTATTGTGTTACTATGTTACTGTGTTAGTATTACTTTGTTACTGTGTTAGTATTATTGTGTTACTATGCAACTGTGCTAATATTACAATGTTACGACTATACTGTGTTATTATTAATGTGTTACTGTGTTACTATGTTTGTATTACTATGTTACATTGTGACTGTGTGAGTATTAATGTGTTAATATGTTACTGTGTTAGTATTACATTGTTACTGTGTTAGTATTATTGTGTTACTATGTTACTGTGTTAGTATTTCTATGTTACTACTTTACTGTGTTAGTATTAATGTATTACTATGTTACTGTGTTTGTATTACTATGTTACAATGTGACTGTGTTAGTATTAATGTGTTAATATGTTACTGTGTTAGTATTACTATGTTACTACTTTGCTGTGTTAGTATTAATGTGTAACTATGTTACTGTGTTTGTATTACTATGTTACAATGTGACTGTGTTAGTATTAATGTGTTACTAGGTTACTATGTTTGTATTACTTTGTTACTGTGTTAGTATTATTGTGTTACTATGTTACTGTGTTTCTGTTTGTATTACTATGTTACAATGTGACTGTTTTAGTATTAATGTGTTAATATGTTACTGTGTTAGTGTTACTTCGTTACTGTGTTATTATTGTTGTGTTACTGTGTTAGTATTACTTTGATACTGTTAGTATATTTGTGTTACTATGTTACTGTGTTAGTATTACTATGTTACAGTACATTTTAACACATTAATACTAAAACAGTCATATGACTGTTTTAGTATTAATGTGTTAAAATGTACTGTGTTAGTATTACTTTGTTATTATGTTAGTATTATTGTGTTACTATGTTATTGTGTTTGTATTACTTTGTTACTGTGTTAGTATTATTGTGTTACTATGTTACTGTGCTAATATTACTATGGTACTACTTTACTGTGTTAGTATTAATGTGTTTCTGTGTTACTATGTTACTATGTGTTACAGTACATTTTAACACATTAATACTAAAACAGTCATATGACTGTTTTAGTATTAATGTGTTAAAATGTACTGTGTTAGTATTACTTTGTTATTATGTTAGTATTATTGTGTTACTATGTTATTGTGTTAGTATTACTTTGTTACTGTGTTAGTATTATTGTGTTAGTATATTACTGTGTTAGTATTACTATGTTACAATGTGACTTTGTTAGTATTAATGTGTTAATATGTCACTGTGTTAGTATAACTTTGTTACTGTGTTAGTATTATTGTGTTACAATGTTACTGTGTTAGTATTACTATGTTGCTACTTTACTGTGTTAGTATTTACGTGTTACTATGTTACTGTGTTAGTATTACTTTGTTACTGTGTTAGTATTATTGTGTTACTATGCTACTATGTTAGTATTACTATGTCACTACTTTGCTGTGTTAGTATTAATGTGTTACTATGTTACTGTGTTTGTATTACTATGTTACAATGTGACTGTTTTAGTATTAATGTGTCACTATCTTACTGTGTTAGTATTACTTTGTTACTGTGTTAGTTTTATTGTGTTACTATGTTACTGTGTTAGTATTACTTTGTTACTGTGTTAGTATTATTGTGTTACTATGCAACTGTGCTAATATTACAATGTTACGACTATACTGTGTTAGTATTAATGTGTTACTGTGTTACTATGTTTGTATTACTATGTTACATTGTGACTGTGTTAGTATTAATGTGTTAATATGTTACTGTGTTAGTATTATATTGTTACTGTGTTAGTATTATTGTGTTACTATGTTACTGTGTTAGTATTTCCATGTTACTTTACTGTGTTAGTATTAATGTATTACTATTTTACTGTGTTTGTATTACTATGTTACAATGTGACTGAGTTAGTATTAATGTGTTAATATGTTACTGTGTTAGTATTACTATGTTACTACTTTGCTGTGTTAGTATTAATGTGTAACTATGTTACTGTGTTTGTATTACTATGTTGCAATGTGACTGTGTTAGTATTAATGTGTTACTAGGTTACTATGTTTGTATTAGTTTGTTACTGTGTTAGTATTATTGTGTTACTATGTTACTGTGTTTGTGTTTGTATTACTATGTTACAATGTGACTGTTTTAGTATTAATGTGTTAATACGTTACTGTGTTAGTGTTACTTCGTTACTGTGTTATTATTGTTGTGTTACTGTGTTTGTATTACTTTGATACTGTTAGTATCTTTGTGTTGCTATGTTACTGTATTAGTATTACTATGTTACAATATGACTGTTTTAGTATTAATGTGTTAAAATGTACTGTGTTAGTATTACTTTGTTACTATGTTAGTATTATTGTGTTACTATGTTATTGTGTTTGTATTACTTTGTTGCTGTGTTAGTATTATTGTGTTACTATGTTACTGTGCTAATATTACTATGTTACCACTTTACTGTGTTAGTATTAATGTGTTTCTGTGTTACTATGTTAGTATTACTATGTTACATTGTGACTGTGTTTGTATTAATGTGTTAATATGTTACTGTGTTAGTATTACTTTGTTACTGTGTTAGTATGTTTGCGTTACTATGTTACTGTGTTAGTGTTACTGCGTTACTACTTTACTGTGTTAGTATTACTATGTTACAATGTGACTGTGTTAGTATTAATGTGTTAATATGTCACTGTGTTAGTATAACTTTGTTACTGTGTTAGTATTATTGTGTTACAATGTTACTGTGTTAGTATTACTATGTTACTACTTTACTATGTTAGTATTAATGTGTTACTGTGTTACTATGTTAGTATTACTATGTTACATTGTGACTGTGTTAGTGTTAATGTGTTAATATGTTACTGTCTTAGTATTACTTTGTTACTGTGTTAGTATTATTGTGTTAAAATGTTACTGTGTTAGTATTACTATGTTACTACTTCACTGTGTTAGTATTAATGTGTTACTATGTTACTGTGTTTGTATTACTATGTTGTAATGTGACTGTGTTAGTATTAATGTGTTAATATGTTACTGTGTTAGTATTACTTTGTTACTGTGTTAGTATTATTGTGTTACTATGTTACTGGGTTAGTATTACTATGTTACTACTTTGCTGTGTTAGTATTAATGTGTTATTATGTTACTGTGTTAGTATTACTTTGTTACTGCGTTAGTATTATTGTGTTACAATGTTTCTGTGTTAGTATTACTATGTTACAACTTTACTGTGTTAGTATTAATGTGTTACTGTGTTACTATGTTAGTATTACATTGTTACATTGTGATTGTGTTAGTATTAATGTGTTAATATGTTACTGTGTTAGTATTACTTTGTTACTGTGTTAGTATTAATGTGTTACTATGTTACTGTGTTAGTATTACTTTGTTACTGTTTTAGTATTAATGTGTTACTATGTTACTGTTTTTTATTGCTATGTTACAATGTGACTGTGTTAGTATTAATGTTTAATATGTTACTGTTTTAGTATTATTGTGTTACTGTGTTACTATGTTAGTATTACTATGTTACAATGTGACTGTATTAGTATTAATGTGTTAATATGTTACTGTGTTAGTATTACTTTGTTACTGTATTAGTATTATTGTGATACTATGTTACTTTGTTAGTATTACTAGTTACAATGTGACTGTTTCAGTATTAATGTTAATATGTTACTGTGTTAGTATTACTTTGTTACTGTGTTAGTATTATTGTGTTACAATGTTACTGTTTTAGTTTTACTATGTTACTACTTTTCTGTGTTAGTATTAATGTGTTAAAATGATACTGTGTTAGTATTACTTTGTTATTGTTTTAGTATTATAGTTTTACTATGTTACTACTTTGCTGTGTTAGTATTGTGTTACTATGTTACTGTGTTTGTATTACTATGTTACAATGTGAATGTTTTAGTATTAATGTGTTACTATGTTACTGTGTTAGTATTACTTTGTTACTGTGTTTAGTTTTATTGTGTTACTATGTTACTGTGTTAGTATTACTGTGTTACTGTGTTAGTATTATAGTGTTACAATGTTTCTGTGTTAGTATTACTATGTTACAACTTTACTGTGTTAGTATTAATGTGTTACTATGTTACTGTGTTTGTATTACTATGTTACAATGCGATTGTTTTAGTATTAATGTGTTACTATGTTACTGTGTTAGTATTATTTTGTTACTGTGTTAGTATTAGTGTTTTACTATGTTACTGTGTTAGTGTTACTATGTTACTACTTTACTGTATTAGTATTAATGTGTTATTATGTTACTGTGTTTGTATTACTATGTTACAATGTGACTGTTTTAGTATAAATGTGTTACTATATATCACAGTGCCTGTCATTCCTGTCAGTCTCAGCTATGACAGATACTGATTTGCTGTGTTGGTTTGGCCTGCCCCCTGGTTGACCTTTTTATACCTGGCTAGCACAACTGTCAGGCACCCTTTCGTGGTGTTTCTGTGCCAGTTACTGTTGCTGTGTTCCTGTGTACCGGATTCCTGTGTACCGACTTGTCTTGTCTTGACTATTCTCCTGTGTTCCTGCTCGTGTATGACCTGGCTTGTCTGACTACCACCTTTGGATCCTGACCCGGTTTGGCTGACGTTCCTGCTTGTGTACGACGCGGCTTGTATGACTACCTTCTACGTGGTCCGACCCGGCCTGGCTGACTTCCCACTCCGAAGAATGACTCCTGCTTTCTACAGTGACCTGTGTTCCAGTTGTCGCCGCCGCGACATTGCTATCTGCTGTTCCAGCTTTTGGTGTGACTGCCTTGCCTGGTGTACTCCGATCTGTGCAGTGTACTTTCCTTGAAGAGTTGTGCGTACAAGCGCCTCCCTCAGACTGCAGAGCCTTGCTATACCGCTGAAAAGCCTCGAGTAAATGTGCTAATTAACCCTAGCAGTGCCGCTGGGTTCCACTTTATCGCTAATCCTGTAAGAGTCTCTTTCTCAGTGAATACTACTGCTGAGCTGGCCGCTCCTCGTCGGCAGCTCCACACATCCTTGCAGAGTGTTTACATCCGTTTGGGCCGGTTGGGCGCCTGAGACTCTCTCTCTCTCTTGTTCAGTGTGCGATTCCGCTTTACCGAGTGGTGGCAGGCACAGGCATCAGCATTCGTATTCCGGTAATCACGCCCGTGGGGGCTGTCGGCTCTAGCGTGTGCTATCCAGTTATCCGGTTTAGTCTGAGGAGGCTTGGCAGTTATCGCATTGAAAGTCGGTTCCAATCACGCCCGTGGGGGCCTTATGCACTTGCACTAGTTGAAGCGGTTCCAGTAGGTACGCCCGAGGGGGCTACGTGGACTCTTGTGCTTCTTACTGAACACCGTGGCGGGGCAGTCCAGTATCCAGCCGGTGATAGTCTTGGTCTCCAGCATCAGCCTTATAACACCCTGGGCGTTCCAAACATTCACATCTGAGACTGACTGTTATCAAGGACTTAACCCCTGAGGGGTATACGATATTCTATTTCTGTGTAATTGTACTTATAAGTCATTTGTGCATTTACCATTATATCTATATATTATCTGTGTATATTTACCACCACTAGAGGGCGTGTTATTGCCTTATCTTATTTTAATAAAACTGTGTTCTTATTCACCCAATGGACTGAGTGTCTTAAAAAACCGTGACACTATGTTACTGTGTTTGTATTACTTTGTTACTGTGTTAGTTTTATTGTGTTACTATGTTACTGTGTTAGTATTACTTTGTTACTGTGTTAGTATTATTGTGTTACTATGTTACTGTGCTAATATTACAATGTTACTGCTATACTGTGTTAGTATTAATGTGTTACTCTGTTACTATGTTAGTATTATTATGGTAAAATGTGACTGTGTTAGTATTAATGTGTTAATATGTTACTGTGTTAGTATTACTTTGTTACTGTGTTAGTATTATTGTGTTACTATGTTACTGTGTTAGTATTACTATGTTACTACTTTACTGTGTTAGTATTACTATGTTACAATGTGACTGTGTTAGTATTCATGTGTTAATATGTTACTGTGTTAGTATTACTTTGTTACTGTGTTAGTATTATTGTTTTACAATGTTACTGTGTTAGTATTAATATGTTACTACTTTACTGTGTTAGTTTTAACGTGTTACTATGTTACTGTGTTAGTATTACTATGTTACAGTGTGACTGTGTTAGTATTAATGTGTTACTATGTTACTGTGTTAGTATTACTATGTTACTACTTTACTGTGTTAGTATTAATGTGTTAATATGTTACTTTGTTAGTATTACTTTGTTACTGTGTTAGTATTATTGTGTTACAATGTTACTGTGTTAGTATTACTGTTACTACTTTACTGTGTTAGTATTACTATGTTACAATCTGACTGTGTTAGTATTATTGTGTTACTATGTTACAATGTTAGTATTACTATGTTACTACTTTGTTGTGTTAGTATTAATGTGTTGCTATGTTACTGTGTTTGTATTACTATGTTACAATGTGACTGTTTTAGTATTGATGTGTCACTATGTTACTCTGTTAGTATTACTTTGTTACTGTGTTAGTTTTATTGTGTTACTATGTTACTATTACTTTGTTACTGTGTTAGTATTATTGTGTTACTATGTTACTGTGCTAATATTACAATGTTACTAGTATACAGTGTTAGTATTAATGTGTTACTGTGTTACTATGTTTGTATTACTATGTTACATTGTGACTGTGTTAGTATTAATGTGTAAATATGTTACTGTGTTAGTATTACTTTGTTACTGTGTTAGTATTATTGTGTTACTATGTTACTGTGTTAGTATTTCTATGTTACTACTTTAGTGTGTTAGTATTAATGTGTTTCTATGTTACTGTGTTTGTATTACTATGTTACAATGTGTCTGTGTTAGTATTAATGTGTTAATATGTTACTGTGTTAATATTACTATGTTACTACTTTGCTGTGTTAGTATTAATGTGTTACTATGTTACTGTGTTTGTATTACTAGGTTACTATGTGATTGTTTTAGTATTAATGTGTTACTATGTTACTGTGTTAGTATTACTTTGTTACTGTGTTAGTATTATTGTGTTACTATGTTACTGTGTTAGTATTACTATGTTACAATGTGACTGTGTTAGTATTAATGTGTTAATATGTTACTGTGTTAGTATTTCTGTGTTTGTACTTTGCTGTGTTAGTATTAATGTGTTACTATGTTACTGTGTTTGTATTACTATGTTACAATTTGATTGTTTTAGTATTAATGTGTTACTATGTTACTGTGTTAGTATTACTATGTTACAGTGTGACTGTGTTAGTATTAATGTGTTACTATGTTACTGTGTTAGTATTACTATGTTACTACTTTACTGTGTTAGTATTAATGTGTTAATATGTTACTTTGTTAGTATTACTTTGTTACTGTGTTAGTATTATTGTGTTACAATGTTACTGTGTTAGTATTACTGTTACTACTTTACTGTGTTAGTATTACTATGTTACAATCTGACTGTGTTAGTATTATTGTGTTACTATGTTACAATGTTAGTATTACTATGTTACTACTTTGTTGTGTTAGTATTAATGTGTTGCTATGTTACTGTGTTTGTATTACTATGTTACAATGTGACTGTTTTAGTATTGATGTGTCACTATGTTACTCTGTTAGTATTACTTTGTTACTGTGTTAGTTTTATTGTGTTACTATGTTACTATTACTTTGTTACTGTGTTAGTATTATTGTGTTACTATGTTACTGTGCTAATATTACAATGTTACTAGTATACAGTGTTAGTATTAATGTGTTACTGTGTTACTATGTTTGTATTACTATGTTACATTGTGACTGTGTTAGTATTAATGTGTAAATATGTTACTGTGTTAGTATTACTTTGTTACTGTGTTAGTATTATTGTGTTACTATGTTACTGTGTTAGTATTTCTATGTTACTACTTTAGTGTGTTAGTATTAATGTGTTTCTATGTTACTGTGTTTGTATTACTATGTTACAATGTGTCTGTGTTAGTATTAATGTGTTAATATGTTACTGTGTTAATATTACTATGTTACTACTTTGCTGTGTTAGTATTAATGTGTTACTATGTTACTGTGTTTGTATTACTAGGTTACTATGTGATTGTTTTAGTATTAATGTGTTACTATGTTACTGTGTTAGTATTACTTTGTTACTGTGTTAGTATTATTGTGTTACTATGTTACTGTGTTAGTATTACTATGTTACAATGTGACTGTGTTAGTATTAATGTGTTAATATGTTACTGTGTTAGTATTTCTGTGTTTGTACTTTGCTGTGTTAGTATTAATGTGTTACTATGTTACTGTGTTTGTATTACTATGTTACAATTTGATTGTTTTAGTATTAATGTGTTACTATGTTACTGTGTTAATATTACTTTGTTATTGTGTTAGTATTATTGTGTTACTATGTTACTGTGTTAGTATTACTATGTTACTTCTTTACTGTGTTAGTATTACTATGTTACAATGGGACTGTGTTAGTATTAATGTGTTAATATGTCACTGTGTTTGTATTACTTTGTTACTCTGTTAGTATTACTATGTTACTACTTTACTGTGTTAGTATTAATGTGTTACTATGTTACTATGTTAGTATTATTATGGTACAATGTGACTGTGTTAGTATTAATGTGTTAATATGTTACTTTGTAGCATTACTTTGTTACTGTGTTAGTATTAATGTGTTACTATGTCACTGTGTTAGTATTACTTTGTTACTGTGTTAGTATTATTGTGTTACAATCTTACTGTGTTAGTAGTACTATATTGCTACTTTACTGTGTTAGTATTCATGTGTTACAATGATACTGTGTTAGTATTACTTTGTTACTGTGTTAGTATTATAGTTTTACTATGTTACTACTTTACTGTGTTAGTATTAATGTGTTACTATGTTACTGTGTTTGTATTACTATGTTACAATGTGACTGTTTTAGTATAAATGTGTTACTATGTATCACAGTGCCTGTCATTCCTGTCAGTCTCAGCTATGACAGATACTGATTTGCTGTGTTGGTTTGGCCTGCCCCTGGTTGACCTTTTTATACCTGGCTAGCACAACTGTCAGGCACCCTTTCGTGGTTTTTCTGTGCCAGTTACTGTTGCTGTGTTCCTGTGTTCCGGATTCCTGTGTACCGACTTGTCTTGTCTTGACTATTCTCCTGTGTTCCTGCTCGTGTATGACCTGGCTTGTCTGACTACCACCTTTGGATCCTGACCCGGTTTGGCTGACGTTCCTGCTTGTGTACGACGCGGCTTGTATGACTACCTTCTACGTGGTCCGACCCGGCCTGGCTGACTTCCCGCTCCGAAGAATGACTCCTGCTTTCTACAGTGACCTGTGTTCCAGTTGTCGCCGCCGCGACATTGCTATCTGCTGTTCCAGCTTTTGGTGTGACTGCCTTGCCTGGTGTACTCCGATCTGTGCAGTGTACTTTCCTTGAAGAGTTGTGCGTACAAGCGCCTCCCTCAGACTGCAGAGCCTTGCTATACCGCTGAAAAGCCTCGAGTAAATGTGCTAATTAACCCTAGCAGTGCCGCTGGGTTCCACTTTATCGCTAATCCTGTAAGAGTCTCTTTCTCAGTGAATACTACTGCTGAGCTGGCCGCTCCTCGTCGGCAGCTCCACACATCCTTGCAGAGTGTTTACATCCGTTTGGGCCGGTTGGGCGCCTGAGACTCTCTCTCTTGTTCAGTGTGCGATTCCGCTTTACCGAGTGGTGGCAGGCACAGGCATCAGCATTCGTATTCCGGTAATCACGCCCGTGGGGGCTGTCGGCTCTAGCGTGTGCTATCCAGTTATCCGGTTTAGTCTGAGGAGGCTTGGCAGTTATCGCATTGAAGGTCGGTTCCAATCACGCCCGTGGGGGCCTTATGCACTTGCACTAGTTGAAGCGGTTCCAGTAGGTACGCCCGAGGGGGCTATGTGGACTCTTGTGCTTCTTACTGAACACCGTGGCGGGGCAGTCCAGTATCCAGCCGGTGATAGTCTTGGTCTCCAGCATCAGCCTTATAACACCCTGGGCGTTCCAAACATTCACATCTGAGACTGACTGTTATCAAGGACTTAACCCCTGAGGGGTATACGATATTCTATTTCTGTGTAATTGTACTTATAAGTCATTTGTGCATTTACCATTATATCTATATATTATCTGTGTATATTTACCACCACTAGAGGGCGTGTTATTGCCTTATCTTATTTTAATAAAACTGTGTTCTTATTCACCCAATGGACTGAGTGTCTTAAAAAACCGTGACACTATGTTACTGTGTTTGTATTACTTTGTTACTGTGTTAGTTTTATTGTGTTACTATGTTACTGTGTTAGTATTACTTTGTTACTGTGTTAGTATTATTGTGTTACTATGTTACTGTGCTAATATTACAATGTTACTGCTATACTGTGTTAGTATTAATGTGTTACTCTGTTACTATGTTAGTATTATTATGGTAAAATGTGACTGTGTTAGTATTAATGTGTTAATATGTTACTGTGTTAGTATTACTTTGTTACTGTGTTAGTATTATTGTGTTACTATGTTACTGTGTTAGTATTACTATGTTACTACTTTACTGTGTTAGTATTACTATGTTACAATGTGACTGTGTTAGTATTCATGTGTTAATATGTTACTGTGTTAGTATTACTTTGTTACTGTGTTAGTATTATTGTGTTACAATGTTACTGTGTTAGTATTACTATGTTACTACTTTACTATGTTAGTATTAATGTGTAACTGTGTTACTATGTTAGTATTACTATGTTACATTGTGACTGTGTTAGTATTAATGTGTTAATATGTTACTGTGTTAGTATTACTTTGTTACTGTGTTAGTATTATTGTGTTACAATGTTACTGTGTTAGTATTACTATGTTACTACTTCACTGTGTTAGTATTAATGTGTTACTATGCTACTATGTTAGTATTACTATGTCACTACTTTGCTGTGTTAGTATTAATCTGTTACTATGTTACTGTGTTTGTATTACTATGTTACAATGTGACTGTTTTAGTATTAATGTGTCACTATCTTACTGTGTTAGTATTACTTTGTTACTGTGTTAGTTTTATTGTGTTACTATGTTACTGTGTTAGTATTACTTTGTTACTGTGTTAGTATTATTGTGTTACTATGCAACTGTGCTAATATTACAATGTTACGACTATACTGTGTTAGTATTAATGTGTTACTGTGTTACTATGTTTGTATTACTATGTTACAATGTGACTGTGTTAGTATTAATGTGTTAATATGTGACTGTGTTAGTATTACTTTGTTACTGTGTTAGTATGTTTGCATTACTATGTTACTGTGTTAGTATTACTACGTTACTACTTTACTGTGTTAGTATTATTATGTTACGATGTGACTGTGTTAGTATTAATGGGTTACTATGTTACTGTGCTATAATTACAATGTTACTACTTTACTGTGTTATTATTAATATGTTACTTTGTTATTGTGTTAGTATTACTATGTTACAATGTGACTGTGTTAGTATTAATGTGTTACTATGTTACTGTGTTAGTATTACTTTGTTACTGTGTTAGTATTATTGTGTTACAATGTTACTGTGTTAGTAGTACTATGTTGCTACTTTACTGTTTTAGTATTAATGTGTTACTATATTACTGTGTTAGTATTACTTTGTTACTGTGTTAGTATTATTGTGTTACTATGTTATTGTGTTAGTATTACTATGTTACTACTTTGCTGTTTTAGTAATAATGTGTTACTATGTTACTGTGTTTGTATTACTATGTTACAATGTGACTGTTTTAGTATTAATGTGTTACTATGTTACTGTGTTAGTATTACTTTGTTACTGTGTTAGTATTATTGTGTTACTATGTTACTGTGTTATTATTACTACGTTACTACTTTACTGTGTTATTATTACTACGTTACTACTTTACTGTGTTAGTATTGCTATGTTACAATTTGACTGTGTTAGTATTAATGTGTTAATATGTCACTGTGTTAGTATTACTTTGTTACCGTGTTAGTATTATTGTGTTTCAATGTTACCGTGTTAGTATTACTATGTTACTACTTTACTGTGTTAGTATTACTATGTTACAATATGACAGTTTTAGAATTAATGTGTTACTATGTTACTGTGTTGGTAGTACTATGTTACCATGTGACTGTGTTAGTAGTAATGTGTTAATATGTCACTGTGTTAGTATTGCTTTGTTACCGTGTTAGTATTATTGTGTTACAATGTTAGTGTGTTAGTATTACTATGTTATTACTTTACTGTGTTAGTTTTAATTTGTTAGTAAGTTACTGTGTTAGTATTACTTTGTTACTGTGTTAGTATTACTATGTTACTACTTTAATGTGTTAGTATTAATGTGTTACTATGTTACTGTGTTTGTATAACTATGTTACAATGTAACTGTTTTATTATTACTATGTTACAATGTGACTGTTTTAGTATTAATGTGTTACTGTTATACTGTGTTAGTATTACTTTCGTACTGTGTTAGTATTATTGTGTTACTATGTTACTGTTTTAGTATTACTATGTTACTAATTTACTGTGTTAGTAATACTATGTTACAATGTGACTGTGTTAGTATTAATGTGTTAATATGTTACTGTGTTAGTATTATTGTGTTACAATGTTACTGTGTTAGTATTACTATGTTACTACTTAAATGTGTTAGTATGAATGTGTTACTATGTTACTGTGTTAGTATTACTTTGTTACTGTGTTGATATTATTGTGTTACTATATTACTGTGTTAGTATTACTATGTTACTACTTTACTGTGTTAGTATTAATGTGTTACTATGTTACTGTGTTTGTATTACTATGTTACAATGTGACTGTGTTAGTATTAATGTGTTAATATGTTACTGTGATAGTATTACTATCTTACTACTTTGCTGTGTTAGTATTAATGTGTCACTATGTTACTGTGTTAGTATTACTTTGTTACTGTGTTTGTAATACTATGTTACAATGTGACTGTTTTAGTATTAATGTGTTACTATGTTACTGTGTTAGTATTACTTTGTTACTGTGTTAGTATTATTGTGTTACTATGTTACTATGTTAGTATTGCTATGTTACTACTTTACTGTGTTAGTATTAATGTGTTACTATGTTACTTTGTTACTATTAATGTGTTACTATGTTACTGTGTTTGTATTACTATGTTACAATGTGACTGTGTTAGTATCAATGTGTTAATATGTTAATGGTTAGTATTACTATGTTACTACTTTGCTGTGTTAGTATTAATGTGTTACTATGTTACTGTGTTTGTATTACTATGTTACAATGTGACTGTTTTAGTAATAATGTGTTACTATGTTACTGTGTTAGTATTACTTTGTTACTGTGTTTGTATCATTGTGTTACAATGCTACTCTGTTAGTATTACAATGTTACTACGTTACTGTGTTAGTATTAATGTGTTACTATGATAGTATTACTATGTTACAATGTGACTGTGTTAGTATCAATGTGATAATATGTTACTGTGTTAGTATTACTATGTTACTACTTTGCTGTGTTAGTATTAATGTGTTACTATGTTACTGTGTTTGTATTACTTTGTTACAATGTGATTGTTTTAGTATTAATGTGTTACTATCTTACTTTGTTAGTATTACTTTGTTACTGTGTTAGTATTATTGTGTTACTATGTTACTGTGTTAGTATTACTATGTTATTACTTTACTGATTTAGTATTAATGTGTTACAATGTTACTGTGTTAGTATTACTATGTTACTACTTTGCTGTGTTAGTATTATTGTGTTACTACATTACTGTGTTAGTATTACTATGTTACAATGTGACTGTGTTAGTATTAATGTGTTAATATGTTTCTGTGTTAGTATTACTATGTTACTACTTTGCTGTGTTAGTATTAATGTGTTACTATGTTACTGTGTTTGTTATACTATATTACAATGTGATTGTTTCAGAAGTAATGTGTTACTATGTTACTGTGTTAATATTACTTTGTTACTGTGTTAGTATTATTGTGTTACTATGTTACTGTGTTAGTATTACTACGTTACTACTTTACTGTGTTACTATTAATGTGTTACTATGTTAGTATTACTATGTTACAATGTGACTGTGTTAGTATTAATGTGTTAATATGTTACTGTGTTAGTATTACTATGTTACTACTTTTCTGTCTTAGTATTAATGTCTTACTATGTTACTGTGTTTGTAGTACTATGTTAATGTAATTGTTTTAGTATTAATGTGTTACTATGTTACTGTGTTAGTATTACTTTCTTGCTGTGTTAGTATTATTGTGTTACAATGTTACTGTGTTAGTATTAATATGTAACTACTTTACTGTGTTAGTATTAATGTGTTACTATGTTACTGTGTTTGTATTACTATGTTACAATGTGATTGTTTTAGTAGCAATGTGTTACTATGTTACTTGTTAGTTTTACTATGTTACTGTGTTAGTATTATTGTGTTACTATGTTACTGTGTTAGTATTACTATGTTACTACTTTACTGTGTTAGTATTAATGTGTTACTATGTTAGTATTACAATGTTACAATTTGACTGAGCTAGTATTAAAGTGTTAATATGTTACTATGTTAGTATTACTATGTTACTACTTTGCTGTCTTAGTATTAATGTCTTACTATGTTACTGTGTTTGTAGTACTATGTTACAATGTGACTGTGTTAGTATCAATGTGTTAATATGTTACTGTGTTAGTATTACTATGTTACTACTTTGCTGTGTTAGTATTAATGTGTTACTATGTAACTGTGTTAGTATTACTTTGTTACTGTGTTAGTATTATTGTGTTAATATGTTACTGTGTAATATTACTTTGTTACTGTGTTAGTATCATTGTGTTACAATGCTACTGTGTTAGTATTACAATGTTACTACGTTACTGTGTTAGTATTAATGTGTTACTATGTTAGTATTACTATGTTAAAATGTGACATTGTTAGTATTAATGTGTTAATATGTTACTGTGTTAGTATTACTATGTTACTACTTTGCTGTGTTAGTATTAATGTGTTACTAGGTTACTGTGTTTGTATTACTATGTTACAATGTGACTGTTTTAGTATTAATGTGTTACTATGTTACTGTGTTAGTATTACTTTGTTACTGTGTTAGTATTATTGTATTACTATATTACTGTGTTTGTATTACTGTTACAATGTGACTGTGTTAGTATTAATGTGTTAATATGTTTCTGTGTTAGTATTACTATGTTACTACTTTCCTGTGTTAGTATTAATGTGTTACTATGTTACTGTGTTTGTTATACTATGTTACAATGTGATTGTTTCAGAAGTAATGTGTTACTATGTTACTGTGTTAGTATTACTTTGCTACTGTGTTAGTATTATTGTGTTACTATGTTACTGTGTTAGTATTACTACGTTACTACTTTACTGTGTTACTATTAATGTGTTACTATGTTAGTATTACTATGTTACAATGTGACTGTGTTAGTATTAATGTGTTTATATGTTACTGTGTTAGTATTACTATGTTACTACTTTTCTGTCTTAGTATTAATGTCTTACTATGTTACTGTGTTTGTAGTACTATGTTAATGTAATTGTTTTAGTATTAATGTGTTACTATGTTACTGTGTTAGTATTACTTTCTTACTGTGTTAGTATTATTGTGTTACAATGTTACTGTGTTAGTATTACTATGTTACTACTTTACTGTGTTAGTATTAATGTGTTACTATGTTACTGTGTTTGTATTACTTTGTTACTGTGTTAGTATTATTGTGTTACTATGTTACTGTGTTAGTATTACTATGTTACTACTTTACTGTTTTAGTATTAAAATGCTACAATGTGACAGTGTTAGTATTAATTTGTTACTATGTTACTGTGTTAGTATTACTTTGTTAATGTGTTAGTATTGTTGTGTTACAATGTTACTGTGTTAGCATTACTATGTTACTACTTCACTGTGTTAGTATTAATGTGTTACTATGTTACTGCTTTTGTATTACTATGTTACAATGTGACGGTGTTAGTAATAATGTGTTAATATGTTTCTGTGTTAGTACTACTATGTTACTACTTTGCTGTGTTAGTATAATGTGTTACTATGTTACTGTGTTTGTATTACTATGTTGCAATGTGATTGTTTTAGTATTAATGTGTTACTATGTTACTGTGTTAGTATTACATTGTTACTGTGTTAGTATTATTGTGTTACTATGTTACTGTTTTAGTATTACTATGTTACTACTTTACTGTGTTAGTATTAATGTGTTACTATGTTACCGTGTTAGTATTACTATGTTACTACTTTGCTGTGTTAGTATTAATGTGTTACTATGTTACTGTGTTACTATTAATGTGTTACTATGTTACTGTGTTTGTATTACTATGTTACAATGTGACTGTTTTAGTATTAATGTGTTACTATGTTACTGTGTTAGTATTACTTTCTTACTGTTTTAGTATTATTGTGTTACTATGTTACTGTGTTAGTATTTCTATGTTACTACTTTACTGTGATAGTATTAATGTGTTACTATGTTGCTGTGTTTGTATTACTATGTTACAATGTTACTGTGTTAGTATTACTTTTTTACTGTGTTAGTATTATTGTGTTACTATGTTACTATGTTAGTATTACTATGTTACTACTTTACTGTGTTAGTATTAATGTGTTACTATGTTACTGTGTTACTATTAATGTGTTACTATGTTACTGTGTTTGTATTACTATGTTACAATGTGACTGTTTTAGTATTAATGTGTTACTATGTTACTGTGTTAGTATTACTTTCTTACTGTTTTAGTATTATTGTGTTACTATGTTACTGTGTTAGTATTTCTATGTTACTACTTTACTGTGATAGTATTAATGTGTTACTATGTTGCTGTGTTTGTATTACTATGTTACAATGTTCCTGTGTTAGTATTAATGTGTTAATATGTTTCTGTGTTAGTATTAATGTGTTACTATGTTACTGTGTTTGTATTATTATGTTACAATGTGATTGTTTTAGTATTAATGTGTTACTATGTTACTGTATTAGTATTATTTTGTTACTGTGTTAGTATTATTGTTTTACTATGTTACTGTGGTAGTGTTACTATGTTACTACGTTACTGTGTTAGTATTAATGTGTTATTATGTTACTGTGTTTATATTACTATGTTACAATGTGACTGTGTTAGTATTAATGTGTTAATATGCTACTGTGTTAGTATTACTATGTTACTACTTTGCTGTGTTAGTATTAGTGTGTTACTATGTTACTGTGTTTGTATTACTATGTTACAATGTGATTGTTTTAGTATTATTGTGTTACTATGTTACTGTGTTAGTATAACAATTTTACTACATTACTGTTTTAGTATTAATGTGTTACTATGTTAGTATTACTATGTTGCAAAGTGATTGTTTTAGTATAAATGTGTTACTATGTTACTGTGTTAGTATTACTTTGTTACTGTGTTAGTATTATTGTGTTACAATGTTACTGTGTTAGTATTACTATGTTACTACTTAACTGTGTTAGTATTACTATGTTACAATGTGACTCTGTTAGTATTAATGTGTTAATATGTTACTGTGTTAGTATTATTGTGTTACAATGTTACTGTGTTAGTATTACTGTTACTATTTCACTGTGTTAGTATTAATGTGTTACTATGTTACTGTGTTAGTATTACTTTGTTACTGTGTTAGCATTATTGTGTTACTATGTTACTGTGTTAGTATTACTATGTTACTTCTTTACTGTGTTAGTATTAATGTGTTACTATGTTGCTGTGTTTGTATTACTATGTTACATTGTGTCTGTGTTAGTATTATTGTGTTACTATGTTACTGTGTTAGTATTACAATGTTACTACTTTACTGTGTTAGTATTAATGTGTTACTATGTCAGTATTACTCCGTTACAATGTGACTGTGTTAGTATTAATGTGTTAATACGTTACTGTTTTAGTATTACTATGTTACTACTTTGCTGTGCTAGTATTAATGTGTTAATATGTTACTGTGTTTGTATTACTATGTTACAATGTGATTGTTTTAGTATTAATGTGTTACTATGTTACTGTGTTAGTATTACTTTGTTACTGTGTTAGTATTATTGTGTTACTATGTTACTGTGTTAGTATTACTGTTTTACTACTTTACTGTGTTAGTATTAAGGTGTTACTATGCTACTGTATATGTATTACAATGTTACAATGTGACTGTGTTAGTATTAATGTGTTAATATGTTACTGTTTTAGTATTACTATGTTACTACTTTGCTGTGTTAGTATTAATGTGTTACTATGTTACTGTGTTTGTATTATCCTGTTACAATGTGACTGTTTTAGTATTAATGTGTAACTATGTTACTGTGTTAGTATCAATTGTTTACTGTGTTAGTATTATTGTGTTACTATATTACTTAGTTAGTATTACTATGTTACTACTTTACTGTGTTAGTATTACTATCTTACAATGTAACTGTGTAAGTATTAAAGTGTTAATATGTTTCTGTGTTAGTATTAGTATGTTACTACTTTGCTGTGTTAGAATTAATGTGTTACTATGTTACTGTGTTTGTATTACTATGTTACAATGTGATTGTTTTAGTATTAATGTGTTACTATGTTACTGTGTTAGTATTACTTTGTTACTGTGTTAGTATTACTATGTTACAATGTGACTGTGTTAGTATTAATGTGTTAATATATTACTGTGTTAGTATTACCATGTTACTACTTTACTGTGTTAGTATTAATGTGTTACTATGTTACCATGTTTGTATTACTATGTTACAAATTGACTGTGTTAGTATTAATGTGTTACTATGGTACTGTGTTTTTATTACTATGTTACAATGTGACTGTGTTAGTATTAATGTGTTAATATGTTACTGTGTTAATATTACTATGTTACTACTTTGCTGTGTTAGTATTAATGTGTTACTATGTTACTGTGTTTGTATTACTATGTTACAATGTGATTGTTTCAGTATTAATGTGTTTGCTATGTTACTGTGTTAGTATTACTTTGTTACAATGTTAGTATTGTTGTGTTACTATGTTGCTGTGTTAGTATTACTATGTTACTACTTTACTGTGTTAGTATTAAGGTGTTACTATGCTACTGTATATGTATTACAATGTTACAATGTGACTGTGTTAGTATTAATGTGTTAATATGTCACTGTGTTTGTATTACTGTGTTACTACTTTGCTGTGTTAGTATTAATGTGTTACTATGTTACTGTGTTTGTATTACTATGTTACAATGTGCCTGTTAGTATTAATGTGTTAATATGTTTCTGTGTTAGTATTACTTTGTTACTGTGTTAGTATTATTGTGTTACAATGCTACTGTGTTAGTATTACAATGTTACTACATTATTGTGTTAGTATTAATGTGTTACTATGTTAGTATTACTATGTTACAATGTGACTGTGTTCGTATTAATGTGTTACTATGTTACTGTGTTAGTATTACTATGTTACTACTTTACTGTGTTAGTATTAATGTGTTACTATGTTACCGTGTTTGTATTACTATGTTACAAAGTGACTGTGTTAGTATTAATGTGTTACTATGGTACTGTGTTTGTATTACTATGTTACAATGTGACTGTGTTAGTATTAATGTGTTAATATGTTACTGTGTTAATATTACTATGTTACTACTTTGCTGTGTTAGTATTAATGTGTTACTATGTTACTGTGTTTGTATTACTATGTTACAATGTGATTGTTTTAGTATTATTGTGTTACTATGTTACTGTGTTAGTATTACTATGTTACTACTTTACTGTGTTAGTATTAAGGTGTTACTATGCTACTGTATATGTATTACAATGTTACAATGTGACTGTGTTAGTATTAATGTGTTAATATGTTACTGTGTTTGATTTACTGTGTTATTACTTTGCTGTGTTAGTATTAATGTGTTACTATGTTACTGTGTTTGTATTACTATGTTACAATGTGCCTGTTAGTATTAATGTGTTAATATGTTACTGTGTTAGTATTACTATGTTACTACTTTACTGTGTTAGTATTAACATGTTACTATGTTACTGTGTTTGTATTATCCTGTTACAATGTGACTGTTTTAGTATTAATGTGTAACTATGTTACTGTGTTAGTATCAATTTGTTATTGTGTTAGTATTATTGTGTTACTATATTACTTAGTTAGTATTACTGAGTTACTACTTTACTGTGTTAGTATTACTATCTTACAATGTGACTGTGTAAGTATTAAAGTGTTAATATGTTTCTGTGTTAGTATTAGTATGTTACTACTTTGCTGTGTTAGAATTAATGTCTTACTATGTTACTGTGTTTGTATTACTATGTTACAATGTGATTGTTTTAGTATTAATGTGTTACTATGTTACTGTGTTAGTATTACCTTGTTACTGTGTTAGTATTAATGTGTTACTATGTTACTGTTTTAGTATTACTATGTTATAATGTGACTGTGTTAGTATTAATGTGTTAATATATTTCTGTGTTAGTATTACCATGTTACTACTTTACTGTGTTAGTATTAAGGTGTTACTATGTTACTGTGTTTGTATTATCCTGTTACAATGTGACTGTGTTAGTATTAATGTGTTAATATGTTACTGTGTTAGTATTACTATGTTACTACTTTGCTGTGTTAGTATTAATGTGTTGCTATGTTACTGTGTTTGTATTACTATGTTACAATGTGATTGTTTTAGTATTATTGTGTTACTATGTTACTGTGTTAGTATTACTATGTTACTACTTTACTGTGTTAGTATTAAGGTGTTACTATGCTACTGTATATGTATTACAATGTTACAATGTGACTGTGTTAGTATTAATGTGTTAATATGTTACTGTGTTAGTATTACTATGTTACTACTTTGCTGTGTTAGTATTAATGTGTTACTATGTTACTGTGTTTGTATTATCCTGTTACAATGTGACTGTTTTAGTATTAATGTGTAACTATGTTACTGTGTTAGTTTCAATTTGTTACTGTGTTAGTTTTAATGTGTTACTATATTACTGTGTTAGTATTACTATGTTACTACTTTACTGTGTTAGTATTACTATCTTACAATGTGACTGTGTAAGTATTAAAGTGTTAATATGTTTCTGTGTTAGTATTAGTATGTTACTACTTTGCTGTGTTAGAATTAATGTGTTACTATGTTACTGTGTTTGTTTTACTGTGTTACAATGTGATTGTTATAGTATTAATGTGTTACTATGTTACTGTGTTAGTATTAAATTGTTACTGTGTTAGTATTATTGTGTTACTATGTTACTGTGTTAGTATTACTATGTTACTACTTTACTGTGTTAGTATTAATGTGTTACTATGTTACTGTGTTAGTATTACTATGTTACTACTTTGCTGTGTTAGTATTAATGTGTTACTATGTTACTGTGTTTGTATTAGTATGTTACAATGTGATTGTTTTAGTATTAATGTGTTACTATGTTACTGTGTTAGTATTATTTTGTTACTGTGTTAGTATTATTGTTTTATTATGTTACTGTGTCAGTGTTTCTATGTTACTACTTTACTGTGTTAGTATTAATGTGTTATTATGTTACTGTGTTTGTATTACTATGTTACAATGTGACTGTGTTAGTATTAATGTGTTAATATGTTACTGTGTTTGTATTACAATGTTACTAGTTTGCTGTGTTAGTATTAATGTGTTACTATGTTACTGTGTATTTATTACTATGTTACAATGTGACTGTGTTAGTATTAATGTGTTACTATGTTACTGTGTTAGTATTACTTTGTTACTGTGTTAGTATTATTGTGTTACTATGTTACTGTGTTAGTATAACAATGTTACTACATTACTGTGTTAGTATTAATGTGTTACTATGTTAGTATTACTATGTTACAATGTGACTGTGTTCATATTAATGTGTTAATATGTTACTGTGTCAGTATTACTATGTTACCACTTTGCTGTGTTAGTATTAATGTGTTACTCTGTAAGTGTGTTTGTATTACTATGTTACAATGTTATTGTTTTATTATTAATGTGTTACTATGTTACTGTGTTAGTACTACTTTGTTACTGTGTTAGTATTATTGTGTTACTATGTTAATGGGGTAGTATTACTATGTTACTACTTTACTGTGTTAGTATTAATGTGTTACTATGTTACTGTGTTAGTATTACTTTGTTACTGTGTTAGAATTCATGTGTGACTATGTTACTGTGTTAGTATTATTGTGTTACTATGTTACTGTGTTAGTATTAATGTGTTACTGTGTTACTATGTTAGTATTACTATGTTACAATGTGACTGTGTTAGTATTAATGTGTTAATATGTTACTGTGTTAGTATTATTGTGTTACAATGTTACTGTGTTAGTATTACTATGTTACTACTTCACTGTGTTAGTATTAATGTGTTACTATGTTACTGTGTTAGTATTACTTTGTTACTGTGTTAGTATTATTGTGTTACTATGTTACTGTGTTAGTATCACTATGTTACTACTTTACTGTGTTAGTATTATTGTGTTACTATGTTAATGTGTTAGTATTACTATCTTACTACTTTACTTTGTTAGTATTAATGTGTTAATATGTTACTGTGTTAGTATTACTATGTTACTGTGTTAGAATTCATGTGTGACTATGTTACTGTGTTAGTATTATTGTGTTACTATGTTACTGTGTTAGTATTAATGTGTTACTGTGTTACTATGTTAGTATTACTATGTTACAATGTGACTGTGTTAGTATTAATGTGTTAATATGTTACTGTGTTAGTATTATTGTGTTACAATGTTACTGTGTTAGTATTACTATGTTACTACTTCACTGTGTTAGTATTAATGTGTTACTATGTTACTGTGTTAGTATTACTTTGTTACTGTGTTAGTATTATTGTGTTACTATGTTACTGTGTTAGTATCACTATGTTACTACTTTACTGTGTTAGTATTATTGTGTTACTATGTTAATGTGTTAGTATTACTATGTTACTACTTTGCTGTTTTAGTATTAATGTGTTACTATGTTACTGTGTTTGTATTACTATGTTACAATGTGATTGTTTTAGTATTAATGTGTTACTATGTTACTGTGTTAGTTTTACTTTGTTACTGTGTTAGTATTATTGTGTTACTATGTTACTGTGTTAGTATTACTATGTTACAACTTTACTGTGTTAGTATTATTGTGTTACTATGTTACTGTGTTAGTATTACTATGTTACTACTTTACTGTGTTAGCATTAAGGTGTTACTATGCTACTGTGTTAGTATTACTATGATACTACTTTGCTGTGTTCGTATTAATGTGTTACTATGTTACTGTGTTTGTATTATCCTGTTACAATGTGACTGTTTTAGTATTAATGTGTAACTATGTTACTGTGTTAGTATTACTTTGTTACTGTGTTAGTATTATTGTGTTACTATGTTACTGTGTTAGTATTACTATGTTACTACTTTACTGTGTTAGCATTAAGGTGTTACTATGCTACTGTGTTAGTATTACTATGATACTACTTTGCTGTGTTCGTATTAATGTGTTACTATGTTACTGTGTTTGTATTATCCTGTTACAATGTGACTGTTTTAGTATTAATGTGTAACTATGTTACTGTGTTAGTATTACTTTGTTACTGTGTTAGTATTAGTGTTTTACTATATTACTGTATTAGTGTTACTATGTTACTACTTTACTTTGTTAGTATTACTATGTTAGTACTTCACTGTGTTAGTATTAATGTGTTACTATGTTACTGGGTTAGTATTACTTTGTTACTGTGTTAGTATTATTGTGTTACTATTTTACTGTGTTAGTATTACTATGATACTACTTTACTGTGTTAGTATTAATGTGTTACTATGTTACTGTGTTTGTATTACTATGTTACAATGTGATTGTTTTAGTATTAATGTGTTACTATATTACTGTGTTAGTATTACTTTGTTACTGTGTTAGTATTATTGTGTTACTATGTTACTGTGTTTGTATTATTTTGATACTGTGTTAGTATTATTGTTTTATTATATTACTGTGTTAGTATTACTATGTTACTACTTTGTTGTGTTAGTATCAATGTGTTATTATGTTACTGTGTTTGTATTACTATGTTACATTGTGATTGTTTTAGTATTAATGTATAACTATGTTACTGTGTTAGTATTACTTTGCTACTGTGTTAGTATTATTGTGTTACTATGTTACTGTGTTATTATTACTATGTTACTACTTTACTGTGTTAGTATTAAGGTGTTACTATGCTACTGTATTTGTATTGCAATATTACAATGTGACTGTGTTACTATTAATGTGTTAATATGTTACTGTGTTAGTATTATTGTGTTACAATGTTACTGTGTTAGTATTACTATGTTACTACTTCACTGTGGTAGTATTAATGTGTTACTGTGTTACTGTGTTAGTATTACTTTGTTCCTGTGTTAGTATTATTGCTACTATGTTACTGTGTTAGTATTACTATGTTACTACTTTACTGTGTTAGTATTAATGTGTTACTATGTTGCTGTGTTTGTATTACTATGTTACAATGTGTCTGTGTTAGTATTAATGTGTTAATATGTTTCTGTGTTAGTATTAGTATTTTACTACTTTGCTGTGTTAGTATTATTGTGTTACTATGTTACTGTGTTTGTATTACTATGTGACAATGTGATTGTTTTAGTATTGATGTGTTACTATGTTACTGTGTTAGTATTATTTTGTTACTGTGTTAGTATTATTGTTTTATTATGTTACTGTGTTAGTGTTACTATGTTACTACTTTACTGTGTTAGTATTAATGTGTTACTATGTTACTGTGTTAGTATTACTTTGTTACTGTGTTAGTATTATTGTGTTACTATGTTACTGTGTTAGTATCACTATGTTACTACTTTACTGTGTTTGTATTATTGTGTTACTATGTTAATGTGTTAGTATTACTATCTTACTACTTTACTTTGTTAGTATTAATGTGTTAATATGTTACTGTGTTAGTATTACTATGTTACTGTGTTAGAATTCATGTGTGACTATGTTACTGTGTTAGTATTATTGTGTTACTATGTTACTGTGTTAGTATTAATGTGTTACTGTGTTACTATGTTAGTATTACTATGTTACAATGTGACTGTGTTAGTATTAATGTGTTAATATGTTACTGTGTTAGTATTATTGTGTTACAATGTTACTGTGTTAGTATTACTATGTTACTACTTCACTGTGTTAGTATTAATGTGTTACTATGTTACTGTGTTAGTATTACTTTGTTACTGTGTTAGTATTATTGTGTTACTATGTTACTGTGTTAGTATCACTATGTTACTACTTTACTGTGTTAGTATTATTGTGTTACTATGTTAATGTGTTAGTATTACTATGTTACTACTTTACTGTGTTAGTATTAATGTGTTACTAAGTTACCGTGTTTGTATTACTATGTTACAATGTGATTGTTTTAGTATTAATGTGTTACTATGTTACTGTGTTAGTATTACTTTGTTACTGTGTTAGTATTATTGTGTTACAATGTTACTGTGTTAGTATTACTATGTTACAACTTTACTGTGTTAGTATTATTGTGTTACTATGTTACTGTGTTAGTATTACTATGTCACTACTTTACTGTGTTAGTATTAATGTGTTACTATGTTACTGCGTTAGTATTACTATGTTACTACTTTGCTGTTTTAGTATTAATGTGTTACTATGTTACTGTGTTTGTATTACTATGTTACAATGTGATTGTTTTAGTATTAATGTGTTACTATGTTACTGTGTTAGTTTTACTTTGTTACTGTGTTAGTATTATTGTGTTACTATGTTACTGTATTAGTATTACTATGTTACTACTTTACTATGTTAGTATTAATGTGTTACTATGTCAGTATTACTATGTTACAATGTGATTGTTTTAGTATTAATGTGTTACTATGTTACTGTGTTAGTATTACTTTGTTACTGTGTTAGTATTATTGTGTTACAATGTTACTGTGTTAGTATTACTATGTTACAACTTTACTGTGTTAGTATTATTGTGTTACTATGTTACTGTGTTAGTATTACTATGTTACTACTTTACTGTGTTAGCATTAAGGTGTTACTATGATACTGTGTTAGTATTACTATGATACTACTTTGCTGTGTTCGTATTAATGTGTTACTATGTTACTGTGTTTGTATTATCCTGTTACAATGTGACTGTTTTAGTATTAATGTGTAACTATGTTACTGTGTTAGTATTACTTTGTTACTGTGTTAGTATTATTGTGTTACTATGTTACTGTGTTAGTATTACTATGTTACTACTTTACTGTGTTAGCATTAAGGTGTTACTATGCTACTGTGTTAGTATTACTATGATACTACTTTGCTGTGTTCGTATTAATGTGTTACTATGTTACTGTGTTTGTATTATCCTGTTACAATGTGACTGTTTTAGTATTAATGTGTAACTATGTTACTGTGTTAGTATTACTTTGTTACTGTGTTAGTATTAGTGTTTTACTATATTACTGTATTAGTGTTACTATGTTACTACTTTACTTTGTTAGTATTACTATGTTAGTACTTCACTGTGTTAGTATTAATGTGTTACTATGTTACTGGGTTAGTATTACTTTGTTACTGTGTTAGTATTATTGTGTTACTATTTTACTGTGTTAGTATTACTATGATACTACTTTACTGTGTTAGTATTAATGTGTTACTATGTTACTGTGTTTGTATTACTATGTTACAATGTGATTGTTTTAGTATTAATGTGTTACTATATTACTGTGTTAGTATTACTTTGTTACTGTGTTAGTATTATTGTGTTACTATGTTACTGTGTTTGTATTATTTTGATACTGTGTTAGTATTATTGTTTTATTATATTACTGTGTTAGTATTACTATGTTACTACTTTGTTGTGTTAGTATCAATGTGTTATTATGTTACTGTGTTTGTATTACTATGTTACATTGTGATTGTTTTAGTATTAATGTATAACTATGTTACTGTGTTAGTATTACTTTGCTACTGTGTTAGTATTATTGTGTTACTATGTTACTGTGTTATTATTACTATGTTACTACTTTACTGTGTTAGTATTAAGGTGTTACTATGCTACTGTATTTGTATTGCAATATTACAATGTGACTGTGTTACTATTAATGTGTTAATATGTTACTGTGTTAGTATTATTGTGTTACAATGTTACTGTGTTAGTATTACTATGTTACTACTTCACTGTGGTAGTATTAATGTGTTACTGTGTTACTGTGTTAGTATTACTTTGTTCCAGTGTTAGTATTATTGCTACTATGTTACTGTGTTAGTATTACTATGTTACTACTTTACTGTGTTAGTATTAATGTGTTACTATGTTGCTGTGTTTGTATTACTATGTTACAATGTGTCTGTGTTAGTATTAATGTGTTAATATGTTTCTGTGTTAGTATTAGTATTTTACTACTTTGCTGTGTTAGTATTATTGTGTTACTATGTTACTGTGTTTGTATTACTATGTGACAATGTGATTGTTTTAGTATTCATGTGTTACTATGTTACTGTGTTAGTATTATTTTGTTACTGTGTTAGTATTATTGTTTTATTATGTTACTGTGTTAGTGTTACTATGTTACTAATTTACTGTGTTAGTATTAATGTGTTATTATGTTACTGTGTTAGTATTACTGTGTTACTATTTTTCTGTGTTAGTATTAATGTGTTGCTATGTTACTGTGTTTGTATTACTATGTTACTATGTGATTGTTTTAGTATTAATGTGTTGCTATGTTACTGTGTTAGTATTACTTTGTTACTGTGTTAGTATTTTTGTGTTACTATGTTACTGTGTTAGAATTACTATGTTACTACTTTACTGTGTTAGTATTAATGTGTTACTATGTTACTGCGTTAGTATTACTATGTTACTACTTTGCTGTTTTAGTATTAATGTGTTACTATGTTACTGTGATTGTATTACTATGTTTCAATGTGATTGTTTTAGTATTAATGTGTTACTATGTAACTGTGTTAGTATTACTTTGCTACTGTGTTAGTATTATTGTGTTACTATGTTACTGTGTTAGTATTACTATGTTACTACTTTACTGTGTTAGCATTAAGATGTTACTATGCTACTGTGTTAGTATTACTATGATACTACTTTGCTGTGTTCGTATTAATGTGTTACTATGTTACTGTGTTTGTATTATCCTGTTACAATGTGACTGTTTTAGTATTAATGTGTAACTATGTTACTGTGTTAGTATTACTTTGTTACTGTGTTAGTATTATTGTGTTACTATGTTACTGTGTTAGTATTACTATGTTACTACTTTACTGTGTTAGCATTAAGGTGTTACTATGCTACTGTGTTAGTATTACTATGATACTACTTTGCTGTGTTCGTATTAATGTGTTACTATGTTACTGTGTTTGTATTATCCTGTTACAATGTGACTGTTTTAGTATTAATGTGTAACTATGTTACTGTGTTAGTATTACTTTGTTACTGTGTTAGTATTAGTGTTTTACTATATTACTGTATTAGTGTTACTATGTTACTACTTTACTTTGTTAGTATTACTATGTTAGTACTTCACTGTGTTAGTATTAATGTGTTACTATGTTACTTGGTTAGTATTACTTTGTTACTGTGTTAGTATTAATGTGTTACTATGTTGCTGTGTTTGTATTACTATGGTACAATGTGACTTTGTTAGTATTAACGTGTTAATATGTTTCTGTGTTAGTATTAGTATGTTACTACTTTGCTGTGTTAGTATTAATGTGTTACTATGTTACTGTGTTTGTAATACTATGTTACAATGTGATTTTTTTAGTATTAATGTGTTACTATGTTACTGTGTTAGTATTATTTTGTTACTGTGTTAGTATTATTGTTTTCCTATGTTACTGTGTTAGTGTTACTATGTTACTACTTTACTGTGTTAGTATTAATGTGTTATTATGTTACTGTGTTTGCATTACTATGTTACAATGTGACTGTTTTAGTATTAATGTGTTAATATGTTACTGTGTTAATATTACTTTGTTACTACTTTGCTGTGTTAGTATTAATGTGTTACTATATTACTGTGTTTGTATTACTATAGTACAATGTGATTGTTTAGTATTAATGTGTTACTATGTTACTGTGTTAGTATTATTTTGTTACTGTGTTAGTATTATTGTTTTCCTATGTTACTGTGTTGGTGTTACTATGTTACTACTTTACTGTGTTAGTATTAATGTGTTATTATGTTACTGTGTTTGCATTACTATGTTACAATGTGACTGTTTTAGTATTAATGTGTTAATATGTTACTGTGTTAATATTACTATGTTACTACTTTGCTGTGTTAGTATTAATGTGTTACTATGTTACTGTGTTTGTATTACTATGTTACAATGTGATTGTTTTAGTATTAATGTGTTACTATGTTGCTGTGTTAGTATTACTTTGTTACTGTGTTAGTATTATTGTGTTACTATATTACTGTTAGTATTACTATGTTAATACTATGTTACTACTTTACTGTGTTAGTATTAATGTGTTATTATTTAATGTGTTTGTATTACTATGTTACAATGTGACTGTGTTAGTATTAATGTGTTAATATGTTACAGTGTTAGTATTACTGTGTTACTACTTTGCTGTGTTAGTATTAATTTGTTA